>JAPDPK010000011.1:175000-205000 GCA_031772115.1 Heritiera littoralis | reverse complement strand
GAGCGCAGATACTTTATTCTTCTTTGATCTTTGATTCCAGGTGAGCCTCTCTTTTTCTTCGTGAAGAAAAAAGCTCTACAACTCTAGCATTCTTGCCTGCTTTCTATCTATTCTGAACTTTCATCAAGCCTAATTGTCTGTCATGTATCCTGAAATGTTTAAGTGAAATTTGAGCTTCGAGTCAAGAAAATGCAAGTTTAAATTGTTCTTGGAAGAAACTCCTTTTCTTGTTTGGATTTCATTTCGGTTGAATTAAAAAGAACATTAACACTTAATTTTGAGCGGTAAAAAGATTTTTTTTATTATTATCATTATTATTTTCGTATTATTTCTTTTATGATCCGTAAACTTCTTGTAAACTAAAGAAATTAACAAGACAGATGTCATTCTCAACTGTTCAATCATTCAAGAATTATTTTCATAGGTTAAATGCCATCTTCAATTGCATTTCCTCAAATCAGATAATCGAAATGATCAGAATGGTAATCCTAATCTTCGTTTTTTATTTGCTCTTTCTTGGAATATTCCAGAATGGAGCAAAACAACGTGAAATCTTCAACAGCTGCTGCTAAAGGCATCGTGTCAGATGCTGGTGTTGAAGAGTATTTAAAGTCGTTTCCAGGCGGAGTTCGGTTTGTTCCTAAGGACGAAGAGTTGGTTGATCATTATTTGATGAAGAAGATTAACAATGAAACCTTACCTCCCAACCTAATTCGTGAGGCTAATTTGTACAGCAAAGATCCTACCCAGCTCACTGGTAATTTATTAAACCCTAAATGTCATAAATCCCTACTTATTAACTTAGATTTTTCATAGTGTGTTTCTTTCCATTATTATGATCAAATCGATTAAGTTTTACAACAATTTGGATGTTTATGCATGCCATATTATTATGGATTGTTTCTCTACGTTCCTTAAGTATAACAGAAAATTTGCATAAGCGGAACTAAGTTTATCATGAGTTCATGTAATTTTTTTTTTTGGTTACATGAGTTCACGTAATAGTATGATTTATTCCATGTCAATTTTTTTATTTACATATTTACAATATATTTATATCATAAAAATTATACAGACTTGATTTTGGACATTCTACTATAATGATTATAGGAAATAATTCAAGTTCGTAACTGTTTAGGATTTAAATTACAATCAATATTTTCTTATAACTTTTTTTAGTGAAAATTTATCTCAATGATTACATTAGTGATGTTAATAATTTTTTTTTTACTCATTTTTCATCCTGTGTGAATAAATATGTTATATTTTTACTATCAAATAAGTAACCATGTATAAAATGATTATTACATCAAGTATAACAAACCAATCATTTATAAATAATATATATTATAAAAGTAATTAAAGAAAAAAATTACAAATGAAAAGTGTGATGACAAAAAAGTAAAGAAAAAAAATTCAATAAAAAAGAAGAAATAAATCAAAATTAAAACAAGGCTACAAATATAATTAGGAAAAAATCTATAGAAATAATACATTTTAATTTTTTTTTTAAACTCATGATTTAAGAAAAACTGAAAAAGAAAACTGGTAATTATTAAATTATTGTTTCTTTTTTTCTGTTACAAAATTATTGTTTTTTAACTTACTGGGAAACTGATTAGTGGAAATATTCACGGTGGCTCAGAGGAATATGAACCAATTACAGAAACGGAGTGGTACTTTTTCACACCCAGGTACAGAAAATATCCCAAGGCACTAACGCCAGCCCGTGCTACTCCAAATGGGTATTGGAAGGCATCCACCAGAACTGAACCCATCCCTCACGGTTCTAACCACCCCGTTGCAAACAAAACTACCCTTGATTTCTATGCAGGCAGGCACCCTCAAGGCAAGAAAACTGCTTGGAGAATGCAGGAGTTTGTAGCGAAAGAGAAGAACAATGAAACCCAAGACGACACGAGGGTAATAAATTAATTTACTTTTAAGTAGTGTATATATTTGTATTAATTCATTTTTCTAAACTGGTGTATTCTTTTGGTTGTAGTTGGATGATTGGGTTTTGTGCAAGGTATTTCAGAATAGAAACAGCAAGGTATTTCAGAATAAAAACAAGACTGTGAAAGAAAAGCCTACTACTGCAACTCAGCCTGCAACTGTTAATGTAGCAGAGAATAATGAAGCACAAGCACCATTAATGGTTGAAAATAATAATGGCTTTGAAGATCAGAACCGGAATGCATCTCAGCTAACTGCTCCAAATCTAGGACCGATGCATGAAGATCTGAACTGGAATGTATCTCAGCCAGCTCCCTATCAAGGACCAATGCATGAATATCAGAACTGGAACGTATATCAGCCAATTGCTAATGTATCAGGGAATAATGGAGCTTCTTTAATGGTTGGAAACAACAATCTCGCGTTTGAAGATCAGAACTGGAATGTATCTCAGCCAACTCTCTATCAAGGACCAATGCTTACAGATCAGATCTGGAATGAATCTCAACCAACTCTCCATCAAGGACCAATGCTTGTAGATCAGAACTGGAATGTACCCTATCAAGGACCAATGCATGAATATCAAAACTGGAATGTATCCCAGCCAACTCCCTGTCAAGGACCAATGCATGAATATCAGAACTGGAATGTATCTCAGCCACCCTATCAAGGACCAATGCATGCAGATCAGAACTGGAGTGTATCCTATCAAGGACCAATGCATGAATATCAAAACTGGAATGTATCTCAGCAGGCTCAGCCAACTCCTTATCAAGGACAAATGCATGAAGATCAGAACTGGAATGTGTCTCAGCCAACGCCAAATCAAGGACCAATGCATGCAGAAGCAAGGACTTTCCGACCTTATTATACGCTCAGTCCTTCTGATCAGAACCAAGCATCTTTCTGGGACTGTGGCTTTGATACATTTCACGCTCAAAGTTCAGGAAAAGGAATGTAAATGTTCTTGCTTACTGCTTTCGATCAAATTGAAAAGGAAAGTTAGTTTTGGGACCATGACTTTGCTATACATTCGATGATCAAATTTTAGCAGAAGGAATATTATTACGATACCAGTTTTTTGTGTGTGTGTGTGTGTTAGGAAGGTTGCTTAATCTAACGTTCTTCGTATCACGCAGAAGAATGTTTTTCTCTTTCTATAAGACAAATATTAGAACTTAGGAGGTTTATACTTCATGATAGATTACTAAGGAGGTTTACTCCAGGAGGAATATTGTTTCAAACCCTTCATGCCTGAGATGTGGTTATATGGTTGAAGATATCCTTCATGTTCTGTGTGATTGCAAAAGTTCACAAAATATTTGGTCATGTTAGCTTAAGGGTTCTCGGTTGGAGGAGTTCAACAGGCTGCCTCCAAGGGATTGGTCGTTGTTCAATTTTCATTCCCTTTGAAATACCACCATAAATAATATTCAATTTTTTTTTCTTTGCCTGTGCATGTTGGCAGGTATGGAGATAGAGGAATAGAGTAGTTTTTGAGGGAGAGAATGGGATGCGGGAGATTTTTAATTTCATTAATGATTTTATGCGGTGCAAAGCTGTGCAAGCTTTTGCAACGACCAAGAATGTTTGTAGCATTTTCTAGCAAAGGCCTCCTCAAGGGTTTTTAAAGGTAAACGTAGATGCTTCAACTAAAACTATCCAGGAATGTCAGTTGTTGGAGGTTTTAGTTTAGGCAGGGATTCAGATGGCAAGTGGATAACTGGTTTTACTAAGAAAGTTAGATGGGGTTCTATAACTAGAGTTGAGGTCTTTGTTGTTCTATAACTAGTGAGAGTTGTGTTGGAAAATATTTGGATACAGTTATAGCTCGACTGCTCTAGCACATGGACAACAAACTAAACGGTGAGAAAGGAATATCTCTAGTCTCAATATCTGAAACAAATATTTCTTGGTTTTATTAATTGGACTTGATATTACAATCCATATTCAAATTTGACTATTTTGATATTTTTGGACCGATGATGAAATTTTGAATTGCCAAACTGGGCCCATCCCAATTCCAACCTACCCAACATCGACCAAACCATGTGATTTTGCCGCCCATGGCCGGCAACAAATGTGTAGTTAATTGGAGGAGCATTGCAATTTGCATATCATATGAATTCCATTTAAAAGTGTTAACAATTTCTTGAAATTCCTATCTAATTACTAGCAAAATAAAACTATGGACAATGTCACGATGGTGTACTTTGTTGACAAATAAATGTATTCAACCTGAGAAATCCAAGAATTATTTTACTGATGGCATCATATTTTGGGATATAGAATGATAATAGTAAAAATACATTTACTTACCAACAAGTGATTAGAAAAAGTGACAGTGAACTTCTTCAGGCATTTGGAGATAGTTTGAATTTTAGAATCATCATTTTTGGAAGAATTTTATCATTTATCACTCCTGACTCAAATAAGATTAGTCTCAAATAATAAAACATACGAAAATACATGTAATTACACTCAAAAAAATACATATACTTGAAAATCCTTTCCATTGCGATGGGCCAAAGGCAAATATAAATTTAGTAAGAATGGTGATCTAAACTTGAAAGAGACAGAAAGTGGAAAGGAGTTAAGAGAGTGAAAGAGAAAAGAAAACGGAAAGAGGGGCGAGAGGACCCCTGATGCCACATCGAGGAGGGACAATCCATGATGCAAAAGTCATGATGCATGTCTTGTAAAGAGAGAGCCTAATCTCCATCAATATACCGAGAAATCCTAATTGTGCCATATGTTTTCTTTCTTTGTGGTCATAAGGATGACAATCACCAAAAGTTGGGGGTTACCCCACAAGCCACAACACATCACCCCTTGCACATGCCATTGGTAGGAGCATGGTCAGTGGAGTCATGTCAAAAAAAAAAGCCATTGTTTTATAAACAAGATCTGGAGATGAGGCGAAATTGATAGCATTCCCATCTTAGCATTCTTCGTATTAAGGGATAGGTTAGGTACCTTAGAATCTATAATTATTTCTACTTATTGAAACGCGCATAGTCCAATTTTTCTTTTGATAAATTCTGTTTACAATCACAGTTTTTTTCTTAGTACAATCACATTAAGGAAAATACGAGTATCATTGTACAAGTAAAATAGTTATATTAAAAAAAATGTGATTTCATATAAAATTTCTAATTTTATTTTGGTATTTTAAATTATAGTGCTAAAGTTTTGTAAGCAAAATATTATTTTTTTCTTTTATTTAATAAAAGGGATTTGAAAATGAATGTAAGAGTTTCATGTTACTTATCAAAAGAAAATGTGAAAATTTTTAAATTATATATATATATATATATATATTTGTGACTCAAATTAAGATGTAAACGAGGCAAACTTAACTCAAAATTCAAATCGTTTGAGTTAAAATTAAACAAAAAAATTGGGTAAAATATTGAGTTGAATGTGATTTATATATATAATTAAAAGAGATGGGATTGTTTGGATTCAAACTCAAATCTTATGACATGCCATAATTATTTCTTAACACTTGATCAAGAAATTATTTGCTGAATTATTATTCTTGGTTTAAGCAGTTCACAAACTTAATAAAATTTTTAAACTTTTTAAATATTTTCTTAGTATTCTAAATATATAAATAAAAATATTTTTACATATATTTAAAAATTTTAGGAATTTTAAATTCGAGCTTTTTACTTAAATTGTTAATAATCAAGTCTTATGATGTCAAATTTAATTTGTTGGATTATAATTTTTGAATTTACGGTTGAATAAAGAAAAGAAAAATAAAGTTCGATTTTGGCACTCCTTCAACTATAAAATTCAATTATAGTTTTAGTTCAGACTTTCAGTCATTTTTATATAGGATTTATATATGATGCATTGACAGTGTATAGTTTTTATACACTGTCAATGCATCAGAGGTTGACACCTCATCAATAGGCCCTTATATGCAAATATAAATAATTTTTTTTAATTTGCCTATAAGGACCTATTGATGAGGTGTCAACCTCTGAAACATTGACAGTGTATAGAATCTATACATTGTCAGTGTATCATATACAAACTCTTTTATATATCCATATAAAAATATTCTTTCTTTGTTTGCTCTCGGAAATCGAATCTGTTTTGCTAAATTTGTTTTTGTCTAGCCAGAAAAAAATCAATTTTAGGGTTGGGTTGGCACTAGGCAGTGAAGTGCCCACCGGCAGTGCTTGGCTTACACAAATCGAGCAGATAAGCTTACAATATAATCCTCTCTCTTTTGATTTCTGGACACTGCTATTTCCAAGTAAAATTACTGAACAATGAAGACCTTTCCAGTTTCACCCCCACATGTCAATTAAAGCAAATTACTGAAAAAAAAAAGTGAAAATAAAAAATTCAGTACAAGTATTCATTCACATTATCGTTGACTGCTCAAGGAATACCTAGGAAACAAAGTGCCGGTGGCCCCCAAGTAGTAACATTCAATACGATACCTAATCAATATAATATATATTTATTGTAATCACGATACGTCCCCATATCAAATTAAATATAAGATAAATTATCACTCGTATTTTATGATTAGTACTAATTCAAAAAAATTTAATTTGATAAAAATTAAAATATAAAATTTTTTATTATAGATCGTTTTCACTCAAAATTGAATGAAACCTTTCATCATTAAATTAACTTTTTGGTTTTCAATATAAAATATATTGTGATAAATAATTTATTGCTTAAAATAAAGATCCATTATTAATTAAAAGATTTGCACATTTGGACACATTAGCTTTAAAAGCAGGCATTCCAAGGGGCCTTTCTGTCATGTGGAGTCAAATATATGGTGAGATCCCACTAATGATGCCATCATCACTCTCCATTCGTTTTTCTTCCCTTTTTGCTACTCTTCTAATCACCACTACCAAATCAGAAAAACTTTTTAACTTTGTTATAAATCTTGAAGACTTTTTCTTTAATTTGAGAAAATACCCATGCATATACCATTAATCATAAATCTTGTCAACTTTGGATTTAATTAAGTAAATAATAGGTTTGAACTATGGTTTCATTCATTAATTCAAACAAAAAAAATTTATATTAAAATGTATATAATTGTTGGAGGGTTTTTTTTGGCAAAATAGTCAAATAGGCCCTCAACTTGAGCCTAAAATGAAATTAAGCTTACAACGTTTTATTGCGTGAAAATCAATCCATAAAATTTTATTTCAGTGGAAATAAACCCCCAACCTTCTAAAATTATGCAATTAAGTCCAAATCTGTTAAATGACACTAACTGCCGTTAGTATTGCACACGTGACATGCCACGTAGCAGCCAACTAAGCTATCCACGTCAGCTTTCACGTTAGATATACTAACGGCAGTTACTGTCATTGTGATAACTGTAAAATTTTCCATTTATTGGAAATTATAAATATTGGAAATAAATATTGGAGAAAATAAATAAATAAAATGGTGAGATCGGAATATTGTGGAAAGTTCCTGAGAATTGAGGAAGTGAAGGATCAGGAAATTCGAGTGAAGGAAATTAAATTGGAAATAAGTATAAGATGAGAAATTATGGAGAATAATGAAAAGGAAATTTAATTTGGATAAATGGAAATCCAAATTAAATAAGGAAAATGAGAAATGAAAATGAAATATGTTTATATAATTATAAATTATATAAATGTATTTTATACGAATACATATGTATTTAAAATACTATATAGTATATTGTAATATTCGTTGGTGTGTATATATATATATATATATATGAATATATATACTATTTCATAAATTTAAATAATACATATGTATTCAAGTATGGCATTTTATATATATATATATATAAATATATGCATATTTGAGAAATGTAAAATTAATTTACATTAAAGTTTGAAAATATATATTGTAAATACAATATATGTTGTATTATAACATATATGTATATATATATATATATGTAAAGGTTATTTAATTTTAAAGTATATAAATATACATAAATATACTAGATATATATTTTGTTAATACATAATATATATAGTACTATACTATATATAATAATAATATTATATGTATTATATATATAATATATGTTATATTATAAGTATAATATATATTATATAGTATAGATAAAAATAGAAAGTAAAATAAAAACAAAAGAGGAAAGTGAAACAAAAAAAGAAAGGAAAGAAATCGAGGGGACCCCGACCCTTCCTAGCCAGAGGCCGATGGTGGCGGAGCTGCCACCGCCGGCAAGGGAGAAAAGAGGAGGGAGAGAGAAGGATGATGCCGGCGACATTAGGAACGGAGACCGGCGACAAAAAATGGAAGGAAAACAGAAACGGAGAAGGAAAATTCGGTGGAAGCCGAGAAAAGAGGAAAAATAGGAAAGTAGCGGTGCCAGCGGAATTGGCCACCGCCACTGCCACCGAAGCTTCACCGGAGGAAGAGGAAGAGGTAGGAGGCCACTGATGAGGCGGAGAACGGCGGAGGAGGGACGGCGAAGAGGCAGAAAGAGGCCGACCTAAACTGAGTCAATCCGCCGCCGTGCCGCCGATCCAGACCGAACGGATGCTAGATCCAGCTTCGTCGTGGTGCCGGTCAGCTGTGGAGCCACCGAACCGCCGGAAAACCGATCGCAGGAGAAGAAACGGCGGTGAGGGGAAGGTAACTGGTTTGGACCGGTCTGACCAGAAAAGGAAAAAGGAAAAAGAAAAAGAAAAGAAAAGAAGAAGAAAAGAAAGAAAGAAAAGAAAGGAGAAAAGAGAATTTTTGGGATTCGGGAATTTCGAAAATTACGAGAAATCCCGAAAATTCAGAAATCCGAAAAATCCGAGAAATTCGATAAGAAATTCGAAATTTAATTTCGGGTATTTAATTTAAATAATTATGAAAAAATTCTAAATTTTAGAATTTAATTTCTAGAAAATTTCCTCGATGATCGAGACGATGGAATTGGGCTAGGTGAACACGGGGGCTTTGAGAGGCAGTCGCCGACCTGAGACAGGTAAGGGAGACATGTGCAGCCTATATGGATATTTGGCACACATGTTTTAAATTATGCATTTAATTTTTATAAATGCTATTGATAATTATTGGTTAGAAAATTGTGGTGATTTACCGGTTCAGATTTAAATTGTATTTTTCGTGCAGGAGGCTAGCCAATCGGCAGCTGTTATATTGCCGAAAATTATCGAAAATCATAATAAATGATTTTTCATCACGAGAAACAATTTCCAACACGAAAATCGAGAAATCGATTAGTTTTCATAAAACATGAATATACTGATAATTAATTTTAAAATATTCATGTTTTGAGAATGGTGAAAAAGGAAATCACCTAAATTTATCCCGATAGGTGATATTTCACGCGAAACGAGGTGAAAAATGAAAAGGACCAAAGTGAATATTTTAATAATATTTCTCCAAATATTCACTCAAATTTATAAATAACCTTTATGGGTTCAATTGTGAAAATAAGTGTTTATAGAAAATTTCATAAAGGTAATTAAAAGTGGAAAACAGTATTTTGAGACTAGAAGGTCTCCGCATGTGTTATAAAGGAAAACAGGGTGACGAGATTATTGAATTTGGAAAATAAATATTTTATTTTTTCATAAATCATAAAAATAATTGATTTGAATTCCGATAACTTTGAAAATCCTGTTTTGGATAGAAAGCACGGAAAAGCGTGCGTATATGTTTTACGGTGAAAAAGGACAGTTATGACCTTTTATATTTTACAGCGATTATTTTATAAACTGTTTTCGCCATATGAAAAATGTGATTTATACTGTTCTATAATATTCAAAACATTTTCAGGAGTGATTACCCCAGTATGAATATTTTATAAATTGTTATTCATAATATGAAAATATTTTCCTTATGAATATTTATGGATTGATTGAACTTATATTCAGTGAAATTGATTTCATAAATGGGGTTTATATCACGTGTTTACTGTTTTGAGACTGTTATGCCCCATATCATGCTCACGTGTCAGGTGTTAGTGCTGATAGATACTGATCCTATTATTAGCGTCCCAGTGGACACCTGATCAGTGCACACTGTGGACCCCATAGACTATGGCCATAAATCTCATGCGTTTCCCCTATTTGGGATGATATTATAGCATGATATATTTAGGGTGTTGCCTAGTCTCCATGATGCTATACTGATGATTGTACTTATTACTGAACTTTTGCTAGTACTAAATTATCTACAGCTACTGAGCTTTTGACATATTACGTGTTGAACTAAATATTATACGGTGTTTTACAAGTGTGAAAATGAATATTTGTGAAAGGAACATTAATTCCTTATTTATTTACTTAAGTGTTTTATCACGTGAATATTTAATGTTTTACTGGGATTTGAATATCAAAAGAAAACGATTACTCCCTACAGTTGCTTCTAGGTTCCGGGACACGATAGGTATTCTAAAACACCTGCCTTACTCCATCCGGATCCCTAGCCGACTGTAGTATCCTTCCTACATGTGAGCCTAGAGCCTCTAGGAAGATTTAAAGAAAGTGAAAAATTATTTTCAGCATATACGTAGTTGAATATCAAGTGTTGCATATAACTCTCTTACTGAGCCGTGGTTTGCTCACTCCCCAATTTTAACATTTCAGATTTTCAATGACTATGAGATCTGACATCTGAGGATTCCGAGCTGCGCATTTGGAGACATTACGACAGCTTGATTTATAATATGAGGTATAATCATTTATTTTCTGTATTTAGACTTACTTTCAGTACTACTTTCTTGAGAATTAAGATAGGGGATGTACTTGATATTACGAATTTTATATTTAATAGTTAAATAAATATGAAAAGTGAAGTATCACAGACAGCCCAACTGGATAAGTTGTATAGAAATACGTGAAAAATGTGGTCACGGGATGTGATAGTCATTTAACAGATTTTGACTTAATTGCATAATTTTAGAAGGTTGAGGGTTTATTTTCACTGAAATAAAAAGTTTATGGACTGATTTTCACACAATAAAATGTTGAGGGTTTAATTTCATTTTGGGCTCAAAGTTGAGGGCTTATTTGGCTATTATTCCTTTTTTTTTTTGTGAATGCATAATTCTTGAAGTTAGGAGAGCCAAGATGGAAAAAGAGAAAAAAGTAAATGGTTTAAGCTAATCAATAATTAAAGAAAACCATTGAACTACTTAATTATGTGAAGTTGTAACACCATGGCATTGCATGCAACATGATTGTATCTCATGTGTAAATTAAACCCTTTCATTCTTGCATGATTTTCGGCCAAAAATAATTTTTTATTATTTAATTTTGATTAGTCTTGTGATGATGTACAAAAGTAAGTAAAAAAGGAACTACTAAAGCTAATAGTAATCACTAATAGTAATCATTAGTTATACAATTAAAAAATTGGGATTAAAGCAAGGGGAAGCTTTTTGTTTTCGCATTTTGAACTTGTGTTTGATATCCAACAGAACAAGTCTCAATGTTGTTTGCATTAAGACCCTTTATTTTAATAGCCGTGAGCAGAAAAATTGCTAAGGAGTGTATGATGTTGCCTTTGGCTTTGCACTTTTTACCTAAAGTCTATGTTGAATAATATTTTCTTTAGAAAGAATTTTGAATGTTAAAGACATTAATTCTTTTATCTATATAATAATATATCTATGATCTTTGCAGTGGTTGGTGGGTCAGCTTACTGTCAAATAGACAAATAATGTCCCTACTTGTCTGGGAGATGCCACAGATGAAAACCCATTTTCGGGGTCCCACTGTCCATATGAAATAATTCACCTAGCTAGGCATCCTTTAATATTTATTTAGGGTTTTTTAATGCAATCATATTTTTATTTATTTTATTTTTTAAAATTAATTTTATTCAAATAAAAAGTGATAAATTATAAAAAATTTTAACAATAAAGATTTTAAAATTTAAATTATGTTTAAATAATTTAAAAAATATAATTTTATTTCTTTCAACTATTTATTAATTATTTGAGATTTTTAATTTTTAAGCTGTAAAAGACATTAACTCATCAATAATTCATAAAGAAACAAACAAAAAAGAAGTCACAATATTTGACAGATAAAAAATTCTAGCCTGCCTAGCAACCTGTTATTGATTTGACTTTCTGTATTGATTTTTATTCTAGACATCTACATCTATTATGTTAGGCATGAATTTCTTTTTACCTAGTCAAAGGGATAGGTATATTGTTCTCCTTATTGGACCAATCTTTGTTGAGAATTAAGTTCAAGATTTTTAATGTCGTATGGTATTCATCTTTATGGCATACTGTTTCATAATAGACTTACTTTTTCCTTATAAAAAGAAAAACTAAAACTTGAAAGTAACGAAATACAGTGGTTTAATTGATAAGTGGTTGAAAGAAATGAAAATAAATTTATTTTAGATATAGTTTAAATTTTGAAATAGTTATTGTTGAAAAAATTTTATCGTTTATTATTTTTTTAATAAAATAAAATTAATCTCAGATCGTAAAATAAATATAAAAATACATGAAGTGGCTTAAGTTGGAAATCTCACTATACTTCAGCACCAATCCAATCACTAACCCACATTTGATTTTTTCTTTGGCAATCAAATAGAGCATAAACCACTCATCATAAGTAGCTTCACTTTTCTATGGTTTTAGTGAACAGTGGATCAGAAAAACATACTGTTAAATAAGATAAGATAGGAATAGTTAAGGGGGAAAATGATAATATTGAAAGAACAAATTAATGGACAAAGTGTGATTTCAAAAGGTGCTTTAAAAAATATTAGACTCACACATAAAATATTGTAGAAGCTTTTGTAGAGTGACAGATTATAGCTACCAATTTTATGACATGGTACAAGATTTTTTTTTTTTCAGAGAAGAAACACACCACTAACACTAAAATACGTTGGTTTGGGTTAGAGTGGAATTCCGACCTTGGAGTAATTGGTTGTCCCACCTTTGTATTTGACAGCTCTGACATCTTCACATTGTTTTCCCCAAGCACGAATATATACCAATTTACAAGAAAATATACATTTTCATGTAATTTAGTTTTTTGTTGTTGACGAGATTTTCTTTCCCAATATGGCAATATGTCCTCATGTCGGCTCAGTGACCCATGAAAAACAGTTTGTTATGCCTTGTGTTGTAGGGTGGATAAGAGCGTCTGTGGGTTTTTTTTTTCTTTAAAGAGATGCAATTTTTAAGAACTAGAGAAAGGAAAATCGTAAATATTGGATCCAACTTTAATTTCTCGAGATTCATTTAAATTAAAATTTAAATTCGTAGATAAACATTTGTACTACAGGAATGGAGAGTTAAATTAAGCTATGAACTTTTTTTTAACAAAAAATATTTTTTTATATAATCACAAGTATTGATATTCGTTTTACGATTGAAAGTTAATTATGTTTGCATCGAAAATAATAAACGGTAAAGTTCTCTCAACAATAACGACTCTATAATTCAAACTTGATCCAAATGTATAAAAAATCAATTTCTATTTTTTCCAATTACGTGTTCTAACAAAAAAATTTGTTACTACATATGATTTACTCCCATCTTTAATTTCCTTTTGTTTATTATTTATCGGTACACTTTTAATCATTGTTCATATATAAACAATATTTACAAGTCAAGTTTGGTATCGGATCTTGGTCATTGTATATGGATAAATCGAAAAGTTATTCAAAAAAAAAAAAACAACAACATAGAAAGGAGAAGGTTTGTCATTTGTGCTAACAAACCTTAGACTCCAAGTTAATTTTTCGTTTTTTCTTTTGTCCCTTTTTTTTCTCTGTGATTATAGATGATTATAGAAGTTGCTCATTTCTCTTAGTTGCACCGATATTTCATTTGTAAGTTGCTAAATTTCACTTTGAAAATAATTAAGAAACTATATATCTTGTTCAGAAAAAAAAAATAAGAAACTACTATATCACATATGAAAACCCCAAATTTGGGAATGAAGTACAGAAATATAACTAACAAAACCTTCTATCTTGAAATGCCAAAAATTTTAGTTTCAAATTAAAAATAATTTTTGTTTTTGGTTGATGTTTTGCCTTTTACTTTTTTTTAACGAATGATAATAATAACAACAACAACAACAATAATAATAACAACAACAATAACAGTAGACCTGTTCATGGGCCGGATTGGGCTCGGGCCGAGCCCATGACAGATAATAAGAGAATTAGTATACGCTCAAGCCTGGCCCGGCTCGTAATTTGGGCATGATTTTTTTTTCAAGCCCGTTTTAGTTTTTGTGTTATAAGCTCGAACCTGGCCAGTCCAAATATAATTTTATTTATTTTTATTATTTTTCGTTTAAATTTTAATTTAATTTGTCAAAATTTATATGTCAATTTTCATATTAAATATTTTATAATTATGTTTATTAATCAATAATGTTTTTTATACATATAAAATTATATTATGCTAAATAAATATAAAAAAATAATATAAAATAATATAATACATTAATATCGGATCGGACCAGGCCTAGGTTTTGAAAGGTTAAGCCCGGGCCCGAGCCCATTTTTAAAACGAGCCTAAAATTTTGTCCAAACCTGACCAAATATCGGGCAGAACTTCGGGCTTGAGCATGTCTAAACAATAGCAACAGTAGCAGCAACAACAATAGCATCATCTCGGCAAAATTGAACTAATAAGGTAATTATAACAATAATTGTTTGAACTTTCAAATTCAGAAACTATAGAAGCCAATCGGAGTTGTTATAAATAGTTAAAGTTTGAATTTTGAATATAAAAGCACTTAGATTTGAATTTTTGCAGTTTTTTATTGGTAGACAATTTATAGATTTTGAAAAATCTGCTAGTAAAAGTCCATTAGATTCATAAATCTCAATAATAAATTAATGATATATCCCAATCTTATAGATGGAATAAATTTTCCTGCTCTTCAACTTTTATGAAAAAAAAGACTATAAAGATTACCGATATTAAAATCACTGTGGCATCTGCCAATTCAATATGCAAAGCCAAAATCAATTTTCCAAGGATATGTTTGCACTTCTCTTATCGCTTCCAACTCGAAATTTTGAAGTGGTATTCAAATTCCATTAAATTCGTATTTAAAAAAAAATGCTAAAACATTCAATTCCAACGACAAAAATGATTTGCGCTTTGTCAAATGACAATTTACTGAGCTTACAGATAAGCAAACGAGACAGATTAGACCAAGAAATAGTAGATTCGGTCCGATGGCTATAGGAAAATGAAACCAACATGTATCCAATCATCGTCTTACTCTTGCTTTGTTGATTAAGACCCTCTTTAGTTAGGTTTAGGGGCCCCTTGGCCTTGAATGAAACCAATCAATGCTCAAAAAAGCAGATCCCAGAAGTTGTGCTTTTGTAACAATCTTGTATTTTCATACATTTGGCATTAGCAGCTACAAATAGAAGATTGTTATTTTAATTCCGATAATCTAATCAATTGTTGCAGCTTTGTAAAGAGGAAATGTCCAGTATCTTTTACTTAAAAGATATATTTTAAGGGTTAAAATTTGATAATTTAATTTAAAACAATGGAGTTCAACAAAGCAATTAGAAGAAGTGAAAGTAGATTTTTTCATTAATTATTTGTAATTAATTCGAAATTTAGAGTGTTACTGTTGAAAAAACTTTATTATTTATCTCTTTTGATCCGAATAAGATTAATCTCAGACCGTAAAATAGATGAAATACATGTGGTTTCAAAAAAAATTAAAACTATGAAATTCAAATCTTAAAACAAGAATATTTATTTCAATTTATTTAAAAAAATTCTCAGAATTTTTCCAAAGCTAGTTTTTTAAAATAAAAGTTGAGCACTGCCTTACATTACATATATCTACCTGAATTTAGAAAGTTGCCTTTTCCAACGCTAGCTTTATAGATAGTGATTAGTAGTTTTATTACTTCTTAATTTCCCTAATAAAAAATAAAATCTTTTTTTTGACAAGTTAAAAAATAAATTTTAAAAACTAAACAGTTGTGAAAATGTACACTCTTAAAATTATGAGAACAAAAGATTAGGATTAAAAAATATATGAAAAAATTAGTAGTATTTTTGTATTCTATAAATATGAAAATATGCTTCATTTAGATTTTTAACCCAAATTCTTTAGCCTTTAAAATACTTATAATCCAAGCAAATATTTTCAAAAAAAATTTTATTAGAGGTGTATAAAAATCCAGAAATCGGCCTAAAAACACGAATTTGATTTGATTTAAGCTACGCATAGAGATTTTGAACATAACTCGTCACGATCTAATTCGGTTTAATTAATTTGTTATTAATAAATAATATTTTAATTCAATTTAATTTATTTCTTTGATTTTAAATTAAATTTAAAAATATCAATGTAAACTAATATAATATTATTTTACTGATAAAAAATAAGTACATAATTTTACCAAATTTCAACCAGATTCATGAATGCATTTATTCTAGTCTTTATCTCTATCCAGATTTATTTGTAAAAATTTATTTAGCAAACATTGCTATATTACTCCATTGTATAGTGTAATATTATGGAGTATAAACTTTTTGTTACGAATTAATATTGTGTATAAGTACTACAGAAAACACTTTTAACCATACAATTTCTTTTATTAGAAAAAATCCCAACTAGTTTAGCTTTTGGTGATATTTTCAAATTACATTTCCCAATCAAATTGTCAGCTGGAACTGAAAGAGAACGAAAGTTGTTTAATTTTTAAAAATATACTATATATATATATTTGGTGTAACTTATAAATATTTTCATCTATTTTAACGATTCGAGAGTAATCCTGTTCGAAATTTTGTTACTGTTAAAGCTTCTTACCTCTCTTCAACCATGTGTTTAATGAAAGTCGAATCATAAAATTCTTTCTATAAATTTAATTACGTTGTCAACTAAGTCATAATTTTTAAATAAAATATAATATATTTTGTATCATACAAGTACAACCTCTATTTTTAATATAAATAGGAAGTTTTGGCAATAATATTAATCGGTCTTTTTTGCGACACATGGAAATGAGATGAGAGCTTGCTCCATCTAGTTGTAAATATTTGAAAACCTTTTCTTTTTCAGTTTTTGCTTTCTCAATATTTTATTGTTATCAAGTACATATAACCAAATAGCAGAAATGAAACTTAGCATGTTTTTAATTTTTTTAATCACCGATTTATCATCTGTTTTAAAATTTAAAATTAATTTTGTTTACACAATATGATAAATGATAAAATTTTTCAAATAATAATAATTTTAAAATTCAAATTATGTCGAAACATTTGTAAAAAAAATATTTACTTTTACTTCTTTTAATCATTGTATTTCTATTTTTTTTGAATAAATCGTATTGTAGACACCACATTTTGTCCGGGGTCTTTTAATATTAATTAGACGATGAATCTAATTTTTGTATTATTACCTTGTTCATTATTAAAATAAAAATAAAAAAATAATAACAAAAAATAAAAAATAAAAAAAATAAAATAATGACAAAAAAAATAATGATAAAGTGGTCAAAGAAGGAAAATTTGAAAAAAAAATAATAAAAAATAATAATAAAAATAAAAATAAAATAAAAACAACACACAAGAAAAGAAAAAGGAGGAAACCCTAAAAAACTTTGGAAAAAATATTATAAAAGGGGCGGCTAGGTTTAGAAAAAAAGGGGAGACACATGCAGGGGAACCCTACTATTTTTTGCGACGGCTTCATCTTCTACAGAAAAACCACCGTGCCTTGTTCGACCACCCCCAGCCTCCTTTGCCTACTGTGTAGCTGTTCTTCATTCATCACCATCAACAATCGTGAGCACCTTCCATCACCACGCCAAGCTACTGCTATCATTGCTGCACTGTACACCTCTGTTGTGGAAGTAAACGGGAGAGAATAATAAGGTCAAAAAGGCTGCACTAACAGCTGGATCACAAGTTGGATTTTGCTTCTGCTCTTCACGCAGGCCTCTGTTCTCGCATCATCATAGCCATCGCATAGCTCCTTGAATTTCTGACTTTACTGCTATACCCATTGCACTGTCGTTTACATCGCTGCACAGCTCCATCGCCATCGTACCGCCCCTGCTAGCTGCTATTGCGTGAGGTTCTGTACTGTAATAAGGTCTGGATGCTGCATTGCTTTTTCGATTTGCTTCCAGCTATCCGGCCAAGTTCGCTGCTTCGCCGAACTGCACCACGCAAGTCCCATCTGCACTTGCTGCTGCTATCTACAAAAGGAAAACAAAGAAAGAAAGATTAAAAAAGCACGTGAAGATACAGGTAAGTGTGTGCTTTAATATTTTTTTTCTCTATTTATTTATTTAATAATTTAGTAATATGTTAATAATTTGATAATAAGTTGATTTAATGGTTTAATTTGTATGACTTGATATTTTGATTTAATAATGAATATAACTTTGTATGATAACTTGAGCAAGTAAATTGTTTGTAAAATACTAGTTTTGCTTGCATATTAATAGCTGGCATGAATAATTTGTATGATTTGCATAAATAATTAGGATTTAATTAATGTTGTATGTTCGATTTATTGGTAAGATTTTAGGAAATATGCCCTTTAGGAAATTGTGATTATAAAAAAAAATATAATTATAATAAGATAAAAAGTTAAAATAATAAAGTAATGATAAGATTTTGTAAATAAAAGATATTAAAGGTGGACATGATTTATACCGATGATGACATTTTGAGAAAGTCAATTGAGACATCTTAAAAATGTCTAGGTGAGGAAATTCTTTCTTAAGTTGAGCCAAATTAATGGAATACTTTTGAAAGAATTTTCAATAAATTATAATCCATGTTTATTCTTAGTAAATTAAACATGAATAAAATATAAATGATTATAGATAAATAAATATAAATACGAGAATATAAATTAGATGAGAAATTAAATAAATAGAATGAAATAGCTTAGATTGAAAGTAATTAGTAATTAATAAGATTAAATAATAAAGAAATAAATATGAGTTATACCGATGATGAAATTTCATGAAAGTCAATCGAGACTCCGTGGAAATTTTTAGGTAAGATGATTCTTTCTTAAGTTGAGCCAAATTGATGGAATACTTTTGAAAGAATTTTCAATAAAATATAATTCATGTTTATTAAATAAATATAAATAAATAAAATAAAGATAAATTAGATCAAGATTAAGATTAAAGAAATGTAAATAAAATTAGATAAATTAACTAAATAGCTTAGAATAAAAATTATAGGAAATAAAAAATATGAATTATGCCGATGATGAAATTTCAAGAAAGTCAATTGGGACTCATTAAATTTTCTAGGTGAAAAGATTTCTTTTAAGCCGAGCCAAATTGATGGGACGCTTTTAAGAAAATCTTCAATAAACCATTATTCATATTTATTCTCTAAATAAATAAAATAAATAAATAAAATATAGAGATAAATATAATATGAAATAAGATTAAAAAATATAGAAATTAATATGGAGTCGAAATTAGAGCCAAAGTTAGAAAGAATAAGATTTTCATAAAATTATTTAATTAATCCGACGATGGAGTTCAAGAAAGTCAATCGAGACTCCTTGAACATCTTGAGGTGAGGGAGATTTTTAAGATTGGAGCCAAATTGATGGAAAAATCTTAGAAATATTCTCAATATATAAGCATATCGAAATTAATATAAACACAAGGTAAATTGTAAAGATAACCTAAAACTAGTTGGTACCATTTTAGGATGGGCGTTGTAGGGGTGCTAATCTTTCCCTACACGTAACCGTACTCCCGAACCTTAGTATCTTTGAACGTAGACCAAGCCTTATCCTTAGTTTGAATAGGTGACCAATCACACCTAGGTTAGAATGGTTGGTGGCGACTCCATAATTTTGTGTTTAGCTATTAGGTTTCCCTCGAAACTTGATACGTTATGACACGTATTTCTAATGTTAAACAAGAAGTAATATCAATTCAAATATTATAATTCTATATAAAATATGGGTTTGTATATAATGCACTGACAGTGTATAATTTTTATACACTATCAATATATCAGAGGTTGACACCTCATAATTGACAAATTGAAAAATATGTCAAGCCTTTAAAAGCAAATATAAATAAATTTTTTTTAATTTACTCATAAGGACTTATTGATGAGTGTCAATTACTGGTGTATTGACAGTGTATAGAAACTATACACTGTCAGTGCATCATATATAAATCCATAAAACATTTATATATATACTTGTTATAAAACCTTACCCTATGTTTGGGTTGGAGGTGGGGAAGGGAAAGGAAAGCTAAGTAAAACAAAGGAACGTTGTAAACATTTTTCTTGTTTAGAAAAATTTTTTAGCTAAGGAAAGGAAAGAGAGGGGGAGTGAGCACCCTTTGCTTTCCCTTGACTTATTCAGTTTTCTTAAAACCTCAACTTAAGGTAAATGAGAAGGAAAAGAAACTTGAAAAAAATTTTAACCTATAAAATGTTAAATTTAACCTTATAATATTATAAAATTTAAAACAAAAAAATTATAATTGAAAAAAAATATTATAATTAATCATTTTCTTTTTTTTTCATTGTTTTACCAAATAAAGATGATTAAGATTACTTATCTTTTCTTTTATTAATTTTAATTATCTAAATAAGAAGTATATGTACTTTTTTTTCCCTAATTTACGTTGTTTTTTCATTCCATTTCTTTACTACGTCTATCCAAATATAGTGTTAATAATTATTCTTGGATGAATCATGGCCCACGACACTTTCCTGTCTCCCCTCCACTCCCCTCCACTCCACTCCAGTCTTGAGAGAGAGAGAGAGAGTTTGATGCAGTGCAGCCTTCATTTACTCACCACTGCTCATTTCTCGTGAAGGAGGTTTACGTGACGAAGTATTCCTTTCTTTTTCAGACCCGTAAATCTCTCTCTCCGAAAACATCTGTACCCAAACATAGTACATTGTCTCCTGTTTCTCTCTCTTTTCACTCTACTTTTGCCTCCGCTCTCTTTTGCTTTGTTTTGTTTCTGCAAAAAATGTGATCTTCTTCTTTCATCCAAGCAACATGCCCAACAACCCTTTGTTTCCTCTTTCTCCCTATGTTCCATGATACTAACACTTCAGCTCTTTTGTTTCTTTCTTCTTGTTTGGCTTTCTCTCCCCCCTGTAATCATTCCCGGCAATCCTTTCTTTTCCCAAAACTAGGGGCTGCTTGCTTCCTGACAAACCTATCTAATGGGATTTCTTGGAAATGTTTATCCTTATTTGGGTTTTCAGGCTCTGGGTAATTTCCATTTTTGTAAACTGTGAAGCTTTGATCAATAAGAAAGTTTGGGTCTTTAGCTCCAAGCTCACTGCTTTTGCCTCCAAAATCTGAGATTTGGAGACGGAAAAAAAGGAATCATTGAAAAGTAAAGTGGAGTTTAATCAGGAAGTGATGTTATTGAGTTTTCTTATTGAAGAAGAGTTAGCAGTATAATAAAAGATAAGCTCAAATAATGGCGTTTCTGTACTTGTTCTTTTTGCTGGTTGGATTGCTATCAAGATCATTTCTTACGGATGCTCAGCTCAATGACCAAGCGACATTGTTTGCCATTAATAAAGAACTGGGTGGTGTAGCAGGTTGGGGTGACAACAACAAACGCTACTGCGCCTGGGAAGGCATTCGTTGTGGCTTGAACCAGTCCTTTGTTGAAAGACTTGATCTTTCTAGGCGTATGCTTCGAGGTAATGTTACTCTAATCTCTAATCTTAAAGCGTTGAAGCAGCTTGATCTTTCTTTTAATAACTTCAATGGACCAATTCCTTCAGCTTTTGGGAATTTATCTGAGCTTGAGTATCTGGATTTGTCATTGAATAAGTTTGAAGGTTTTATTCCAGTGGAGTTGGGCGGTCTTAGAAACCTTAGATCATTGAACTTGTCAAACAATTTACTTGTAGGAGAGATACCTCAAGAACTTGTGGGGTTAGAGAAGTTGCAGGATTTTCAGATTTCTAGCAATAGATTGAGTGGTTCTATTCCACATTGGGTGGGCCTTTTGACCAATTTGAGAGTTTTCACTGCCTATGAGAACCAATTAAGTGGTAAGATTCCTGATAATCTGGGCTTGGTTTCTGAACTTAAATTGCTGAACCTTCATTCAAACCAGCTTGAAGGGCCAATACCGAAGAGCATTTTCACCATGGGGAAGCTGGAAGTTTTGGTACTCACCCAGAATGGTCTCACTGGTGATCTTCCTGAAGCAATTGGCAACTGCATAGGCCTTTCTAGCATTCGAATTGGGAATAACAGACTTGTTGGTGCCATTCCCAGGTCAATTGGAAATGTTAGTAGCCTCACTTACTTTGAAGCAGATAATAACAATCTCTCAGGTGAAATTGTCTCAGAGTTTGCTCAGTGTACTAATCTTACACTCCTAAATTTGGCCTATAATGGATTTATGGGAATAATTCCTCTGGAGATTGGACAACTTGTGAACCTACAAGAGTTGATTCTTTCTGGAAACAGTCTGTTTGGAGATATTCCAAGATCAATTCTTGGGTGCAAGAATCTTAACAAGCTTGATTTGAGCTACAACAGATTTAATGGTACTATACCAAATGAAATTTGCAATATAACAAGATTGCAGTACTTGCTCTTGGGTCAGAATTCAATCAAAGGGGAAATACCTCATGAGATTGGAAATTGTGTGAAACTGCTTGAATTGCAACTCGGCAGCAACTATTTGACTGGAAGCATCCCTCCTGAGATTGGTCATATTCGCAACTTGCAAATAGCTTTGAATTTGAGCTTCAATCATCTTCATGGTCAACTGCCCTCAGAATTAGGGAAACTGGACAAGTTGGTTTCTTTGGATGTCTCCAGTAACCAGCTTACTGGTAATATTCCACCAGCATTTAAGGGCATGTTGAGCTTGATAGAGGTCAATTTCTCAAATAATCTGCTTGCTGGTCCAATTCCCACATTTGTACCATTCCAGAAGAGCCCAAATTCAAGCTTTCAAGGAAACAAGGGGCTTTGTGGGGATCCATTGAGCTTCTTATGTGCAAACTCTGTTGGTTCTGGCCGCTACCCCCATCGGGTTTCTTACAGGATTATACTAGCTGTTATTGGTTCAGGTCTTGCTGTTTTTGTGTCAGTCACTATAGTGGTTCTGCTCTTTATGATGAGGGAGAGACAAGAAAAGGCGGCAAAAAGTGTAGGCATTGTAGATGAAGGAACCAGTAGCCGGCCAACAATAATAGCAGGGAATGTGTTTATCGAGAATCTGAGGCAGGCTATAGATCTTGATGCTGTAATCAAATCCACTCTAAAGGATTCAAATAAAATCAACAATGGGACTTTCAGCACCATTTATAAGGCAGTTATGCCTTCTGGATTGGTTTTGTCAGTGAAGAGACTAAAGTCAATGGACAGAACAATAATTCATCATCAAAACAAGATGATTAGGGAGCTTGAAAGACTAAGCAAGCTCTATCATGATAATCTTGTACGACCTATTGGATTTGTCATCTATGAAGATGTCGCTCTTCTGTTGCACCAATATTTACCCAATGGCACACTTGCTCAACTTCTTCATGAGTTCTCAAAGCAGTCAGAATACCAGCCTGACTGGCCCAGAAGACTATCAATTGCCATTGGAGTAGCAGAAGGGTTGGCTTTCCTTCATCATGTAGCAGTTATCCACCTTGATATCTCCTCAAGTAATGTACTTTTAGATGCAGACTTTAAGCCATTAGTTGGGGAGATAGAAATATCAAAGCTCTTAGATCCATCCAAAGGTACTGCAAGTATCAGTGCTGTTGCTGGCTCCTTTGGCTATATACCCCCAGGTAATTGGCATTACTCACCGAATCATACAGTTTAAGTTGTACTTATTTGTTTTTGCCCTTCCTTGTTGCCATTTTGCTTGATCATGTTACTTTTTACTTATTTGTTTATTTATTTCTATGTTTTTCACCCAGAATATGCGTATACAATGCAAGTAACCGCACCAGGAAATGTCTATAGCTATGGGGTTGTGTTGCTTGAGATTCTCACCACCCGATTGCCAGTTGACGAGGATTTTGGTGAAGGAGTGGACTTGGTGAAATGGGTTCATGGTGCTCCAGCAAGAGGGGAAACCCCTGAGCAGATACTTGATGCAAGGCTGAGCACTGTTTCCTTTGGTTGGAGGAGAGAAATGCTTGCAGCTTTGAAGGTGGCTTTGCTCTGCACTGACAGCACACCTGCCAAACGACCAAAGATGAAGAAGGTAGTGGAAATGCTTCATGAAATAAGACAAAACTGATCAACAAATTGCATGAGATCTCTGCTTTCGGAATCATTTAGCAAGGTTCTGTTGGATGCAAAATCCTCATGGTAGCTTGAATTTTTATGTTCAACTCCATTTTCAGAAATTGTCTTAAAAACTGGAGAACATGAGAGTCAGTAAGTGTTCTTGGATCAAAGGTCTGCTCGGTTTGGGTTGGAAAGCTTGCGAGAAAAACACTTTGTAATCTGAGTCAGAAGCAGACAGCATGGTTGGTTATTGCGAGGAGGAGCTCAGTCAAAAAGAATCCTGAGTTATATTGCATAAGATGCCTACAGTTGTAATATCAAAGTTTTTGATTTCCAAACTTCTGTTAGATATTATTTTCTTTAATGAAGTTTTCTTCCTATACTAAAATATCAAACCCAATTCCAAATTAAGATCTCCTATCACATCTATATGGTATTTTACCAAGTTTAGTATGCTTGCCAAACTGTTCTTTTCTGCATGTTGCATGTTAAATGTTTCATTGGGCAATATTTTGATGATCAGATGAAGGATGGGAATGGATTAAGGTGGGATTATGGTTAAAACGAGGGGAATTCAAAGCAGATAACATAAAGTGCAGCTGCAGTGTTGCTAGATCATACAGAAAGGAGCAAGAGTTTAGTGAAACAGAAAACAAAGCATTAAAAGGAGTATCGTGCAATGCTAAAAGCAAGTTGCAGTCTTCTACAGATGCCTCGGAGCCAGCTTGCCATTGTTCAAAAGCAATAGGATTTGTTGCTTTGCTTTTAGAATCGAAGATAACTGTTGATGCCTTGACCAAACCAATAGGGTCCGGCAGAAATTTAAACATCCTACTAGAGTGGGATTTTATAATATTACCATTACCCTTTTTTTATCTTTAAAATTACATTATTGAAAAACTTATTTTTATATTTAGTTTTTTATTTTTATCATTTTAAATTTTTTATTTTAAAGTGTTAGAATAATTTTATTAATTTAATATAATATATAAAAATTTTATTATTATATAGTAAATTAATATATGTATATATATATATATATGCATAATATTCTTTTAAAAAATTAATAATATATTTTATATAAAAATTAATTATTAATTTATTAAAATATATTAATTTATACAAAATAACTTTAATAATTATTTGTTTAATTTATAAAATATCAAATATATACTATAAATTCCAATATATACAATTTTTATCGATGTTTTCAATAATCATTTTCTTTTCGCGTTGCACTTTAGCTTATTGCCACAATTATATGTGCGTTCAAACACATATCCTTCTATTTATTTATTCTCACTGAAACCAATGTCATCATTGACAATACTTGAAGACTAGTACATGTAAAACTTGAAGACTAGTACATGTAAAACATTGACAATACTTGAAGACTAGTACATGTAAAACATTGACAATACTTGAAGATTAGTCAATATATTGTTAAGAAAGAACATTGACAATACTTGAAGACTAGTACATGTAAAACTTACTTAAAAAATAAAAAGATTGATTTTATGAATTGAAATATGTAAAATACTTTAAGATAACATATTATTTTTTTTGTTACAAAAAATTAAGAAGAGGAGATTATCCCATCTCCGAAGCCAAATAAAGTCGTGAGATTGACAGATTCATTAAATTTTCACTTCCGAATTTTTACAAATTTACAAATCTATTTCGAAAAAAAGACTTTAGATATTCGAATCTTGATACTTTACACGAAAGTCCGAGTCTTATCAGTTACGCCAACTCTCGTTAGCTTAGGATAACATAGTATGATACTTTAAATTTGTAAACTTGCATGCTTACAACGTGATGATTGACGGAGGGTCCGTTTTCAAACCAACCCTTAGTTACGGCACAATTTGGACACCTTTTACCCCTAGTTTAAGGCACAATAATCAATATTTGGATGACAGCACGACGGGTGGCTCTCATCGAGCTACACCTGCGTTTGTCCCATTGGATCCTTAAGGCTCTAGTGGCCAAACGTTAACCCCCCATTGGCTTTTTAATACTTTTTTATTTCATTTTTACTTTCTTTTACTTTCATTTTTTGTTTTAAGTTTTTTATTTTATTATTTTGAAGTTAAATTTTAATTTTAATTTTAATTATTTTAATATTTTTAATAATGTAAATTATAATAAAGTATTAACATAAATGTATAAATAAATTATTATTTTATATTTATGATATATAATTATTAAAAAATTTTATTCAAATCTTAAATATATTTTTTAATATAAAACTGTCATTATTTATTTAAATAAAATTTAAAAAAAAATTAAAAGAATACATAAGATAATTTTTTAATATTTAATAACAAAATATTATTTCATATAAAAGTATTTTAATAATTTTCAAAAAAAATTATTCTATATAAAAATAATTTTAAATTATGCATTAGTTTATAAATTTTAATCTGTCTTTAATAATTTTTTTTTGTGTAATCACAAAAATCTTTTTTCCCTTTACGATGTATCAAAACACATATTTCACCATTAATTTTAATCTAACATCTAAAATATCAAATCCTATTGCTACAGTAATCTCACTTCCATAACTGTTTTCAATTTCATTTAAACCAATCTCATTATCCGTATGAACTAATTCAAAAACTACTGATTTCACCATTTATTTAAACTAGCACAAAATCTTACCATCCATTCAAATTAGCATGAAAACTACAAAGTACCATTTCAAATCGGTGCAAATGAGCAAGAGTCTAAGAAAAAAATAATTATTATTGATAAATGATAGTAAAAATATTTAATTGATAATAAATAAAAAATAAAAAATATTTTTTTAATATAATAAAGTTTAAAAAAAATTTTAATATTTTTAAACTCGATACTTTTATATGGAAATGATGTTTTAATTTTTGAAGTGACAGGAAACGGTGATTTCTCTCTCCAATAAAAGCCAACAAAAAAAATAAAAACAGAAATAACAAGAGTCAGAAAACATCAAAATAACAAATCCTCTCTGGAGCGTAGGTACAGGGAAAATAACATCTTCGATCCACGCCACGTTAACACCAGAAGAAAAGTATGTTATGGCAAACAACAACAACCAAAGAAAAAAAAAGGGAGCAATTTACATATGAGATGGTCTTGCAGTTTGCAGAGAGAGAACAAGGCAATCCTAAGTAACCTAGCAGAATTCATTTCATTGACAAAGTCTGGCACCACAATTTCTTCAGAGGGAACGGAAAATCAAACTGAAACCATCCACAAACAGAAGCAAACGTTTGGTCTTCAACCTTCAGAACGAGGCTTAACAATGAAATTCTGGCGGCTGATAGGATTCATCACCACTGGTGGACCAGCAGTACGGGGCCATGCCTGAAATTTCTTGTCAGTTTCTTCCCACCATTCCTTGTTTGAGACAGTGTGAGGTGTAGTCCCTAGTTGGATCGGAGAGAGGGCAGTTGTTAAACCTCTGCAATAGCCAGTAACAAAAGCTTCAAAAATACAAAAGCAACTTACCTCCAAATATCTTCTTCTCAGCAAAAAGCTGATCGGCAGCATAAGCAATGGCAAATGATCCTATAATAGCAGAAATTATATACTTTGCTGCCATTTTCAGGCTGCCACAGTAAGACAAGAAGCCAAAGTCATGAAAAAAAATGCGTTAAAAGTTAAAAGTTGCATGTGACAATATCGAATCTTAAAGTACCAATCAGAAAGAACAATTTGGGCAGGAAACTTAACAGATAACCAGAATACCAGCAGTTGTATGTTACAAAACTCTTTGTCAGAAGAGAAAAAGCAGTTACGAGTAATAAAATTATCAAATGAACTAGATAATAAGCAACTCCACCCTGTGTTGAATGTTAATGTAGCCGGTCCCAAGCTCGAGTAAAAGAGGAGAATAGCGGTAGGTTTGGACAACCAACCATAAAATCTATTCCAATTTTATGAAATAAACCAATATCAAGACATCGTTGGAGCATCCCCTATTGATATGAACGATTTAACATGATTTTAGATATTGGTTTATGTAGCCTATCCCAATTTATCGGGATAAAGGTTCTGATGATAATGATGATGTACTAGATAATAAGCCAAATACATTTCTCCACAAATGGAAAACCATAAAACCGCAGAAGTTAAGGGGTTTAGTCCCTCTTACATGACAAACAATAATGAATTAGATTCATGTTCTATGACTCGGCATAATGAGCAATGCTGCACCTGAAAATAACAAGCTCAAATCAGTGCCTATTTAACACATTATTCAGGAATTCAGAACTTGATTTATGTTCTGAGAGTGTAGATTGTCTCAGAGTTACCATTCCAAAATATACCCCTCTTTTTCTATTTTTTTTTTTTATCTTTTCCTCTTCAATCAATAACTACCCTTTTCTAACACAATGCAAAAGATAATCCTCTCCACTATCTCCCAAAAGGCCAGCACAAAAATCTTCATAACAGTCACCATCTAGAGTGGTTGAGAAAAGGGGTTTATAGGTACCCCATTCTACAGCCTTAATTCAATAAATTTAGACTTAAGTAGTAGCTTAACATTGACTAGCTTAGCCAAGTTTTTATGCACATAACTAACAGCTAAAAGGTTTTAACCATCCCAAGAAATAGAAGCACCTTACAAAAAATAACGTTTGACATTATTTGACCAACAAACAAAACCATAGGGATCAACTGTAAAGGATGGAAGACTAGGTCTCTCTTAAACATACTGAATATAATCTTGTATTTTACTAATTCTGCAAGCCATATTTGATGGCTATCAACCAACATATAAGCCTAGGTTATGAACCAGAGAACTCAAATTCACAAAGGGCTCTATGAAACATGGGAAGCTACAGACCATTCAGTCCAATAATGGTTAACTTCGGCAATTTCTTTTTTCACAAAAGACCACCCTATCAAATTGAATCCTTGCCATGATAGTTCAGTTGACGACTGGCAGCAGCCTCTAGCAGCCTTCAGAAGGCATACTAGGATTGTTTGCAAAGGCACATGCCCCATGATGAGAGGCTTAGTTGGAAGCTTGAGTTAGGCATTATTATTTCTATTTGAGTCATAATTTTACATGTCTTTAGGTTAAAGTTGCAGTTTCCTACTTTATTTTCTGTCTTCTTGTGTATTGATTCTCACTAGCTGGGTGATACGGGTTTTCACTTTGATAATTTCCTAGTTTAAATCAAAGCATTCATAGGCATCCTCAACAAACAAGGAGTGATAGCTCTTAACAGACTAGGATCGTTTAAGAATTGTTTTATCAAGGAATTTCCATCATTACTGCTATCGACATTGTGTGATTCAATCAATTCTAGCTGTGCAACTGACTCCTGCTTACGGTGTACGGACTTTCTATTTTTTCAGAAAAAATCAATTTCCTCTGTTTCCTCGTAAATTAAAAAAAAAACCGTAAAAACTGCCATAAACCCTAATTACCTAGTCAATCCTACATCATCCCATTTCTGCTTCCGTTCATTTCTAAAGGAAAAGAAACAAGAAACCAAAAAGAAAACCCATATTCCGAAATGAAATCTTGAACACAACAACAATCAGATTCGACCCATGAAGTTAATACTTTTCTGATCTTCTTCAATGCAAAAACCAGAAAAGCAGCCATTTGTATTTCTTCTTAAAAACAAACTCTAAAAAATTTAAAATCAAAATTATGAAATGAAACCCATAAATCTAAAATAGATGCAAAAAAAAAAAAAGAGGTTTTATACCCGTTACGATGATCGGATCGGACCTACCAGGGTAGCGGATCTCGGGTCTCGGGTCAAAGATTAGCAGAAAGCTCGAGAGCTGCCTGGAAGAGCAGAAAATCGTACGAGAAATT
>JAPDPK010000011.1:0-167500 GCA_031772115.1 Heritiera littoralis | reverse complement strand
TTAATTTTGTTTGTTTTTATTTTGCTTGAGTTGTGAGTGAGAATTTTGTAATGATGAAAAATTAAATAATAAAATTTTGTTTTTGTAGTTGAATAAGGTGAAAACAAACAATGAAAATGTTGATGCAGTAGTTACTGCTTCCACTACTCAAACTCCTTGTAGACCTTCCCCAAATTCTTATAGTAAAAGAAAAAGAAAAGGGTGTTAAATTGTCCCTATTAACGTGGAATAGTTAAGTGTAATTAATATAATATAAATCAATTGGTAATATATTTTATATCAAATGTGACTTATATTATAATTATATATTATATATACATGTGTTAATCTATAATGAGATGGGTTATAAACATGATTTTGTTGACATAGGAGTCCTTGTCATTGGCACATATATAAGAGTCAGGGTGGCTCATTAACTATTGTTGCATTTTGTCCAAGAGTGAACAAGGGTAGTTCACCCTCTTCTTTCTCATCTCTCACTCACACACTCTCCTTCTCCTTCTCTGCACAGGACCCCAATAGTAGATCCAAATCCTCAAGATTCCGGCCAAGCACCACTATAGCAGTCTTAGGAATGTCCTCTTGTAGTGGGTGCTAGCAATGGTAGCAACCATGACTTGGGTTCTTACAACTTAGGTTAGTTTTTCCCCTTTTGTTATTGTGCTAGTGGACTTTGGTGAGTAGATTATTTCCCCTTTGTTATTGTCTTAGGAATACGATGTGTTGTATGTTGAGCAACTCCACCTTACTAGATTTCTTGTGGGGTGAAGCCTTGAAAATTGCAGTATACATTCTGAATCAAATTCCAAGTAAGTCAGTTCCCAAACTCCCTTTGAGTTGTGGTCAGGTAAGAAACCGAGCTTGTGCCATTTCCATGTTTGGGGTTGCAAAGTAAAAATAAGACCGTACAACCCGTAGTCGAAGAAACTTGACAAGAAGACTACTAGTGAAAATTTCATTGGCTATAGTGTCAACACAAGAGGTTTAAGATTCTATTCCTTCCCATACCACTAGAATCATAGAGTTTGACCATGTAATTTATTTCTAGGATGACTTTGACAGTGGGAGTTCTAAACCTTGCAAAGTTGTTCTTAAGAAAAAACATGTTGTTGTGCTAGTCCCTTACATACCTTATCAATGGTGGGAATACCACCTGTGATTGGACCAATAGTTGATCCTAATGTTTCCATTCTTGAACCTATTCCTAATCCTAAAGAGATAGCGACTAATGATAATGTTAATGATGTCACATTGAGGAGATCACAGAAGATCAGAAGGCCTGCAATTTCTAATGATTATGTTATTTATTTGAAGGAATATGAATATGATGTTCATTTATCTTCTGATCCTACTACCTATAGGAAGCAATTAATGGTTTGAAATCTTCAAGTTGGACATTTGCTATGCAAGAGGAGATGACATCTAGGTATTATAATGACACATGGGATCTAGTAGAATTGCCATATGACTGTAAATCGAATGGTTTCAAATGGGTCTATAAGACAAAATTAGATTCCAATGGCCAAGTAGATAGGTTTAAAGCCCAATTAGTGGCTAAAGGCTTTAAACAAAGAGAAGGTGTTGATTACAAAAAAAACCTTCTCTCCAGTTTCTACTATGGATTGCTTTGGGCATTTGTAACTCATTTTGATTTAAAGCTACATCAAATGGATGTGAAGATTGCTGGTGATTTATAGGATGTCTATATGGAGCAACTTGATGGCTTTGTGGTTCCTGGGATGAAACATATGGTTTGTAAGCTTAGGAAGTCCATTTATGGACTTAAGCAAGCATCCAGACAATGGTATTTGAAGTTTGATGGGATTGTGATGTCACTTGGTTTTAAGGAAAATGTTGTTGATCAATGCATATATCTTAAGGTCAGTTATAGTAGTTTTGTGATTTTGGTGCTCTATGTTGATGATATCTTATTAGCAGCTAATGACAGTAACCTATTTATTAAGACAAAATACATTTTACTATGTCACTTTGATACGAAGGATCTTGGTGAGACCTAATTTGTCTTGGGAATTGAGATCCTACACGATAAAACAAGAGGCATACATGGATTGTCTCAAACGACCTACACTAAATGTATCTTAAATAAGTTCAATATAAGTACATGTACTACTGCAAAGAAGCTTATTGTGAGAGGTGACATTCTTTCAAAATCCCAATGTCTTCAGAATGATGATGATAGAGCTTATATGCCAAATATATTCCTCGATTATGGGTAATTTAATGTACGCTCAAGTTTGTACACGTTTTGACATAGCTTTTGCTATTAGTATATTTGGGAGATTCATGAGCGATCATGGAATGGACATTGGAAGGCAGCAAAGAAAGTGCTAAGATATCTTCAAGGCACTAAAGTTTATGTTTTAACACATCAGTGATCCGACAATCTGGATATAGTAAGATATTCTAATGCTTATGTTTTGACACATTAGCGATTTAACAATTTGGATATAGTAGGATATTTTGATGCTGGTTTTGCAGGTTGTTTAGATGATAGGAAATCAACTTCTGGTTATATTTTCATGATGGCTAGAGGAGTTGTTTCTTGGAAAAGTACAAAACAGACACTTACAGTGTCTTCGACGATGGAGGTAGAATATGTTGCATGTTATGAGACTACATGCCAAGTTGTTTGGCTACAGAACTTCATCGTAGGGCTGGATCTTGTTATTTCCATTCCAAAGCTTCTAAAGATGTTCTGTGATAACTCTGCAACAGTTGCTTTCTCTCATAACACTAGGAGTTCCTAATGCTTTAAGCATATAGATATCAAATACTTATTTGTAAGAGAGAAAGTTATGGAGTCCACTATTGATATAGAGCACATTCCTACATGGCTCATGTTAGCTGATTCATTAACTAAGGGTATGGTTGCTAAAGTGTTCAGACAACATGTCACTAACATGGGCTTTTTAGAGCCTTTTGTTGTATTGAGTTAGCGGGAGCCTTGTGTAATATAATCAGTTGCAACAGTTTTCTAGTTGGACTTCTATTTGCTATATTTGCTCTCTCTCTCTCTCTCTCTCTCTCTCTTCTTTATATATATTTATTCAGTTTATGCACATTTTGTTAATTATGGCATTTGGTTGAATGAAATATTCTATGTTTTTGATCTCATGTGCTTCTTTGAAGTAGTGCATCATTTTGGTTTAGATGCATGGAGCTTATGGAAATAGATAGTTGATTTTGCTTTCATATCATTTTCATTTTACAGTTTTATACTACTATTATTGTTAAAGTCTTTAATGAGTTTACACATTTGTACCCTGCCGGTATTATGCATTCTGAAGCTTGTAAAGGTTTATTTTTGTTAAAGTATTTATAAGACTACACATTTATACCCTATCGGTATAATGTATCTAAAAGAGCTTATGAATATATGTTGATATTATATGACGTTTTTGTTTATTAAATTAACTGTCCAAGAGGGAGAATTTTGAATTATCTCTATTAATATGGACTAATTAAGTGTAATTAACATCATATAAATTAATTGGTAGTATATTTTGTATAAAATGAGACCTATATTATAATTATATATTATATATACATGTGGTTAGGATATTTTGCATAAAGTGAGTCCACACCACAATGGACGGGAGTGGGTAAAGAAGTTAGTCCATAATCATAATCATAACCATAAGCTTAGGTTAGGATCTTGGAATATAGGTACGTTTAATGGTAAGTTAGCTGAGATTTGTGAGGTTATGTGTAGGAGGAGGGTTAACATCTTGTTTCTTTAAGAGACCAAATGGGTTGGGGAAAAAGCTAGAGAGATAGCACCTTGGCAATATAAGCTTTGGTACACAGGAAAAGATAGAGACCAAAATGGAGTAGGTATCATTATAGATAAAGAGTGCCATATGGATGTTGTATAGATTAGGAGACAAGGGGATAGGATTATTTTGGTTAAGCTAGTTTTAGAAGAAGAGGTGTTGAATGTCATTAGCGTGTATGCACCCCAGATAGGACTTGATGAGGTTAGTAATCAACAGTTTTGGGAGGATTTAGATAAGGTAGTACAAGAAGTACCTCTAGGAGAAAACCTTTTTATTGGCGGTGATCTTAATGGACATGTAGGTACAAGTAGAAAGGGTTTTGAGAGTGTACATGGGGGTTTTAGTTATGGTGTAAGAAATGAGGGTGGGGATGCTATCTTAGATTTTGCTTTATCTTATGACCTAATCCTAGTAAACACATTGTTTAAGAAGGGAGATTCTCATCTTATAACCTTTAGAAGTGGACCAAGAGCAAGTCAGATAGGTTTCTTTTTAACTAGGAGTAAGGATAGACATAAATGTTTGGATTGTAAGGTTATCCCAGATGAGAGTGTTACCGCGCAACATAGACTCCTAGTTCTAGATATGAAGATAGAAAGACAACATCGAAGGAACCAACAAAAAGGAATTGAAAGGATTCGATGGTGGAAGCTAAAAGAAGATTGTCACATAACATGTAGAGATAGTTGGATTCAAAAAGAGGATTGGACAACAGAAGAGAACCCAAATGTAATGTAGAATAAGATGGCAAAATGCATTCGGGAGGTGGGCAAAGAGACATTAGGAGTATCAAATGGAAGAGTGTCGACTGGAAAGGACGCAACATGGTGGAATGCAGCAGTAAAAGATGTTATAAAGACTAAGCGAGAGCGTTAGAAGGCTTTGAAGAAGAACAACACAGAAGAGAGTTTTACGGAATATAAGTTAGCAAAAAAAGGAGGCAAAGAAGGCTATGGCAGAAGCTAAGACGAAGGTTGCGAAAGAGATTTATGACAAGTTGAACACAAAGGAGGGAGAGAAAAATACAGATTGGCGCGAGCAAGAGAAAAGAGGAGTCACGACCTAGAAGTCGTAAAATGTATTAAGGATGAGCATCAAAGAACTCTCATTAAAGATAATGGCATTAAAGACAGGTGGCATGATTATTTTGACAAATTATTTAATGACAGACAAAATAAAGTTTTGGATAATATCTCGGTGCCTCCCAAGGATTTAAATCGGTGCTTTATGCGTAGAATCAAAGAGACAGAGGTAAAAGATGCACTAAAGATGATGAAGAACGGAAAAGCTGTTGGACCTGATGACATCCTAATTGAAGTTTGGAAATGCCTTGGAGATGTAGAGGTTAGGTGGTTGACAAATCTATTTAATAAGATTTGGCGCACTAACAAAATGCCAAAGGAATGGAGGAAGAGTGTCTTGATACCTTTATATAAGAACAAAGGAGATATTCAAAGTTGCGCCAACCACCGAGGCATAAAATTGTTGAGTCACATGATGAAAATATGGGACAGAGTGAGAACGGAGATTAAGAAAGAATGTAGAGATATCGGAGAATCAATTTGGTTTTATGCTGGGTCGATCAACTATGGAGGCAATATATTTGCTTAGACAACTTATGGAGTGCTCTCGAGTAATGGGTAAAGATCTCCATATGGTCTTTATAGATTTGGAGAAAGCATATGATAAAGTGCCAAAGGAGGTACTATGATTGTTCTTAATGAAGAAAAGAGTTCCTTTGAAATATATTAAACTAATTAAGGAAATGTATAGAGATGCAAGAACACAAGTGAGGACAGGTGGGGGGCAAACAAGTGAGTTTCCTGTCACGGTGGAATTACACCAAGGGTCAGCGTTAAGTCCATTCTTGTTTGCGGTAGTTATGGACGAACTGACAAAATCCATCCAGGATAAGGTGCCTTGGTGTATGATGTTTGCAGATGATATTGTCTTATGTGCAGAAACTAGAGCGGAGATCAATACAAAGTTGGAATTATGGAGACAAACGTTGGAAGCAAAAGGATTTAAACTAAGCAGAGTGAAGACTGAATACATGGAGTGTAAATTCAGTTCTAACCGAGTGGAAGAGCATGATGTAGTGACATTAGATAGGGTGGCGACACCTAAGCGGGATCATTTTCGATACTTGGGATCGATAGTACAAATGGATGGAGAGATTGATGGTGATGTGACCTATAGGATCCAAGTTGGATGGAGTAAGTGGAGAAGTGCTACAGGTGTGTTGTGCGATAAAGGAATTCTTATATGGTTGAAAGGCAAGTTTTATAAGACAGTTGTTAGACCAACATTGTTATATGGTAGTGAATGTTGGGCGACTAAGAGGCTACATACACAAAAGATGAGTATAACAGAAACTCGAATGTTACGGTGGATATGTGGATATACAAGAAAGGATAGACTGAGAAATGATGATATTCGTAAGATGGTTGGAGTGGTACCTATCGAAGACAAGATGTGTGAAAATCATTTATGTTGGTTTGGACACGTAAGACGTAGACCTGTAGATGCTCCGGTTAGGAGAATAAAGGCTATGGATGTTGAGAGAAGGGTTAAGACTAGAGGAAGATCGAAAAAGATTTGGAAGGAAGTAGTTTGAAAAGATATGGAGATTTTAGAATTGGATGAGCAAATGGCTTTGAATATGAATCCATGGAGGAGGAGAATACATATGGACGATCTAACGTGAATTCAGATATTGGTTCATATAGCCTACCCCAATCTCTTGAGATAAAGGCTCTGATGATGATGATGATGATGATGATATAAATGTGTTAATTCATAATGGGATGGGTTATAATACATAATTTTGTTGACATAAGGGTCCCTACCTTTGGCACATATATAAGCAACAGGGTGGCACATTAGCCACTGTTGCATTTTGTCCAAGAGTGAACAAGGGTAGGGGTGTAATCGAGCCGAGCCGAGCCGAGCCGATATAGTGAAATGTTCGAGCTCGAGCTCGACTTGCAAACTCGGTGCTCGATACTCGACTTGAGCTCGACTTGAGATTAAAATTGAACTACTCGAGCTCGCTCGATTAGGCTCGATTATCCTAGCTCAATTCTCATACTCGAACTCGAGCTCGAATTAATTTTTATATATTTAAAAATAGTGTATGAATTAAATATAATGTATTTAAAAACATAGTGTATCAATAAAATATAATAAAATATAATACAAAAATTAAACCTCACATAAAATTCAAAATAACAAAAGTTCCCTCAAATCACATACAACACTAAACACCCTTATCTAAAGATTACAAAGTCTAAAATAATTTGGGAATATAAACAACAAAAATGGTAACATCACCACCAAAACACAAACAAAAGATGTTACAAACAGAAGTGAAACATGTCAACAGAAGTGAAACATGTTGCAGCAACACCAACACTTGCAACATCAAAATTACAAACTAAATAAGTAACTTGAAACTAGGATAAGTGTAGAATTATAGTTTATATGCTCCCATCTTGCATAACCAAGGATATATCACCACAACCTGACAGGTTGGTTCAATGACCATATATTGATATTTATTAACATATAATGTGACACAAATTCATATTAATTCATGATTACCCTATTAATTTGTATCAACAATTCAATCATCCATAACAAACAAAGTCTTGATTATCACTTAACAAATGTTATATTGCAAAACTCATTATGAACTCAATATTATGTTATTAGTATATGCATGCTCAAACAACAAGAAATAACTCCCCTTTAGTTGAGTGGTAGTGACTAAATTGTTGGATAATTAGCATCAAGAATCAGCAAAAATAAAAGATATTTTAAGTAAATCTGCAAGTGCTGCTATATCCACTAAATTTTACTCTAAATCAATTTGTTATTGATAATTCTTCTGATAATTTTTTTTAATAGCAAGTCATGTACCATTATTGCAGTTGCAATTTAATCAATATATTCAAGAATAGGCTCAAAATCTCAATTTCCAACATATAAAAATGCATTATTGGCTAGATTAAAGACCAACCTCTCAACTAATCACATAAAAAATTCGAACAAATGAGGTTCAGCAAATTGAAACTGCTAGCATTAACCAAAACAATTCTGAAGGAAATTGACAATCATTACCTAAATGGTTAACTTGTATAGTTTGTTGCCTCCCAACGCCAGGTAGAATAAAAAAAGAGTGCTCAAGCCTCAAATTATAGCAGAATCCACTGATTGAGTTGATTTCTAACCTGCATCAGAAAATTTACTGCAGCAAACCTTCAATAATGAAAAGAAAACAGTGCATAATGTTTGAGATACTAAGCAATGATCATTAAAAGTTGTTAATAGAATAGAACTATATCGAGTGTGTCGTTTTTGGATCGTGGACTAGATGCGCCGACTGAATCTGGTGAGGGGAAGGCTAGATGTGCCGGATGTGGGGCGAGAAGGGCTAGGCCGGCCAGATCTGGTGCGGGGGAGAGCTAGGTGCGCAAGATGTGGGGTGAGAGGGGCTAGGGTGGTCGGATCTGGTGCAGGGAGGGTTAGCTTCGTCGAATCTGGTGTGGGAGATTTAGCTTCATCAGATATAGTGCGGGGAAGGTTAGCGTCATCGGATCTGGTGTGGGGAAGGTTAGCTTCGCTGGATCTGGTTCAAGGAGATTTAGCTTCGTCGGATCTAGTGCGGGGAGGGTTAGCTTGCCGGATCTAGTGCACACTACGGCTGAAACGTAAGGAAGAGAGAGGGTCTATGGTGTAGGGGCGTCGGAGCAACAGTGGCACGTCGGTATTGGACAGAAATTGCCGGACAGTGGCGCCTAAGAGGCGTCTGGTAGGTGCAGCTAGGACATTGGTGGTGAAATTGGTAATTATAAAAAGGAAAGATAATTTAGGGTTTCTGAAATCTGAAGACTGAGGACAAATAATATTAATATAGTGTAAATTGGTAATTATATTTTAAAATAATAAAATAATGAAAACAGAGGGTGCGGCTCGAGGAGTGTATGAAAAGGGAAAGGGTTTTTTAGGCTTGGGGATAAACATGTAATTTTATAAATATTAGGACAAATATGTAATTTTATATTTATATAATAAAATATATATTAAAATATCGAAAGCTCGATTAGGCTCGCGAGCTACTCGAGCTTAGTATTTTAATACTCGAACTCGGTTCGCTCGATAGCTTGAGTAGCTCGAGGTCGAGCTCGAGCTCGAGCTCGACTCGGCAAAAATCGAACCAAGTTCGAGTTTTCTTCGAGTCGAGCCTGAGTAGCTTGCGAGCACCAATGTATTATTTACACCTCTAAACAAGGATAGTTCACCCTCTTCTCTCTCATCTCTCTCTCACACACTCTCCTTCTCCATCTCTACATAGGACTCCAATGACAAATCAAACTCCTCAAGATTCCGGCCAAGCACCACCACAGTAGCTTTCGAAACATCCTCTTGTAGTGGATGGCAGCTCTAGCAGTGGTAGCAACCAAGGTTTGGGTTCCGACAACTCAGGTTAGTTTTTCTTCTTTTATATAGTGCTAGTAGACTTTGCTGAATAGATTTATTTCAAACAAAGGGAACCCTCAAAAGATTTCTTTTTTTAGATTTTACTGTTAAAGTTTCATTTAAACCTTCATGACAAAAATAGGGAAATATTTTTTTTAAGGTTCCATGATCGAAATCGAATTTATTTGATCAGGTTAGGTTTAGAGGAATGCATGGTTCACTGCTAATCACCTTAATCCGTGATAAAGATGAAATCAATTCAAGGGTTTTTTTTTAATATAATTAATTAAACCATTAAAATTAACCTAATTGGTTAACTCGTCTTATGAACAAAAATGTATGATTAATCCATGAGTTGACAAACAAGAAAAGCCCCAGACGTTAAGCAATACAAAGAGAAAATTTTTCAATAAAGTAACATTTCATTGCATGAGTTCTCATATCACAAAACAAATGAGATCCAGCCTAGCATTTTACATTCACGTCCATCATAATGATGGAAAGAATAAGAAATAAGTAAATTACTTAAAATATGAAGACGGAAACTCTTGCCATTTTCTGTAAACTTCACACGAAAAAAATGAATTAATTAACGAACTCAATGAATCTAAATCACAAAGCTGGACTTACTCCACATACCAAGAGGCAAGATGGTAATTTGTTGGAGCAGGGAACTCTTTCACCTCTAAAAACCAACACTTCAAAAGCACTGTACTTTTCAGCCTTGGCTTAAATAAGAGATGAAAAATTCTCTCCCTCTCCTGGAATAATAGCCGGAATTTTTTTTTCTTTTTTAAAACTAACTCAATTTTTACAGGATCAACAACCAGCAGCTTTTAGAAAGTTATCATATGGACTTGATGCTGGTAAATTGAAGGACTGAGGATGATTCTGGTATTCAGTTGCACACAGCATTGGAAGCATGCCGACTGGTTGTTTGAATGGATTGATACTACCAGTTTGCTCAAGGACAGGACCAGCCTACATTTTAAGTTAGATTGTGAATGTTAGATGCTTTTCCAAGCCTTTCATGCTCTTAGGCATCAAAACTTGAATGGTTTTTGGATGAAATACAACAGAATTTGGAAGCGAAAAGGCATGTTCATGGTGCATATAACATGCATAATAAACAAAGCATGCATAAAAATCCCCATTGACATGGAAACTGGAAGCTACCTCTTTTGTCTTATTATCAGTATGTTGAGAAGATAAGCTAATCAAGCTTTCTTGTGTCAGTTGGGTACTCATCAAATGAGACATCTTCTGCTGCTTCCCTGTGAGGAGTGCCTCACAATGTTGGGCTATTTCCTTGTAAGACATGTCAGGTCCAGTGGAGACGGAACATCTTCCAAACTGATGTGCTGTCTCCAGTACCTGTGAAGATTGAGAAAATAATTATGTGTTCTATCTCACAAAATAATTGAAGCCAATCACCAATTAGTCTCATGTCACCAATGTTATGAAATATGAGATATTCTTAAAAAAAAAAAAAAGATAAGTTCTTTAGAAAAGGATGTAAAAGGTTCCTCTAGTGCTTTCAGACAGCAAAAAAGAATGACATAGCTGACTTACTGATTCTAGAAGTTGATTGACATCCAAAAGATTTGGAATTTCCAGGGACAACTCTGAATTGTCCTTTGTCTGGCCTTCAAATGGTTCTGGAAGAGCGTCATCATCTACTGACAAAATTGAAGCTCCCTGCAGAAGAAATCACATGAGTTCTAAGCATTGGTAGATAAAATTTAGTACGTGGTGCAAGGAGATTTACCTCCTTAATATATTTATTCTCTTCTGAGCCAGCTTGATATACTTTATGCGGTGCATCCATAGGCAACTGGGCACCCAGTGGACACACATCACCTGGCAAGAATTCATTTAACAGCTGTGCCCTGGTAGTGGATAATTCAGGCTGCACATACCACATAGTCACCAAATATTAGTGTAAGGTAATTACAACAGAAATACTAGTTCTTTGATGATCAACTGGAGTCCAAGATTCTCAAAGATTTGGGGTAAAAAGCTTTACTTCTGACAAATTTCCCAAGCTTTTCATAATCTCAAAGGCAAGATTTTCTCTGCGTTCTTCTGGGGCTATCTGAATTTGCGAGAGAGTCTTTACAGCCAAATTATCATCTTCTTTAGACCCATAAACATTTGTTGGCTGGTCAGACCCAGCGTTAACTGCCTGTAACTTGCGATCTTCCACCAGGTGCAAAAATGGATCAACCTATTAATCATAGAACAATGACTTCAAAACAAGATATCATGTTTTATGATGAAAACAAAATATGGAAAACCAGAACAACCAGTTTTTTGTTTTGGCAAGAATCATAATTGTTTTTTTAAAGGAAGTTAAGAGGCAGTAGAAGAAAAGAAAATAAGGACACTACTTTACATCTACACGATATTAACTAATTTTGCATAGAAAAATAGAAACTTCAAGAAATATTCCAGAAATAACTAGCAAGGAAAAGCAAGTAGTGAAGATGGTTTCATGAGTGGTAAGTTCCATACCGTTCTTTCTGCAAGAGCAACCTTGGCACAATGGACAATTGGGAGAATATTAAATGCTTTTGATGAGAAGAGTATCATTGAAGTTGCCAAGGTGAAAAGAGATCTACGACGTGATGATGGAAGTGGCCCTGCAGCATTAGTGGAAGTACAGCTTAATGAGTTGACACCCTAATAACAGATTATCAAATTAGTTACTGCCATTCTTTCTTTTGATATTCAAGAAGTAGAAAAAACATGTGGTTTCCCTCCTTTGTAAAAGAAAAGGGAAAAAAAAGAAAAGAAAATAAAAGTTATTTAGATACAACTTCTTCTAAGGATTTGTGTTCTAAATCTATTCAAAAATGAACGAAGACATATTCCTAAACTACTCTTACCATATCTTGTGCAGCATTCATAGGAAACGGTATGAGAGGTTCTAAAGATGTATTTCAAAGATAAATCTATTTTATGTTTTAACATTTGAACTTGTTGATAAGCAGTCAGGCAAAACATACAATCAGGGTTTGGACCAGAACGGCCCAATCTAATGTGGCAAAGATTGACTACTGGTTGGATATGTGGCAAGCAGGCAGTTGGGATTAAAATGCTTCATTTAAAAGTTAGTTCATCTAAAAAGTAAGACTTGAATGGACAAATGTATTATATTTTCTACTGTTTGCGATTCAAGTCCTTAATAGAGCTTCTGACATTTCCAATCCATCAGAATTATCGTTTCCTTTTTTCTTCTGCGGGAGAGAAACCTTGGTGTCATCCATTATACATACTGTTGGAAATCAGAAGAGAAAAAAAATAGGAGAATCTGTCAGCAGTAATTTGGCTGCTACTGATTTCCATATTTGGAGCAATTAGGATCAAGGTTTTAAATCGCGGTCGCGGTCGCGTTTTCGGTCGCGTTGCGTTTATCGCGGTTGCGGACATAGCGGCGGTAATTGCGGTCATCGCGGTCGTGAATTTTTTTTAATTTCGCACAATTCTATATAAAGTGTAGTAACTTTAATTATAATCATGTAAAGTCTTATTTTATAGTTTTTAAAATAATTTATAATACCTCAAGTCTATTATTTATGTGAAAAAAAAGTTATTTATAATTTTTTCAATTATAATAACATTCATATTTAAAAAAATACTTATGATAATTAAAAAATAACAAATATTCAAAATTAATTATTTTTATATCAGATTAATATATACAAAACAATCATAAAAATAAATTCATTTTTTATCATCTCATTCCCTCTCAATTTTAACCACTAGTTAATTTTCACTGAATAATTATTTCCCCCTCTCAAATTTTTATATAAACAAGAAAAATACAATTTTAAAATTAACTTTTAAACACGTGACAATAAAGTTCTACGACTAATAGCCTTAAGTCCTCTAGCCTTCCCTACGAGCCCCACCCATTCTCCTCTGTATCTTCTTCTACACTCTCCAAATTGCTCTGTTTCAGTTCAGTTTTTTAATTCGAAGCAGCCTTTCTTTCCTCATCACATCGGTAATCACCCACGGTCCAACCAAACCGATCAACCTAATGCAGTACCCAACCTTTGCTACAGATCTTCTACTCACAGTTGGCTCGTCTCTTTCAAATCTCAGGAAAATCCATTACCCATTTGCTGGTTGTTGCCACAATTAAGAGGTTATGTATTTTTTTTCTTTTACTTTAATTGTCGGCATAGTATCATCGGGGTTTGATTGCTGTGGTATGGTCTTGTTTTTGTTTTGTTGGGTAATTAAATTTCGATTTGATAAAACAATTTGACAGAAGAATGTCGATAGCGGCAATAGCGGTCCTCTTTTGCCGCTATCCACCGTTGTACCCCTATTTGCGGCCGCGAACAACCGTTACCGGTGTGATTCTTCTCCTTCAATTGCATTGCGGTGGATAGCGGTTTCAGATGGCACCGTTACCGCAAAATAACGGCCGCTATACCGCTATTCAAACGCTATTTGAATCTCTGATTAGGATCACACTTTAGTAGGAGAATATCATAGGAAAATCAATTAATTGTAATTAGGAAAGTTATTTTATTTTATTTTTATTTCCTATTTTAGGGCTGCTGACTCTTCCTATAAGAAGAGATCAATTTGTTCTGTATTTTGAGTATGTAAATACAAGAGATTTCTATTCTCTATTCAGTTTTCTTATTCTTTATGGTGTCAGAGCCTAAACTTTTTGGCCCTTAAGAAACCCTAGCTGCCACAACCTTTTTTTTTTTCTACAACATCAGCAATTCAATATCCTCCCTGCTTCCCAATTATGTCTGATATCTCATCTGAAACCACGTCAAATACCCGTCCCAATCTGAACCTCGAAGCCCCACCTGCTCGCGTTTCTGAAGCCCATCTAGTGCAGATCACAACAATTCGGCTGAATGGCGATAACTTTCTACGATGGTCTCAATCTGTTCGGATGTACATTAGAGGACGGGGTAAGATTGGCTACTTGACAGGAGAGACTAGGGCTCCAGACATGAAGGATAGTGCTTATGCAACGTGGGATGCTGAAAATTCCATGGTCATGACGTGGCTGGTGAATTCCATGGATGAAGACATCAGCTCTAATTACATGTGCTACCCGACAGCGAAAGAACTTTGGGACAACGTCAATCAGATGTATTTTGATTTGGGGAATCAATCCCAGGTGTATGAGCTCACTCTAAAGCTCGGTGAGATCCGTCAAGGTGAGGATAGTGTTACTAAATACTTTAATTCTTTGAAAAGATTATGGCAAGATTTGGATCTTTTTAATGATTATGAATGGAAGTCAGTTGATGACTGCAACCATAATAAGAAAACGGTTGATGCTAATCGAGTATTTAAGTTTCTTGCTGGTTTAAATGTTGAGTTTGATGAGGTTCGGGGACGAATCATTGGTAGAAATCCACTTCCTTCGATCAGTGAAGTATTTGCTGAGGTTCGCAGGGAGGAGAGCCGCAGACATGTTATGCTTGGCAAGAAGAGTGTTGGTGGCTCAATAGATAACTCTGCATTGGTGGTTGCTGCTGAGGCTAATGCTAGCCAAAAAAGTTCCTTAAGTCAGAAACGAGATGATGAAAAATCTCGGGTGTGGTGTGATTTTTGCAACAAACCATGCCATACTCGAGAAACATGTTGGAAAATTCATGGCAAACCAGCCAATTGGAAGAGCAGCAAGTCACGGGACCGATCCAATCGTGAAACACCCTTTGCAAATGAAGCAAACTCAAGTCCATTTAGCAAAGAGCAGATGGATCACCTTCTTAAACTGTTAAAGTCTAATTCGGTATCTGGTCTTCCTAGTGGTTCTTTGGCACACACAGGTAGTAATCCAATTGCTCTATCTAGTTTCTCAAAATCTGTTCCTTGGATCATTGATTCAGGAGCTTCTGATCACATGACTAGTTCTTCTTATCTGTTCAATACCTATTCCCCTTGTTCAGGTCATGAGAAAATTAGAATAGCTGATGGTAGTTTCTCACCTATTGCAGGAAAAGGCCTAATCAAAATATCACAAAATATTGAACTTAAATCTGTCCTTCATGTTCCTAAACTTGCTTGTAATCTGCTGTCCGTTAGCAAACTTTCACAAGATTCTAACTGTTGTGTTATTTTCTATGACTCTCATTGCATTTTTCAGGACCAGAATTCGGGGATGATGATTGGCAGTGCTAGGATGATGAATGGACTCTACTATTTTGAATAGAATTCCCTTGGTAATAAAAAGGCTCAAGGCTTTAGTAGTGTTAGTTCAATTTCAGTTAGTGATAAAATAATGCTATGGCATCGTAGACTAGGACATCCTAGTTTTTATTATCTCAAACATTTGTTTCCAAGTTTGTTTCAAGGAGCGAATTGCTCAAATTTTCAATGTGAAAGTTGTCATCTTTCTAAAGATCATCGTGCAAGTTTTCTACCAAAACCTTATCGTGAATCGAAACCATTTTATTTAATACATAGTGATGTGTGGGGTCCTTCACGAGTCACTACTTTGTCTGGAAAAAAATGGTTTGTCACCTTTATCAATGATCACACACGGTTATGTTGGGTTTATTTGTTGAATAAAAAATCTGAAGTGGAAAAATTGTTTCAAGACTTTTACCAGATGGTTCAAACCCAATTTCAAACAAAAATTTGCATTTTGCGCTCCGACAATGGTACTGAATATTTCAATGAGTGTTTGGGACCTTTTTTGAAAGAAAAAGGAATAATCCATCAGTCTTCATGCCGTGACACTCCTCAGCAAAATGGCATCGCTGAAAGAAAAAACAGACACTTACTTGAAGTAGCACGAGCTATCATGTTTTCTATGCATATTCCAAAGTATCTTTGGGGAGAAGCTGTTTTAACTGCATCATACTTGATTAACAGAATGCCTACCAAGGTTTTAAAGTTTGAAACTCCACTAAACTGTTTTAAAAAAAATTTTCCTGCTGCTAGATTACATTCAGATCTACCATTAAGAGTTTTTGGATGTACATGTTTTGTCTATATACCCACTATTTCTCGATCAAAATTGGATCCTAAAACAGAAAAATGTGTTTTCATTGGGTATGCTCCAAATAAAAAGGGTTATAAGTGCTTTAACCCAATTACAAAAAAGACTTTTGTGAGCATGGATGTCTCTTTCCTTGAAAATCAGCCCTATTTTAAAAATCATCTTCAGGGGGAGAATAATAGGGAAGAAGATAATTTTTGGGAGGCCACAGAATCATTACCAAAACCAGTTTTCTCATACAATTTGGAAGAAAATGTTTCTAATAATGAAAATAAAGAAGTTCAGTGTCAACCAATGCCTAGTATTATTGTATCACAAACAGAGGGAGAAACTCTACAACCGGATCAATCCAATCCGAATCTTGAGCTTCAGGTTTATACTAGGAGGAAAGCTCGGAAAGATACTACAAGTCTACCTCTCTCCTTAGCACAAGATCAATCACAATCCTCGAAGGAAGGTACAAATCCTACTCTTGTTCCACTATCTCCTGTTAGAGAACCACATAATTCCGAGTCTCTTGATTTAAATATTCCTATAGCCCACCGTAAAGGAGTCCGGTCATGTACCCATCATCCCATTGCTAAATACTTGTCTTATAAAAAACTATCCACCAACCATAGAGCATTTACCTCTAGGATTTCTAATTTGTTTGTTCCAAGAACTATTCAGGAAGCACTTGATCATCCGAATTGGAAGTTAGCAGTGATGGAAGAGATGAATGCTCTAAAGAAGAGTGGCACTTGGGATATAGTCAGCTTGCCTAAAGACAAGAGACCGGTGGGGTGCAAGTGGGTCTTCACCGTGAAATGTAGGGCTGATGGAAGTGTAGAACGATATAAAGCAAGGTTGGTGGCAAAAGGTTTTACACAAACCTATGGGGTAGATTATCAGGAGACCTTTGCTCCAGTGGCAAAAATAAACTCTATTAGGGTGTTGCTATCTCTAGCCGTGAATTTTAATTGGCCACTACACCAGTTGGATGTCAAGAATGCGTTTTTAAATGGGGACTTGGAGGAGGAAGTCTTCATGAATCTCCCACCTGGTTTTGAGGACAACCATGGTAAAGACAAGGTTTGTAGGTTAAAAAAATCCTTGTATGGCCTCAAGCAGTCACCTAGAGCATGGTTTGAACGGTTTGGAAGAGCAGTGAAGAGCCACGGATACATCCAAAGTCAGGCAGATCACACAATGTTTTACAAGCACTCAAGAGAAGGTAAAGTTGTTGTCTTGATTGTATATGTAGATGATATCATCATAACTGGAGATGATGGTACAAAGGTTGAAAGGTTGAAAAGAAAACTTGCTGTGGACTTTGAGATCAAAGATCTAGGAGCACTGAAGTACTTTCTTGGGATGGAATTTGCTCGATCCAAGGAAGGCATCTTTGTCAATCAACGCAAGTATGTGTTGGACTTACTTGGTGAAACAGGGATGATGGGATGCAAGGCAGCTGAGACTCCAATTGAACCAAATTTGAAGCTTCAACCTGCTGCTGTTGAAAAGGTGAAGGACAAAGAAAGGTATCAAAGGTTAGTTGGACGACTAATTTACTTATCACACACTAGACCTGACATAGCCTTTGCTGTGAGTGTGGTAAGTCAATTTATGCATTCTCCTTGCCAAGACCACTACGAAGCAGTGTATAGGATTTTAAGATATTTGAAGGGAACTCCAGGCAAAGGACTCTTTTTCAAGAAACGTGACCAGTTACAAGTAGAAGCATATACTGATGCAAATTGGGCAGGAAGTATTTTAGATAGAAGATCAACCTCAGGTTACTGCACATTTGTAGGAGGTAACTTGGTTACTTGGAGGAGTAAAAAACAAAGTGTGGTAGCTAGAAGTAGTGCAGAAGCAGAATTTAGATCAGTTGCACTTGGTATTTGTGAAATGATGTGGATTAATAGGCTTTTGGAAGAATTAAAGATCCCAACTCCATCTCTAATGAAGCTCTACTGTGATAAGAAGGCAGCCATCTCAATTGCTCATAATCCAGTCCTTCATGATAGAACAAAGCACGTTGAAGTAGACAAACACTTTATTAAGGAGAAAATTGACACTGGTCTTATTTGCATGCCTTATATTCCTACCTCTGGTCAAGTTGCTGACATATTAACCAAAGGACTACACAAGGCACAGTTTGACACTTTAGTAAGCAAGCTGTCAATGGAAGACATTTTCATGCCAGCTTGAGGGGGAGTGTTGGAAATCAGAAGAGAGAAAAAATAGGAGAATCTGTCAGCAGTAATTTGGCTGCTACTGATTTCCATATTTGGAGCAATTAGGATCACACTTTAGTAGGAGAATATCATAGGAAAATCAATTAATTGTAATTAGGAAAGTTATTTTATTTTATTTTTATTTCCTATTTTAGGGCTGCTGACTCTTCCTATAAGAAGAGATCAATTTGTTCTGTATTTTGAGTATGTAAATACAAGAGATTTCTATTCTCTATTCAGTTTTCTTATTCTTTACATACACTAAACATATGTGACTAAGGTCTAAAGTTTACTATAATTAAATGAACAAAAAAAAAGTTTACTATAATTACAGATTGAATAAACAATGATTTTGTCATTTCCGTTCATGACGTATTCCAATCCTCTAGTTTTCTTTCTATTATTATTATTATTATTATTATTATTATTATTATTATTATTATTATTATTGTAGAGAGGTTGGGAAAGAGGGGGGGGGGGGGGGGGGGGGGGGGACAGCTAGCATTATGGATGCTCACCTCCTTCATTGAGAGAGATGCTTCGCAGTGAAAAAGCTAGCTGGAAACTACGGACAAGAGCCTCGTTGCTAGAATTCTGCATTACATAAAAATGAAAATACAGAAATGAAACCCCAGAAAGAGAAGGAATAGCAGTTAGATGCTATTGATACAATGAACTGAAGAATTTTTCTTGCTAGTATGCAACTAAAACAATCAACTATAGCATGCATTTCAAATAAGATACGACTTAAAAGACTTAATAAGATCTTCCCATAGACTACAAACAAATCACTTGCAAAGTTAAAGATCTTAGGTTGACCTATACATATTTCTATATCATGCAAAAACAGGAACCTAACACTCTAGGTAGCATTACTATTTTTCTCCAGAGTTTCATATCCCAAGTTTGTTATTATATCTCTTTTGCCCTATGCATTCACCAAATGGTGGGGCTATTTGTTTTGGTTGTTAGCATTGGGATTACATGTGAGGCAGAGTGTTAGGTGGTGCTATATCTCATAATTTAGTTCTTGAATTTGCTGTAGTTGTACATCTCCACCTTTTGCCAAATTGGTTTTAGGTTGGATTCTTAACTGCATTAGCAGAATGCAAGATTTAAGGCACACAAAATAAAGATTGTCATCAATAAAACAAAGCCTAATCTCCATAGTTTTTGTTCTTACACCTTATAATAATAACATAACTTCTTTCCTTAAATCTGTAGCATTTAAATATCTAAACAAAATAAAAAACTACTCTCAAAATTTCCTCTTTTTTCTTAATTATGTAAAACCCTCATAGATTTCCTGATGGTCCTAAAATACTCCCAGACCACAGCCAGTCAACCTTGAGGGGCTAAATCCTCCTCTCAAGGTCAGCTCAAGGGCAAATCTCCCAAATATTAGCAGATTTTATGGCAATTAATTCCATAAAACATAATATAAGCACTATTACTTACGAGCCAAGTGAGGCAAGATAGAACTAGACCTGACAAATTGTGTATATATGAAGTGTCTGTATCATTGTGTCACAAGTCATATCAACACACCAAACACGAAACATATTTTTCAGTTTTTGCCAAATCCATATACAGGTTCTGTTAAAATTTTAAATCGTGTCATTCTCGTGTTTTGTTTTCCCGAGTCATTTTTGTGTTGATCAGTCAGAGTTTTCTAGAACTACTACACCTGGTTTTGAAGCTAATTTTGCATTACAACTTGATTAAATAGACTTGTTTTGAAAAACTTTTGAGATGTCTAACTTGGGATGCAAAGAATGTCCTAGTTGAATAGAAATTGCGTTTGATGACAGACACATGAATAGAATACCAAAAATATAATGTAAATTTTCTATTAAAACAGATATCCGTAACAAGAGAACCAAGATCGAAGTTAAAAAATGTGTCCCCAAAATCAGTAACTCATGTCAAAGAACTTCCATGCAAGTGGCATCAATTGAGCAATTACCTTGGCTCGAGAGAAGAGCAACACAAGGCTGTATGTATGAGCAATTGCTTCATAGTTTTGTGGTGTATTTTGAGGAGAGATAGACTGTGCCCAAATTGAAGAAAGCAAGAGCCTAATCTGTGTGCTACTAAGCCGTAGGGAATTGGCCTCCTGAGGTTTGACAAATAGAAACAGCCAAATAAAAATAGATCACATATGAAGCCAACTTCAAACAATTCATAGGGTTAATCATTTGAGCCATTCATTGTGCAAGGAGCTTTAAGCATATAGATCAAGAGCAAGTCACTGCTGCCCAATTTGGGTTTTGTACCTCCTTATATTATCTACTATAAAGCTAGTACCTCTCGTAATCAAAGTTTATGCCCATCTATAAGACTTCAGAAGATTCAGTCACTACTACAGTTATGATATGACACAGTCACTATATCAATTAAGGGTACTTTTCTTTCTCTACTCCTTCATAAAGTCCAACCAGTTATCACCTAAGATTCTCCCGCCTTTTTCCTGTTCTGTAATTCCTCAACCACTCAAGATTGTTCTCTTTTAGGGGTAAAACATTTTTTTGATTAAAAAGTACATTATCATGCTGGCAGATCCTGAGACTAAGATCCAGGATCAGGTCCAACTGTAAGTAAAAATAACTGCAAAAATCAAGCCTGGGCTTTCAAGAGACATTTTGTCCAAGGACCTATGAAGAGCATTAACCATGAGAATATATAAAATATTTCAGAAAGGAGATTGCTAAACACTCACAGATAGCATATTTGAATTGCTCAGAGGAATTTCATCTGTTACAAAAGGTACAGGCAGACTTCTTGAACTGTATGCTCGTCTATAAGATGACTTCAATCTATTCAGAATCCCATTATTACTGTTTTTTAGTTCCCCCAGACTAGCAACATTTTCTTGGTTCTCTACACAAACATTCCCCCTCAAGGAGGATTTCTCCATCCTTAGCTTCTCAAAAAGAGCAGCTGAAGAAGAAAAGACAGAGACAGTTCTTGAAAGTGTTCTTGGAAAAGCAAAGGCTTTGTTTGTTACTGGGGTAACAGAGGATGCTTGAGGGCAAACTGAAGTTGGCACAAGAACAACAGAAAAGATACGGTGGGCTCCAATCCGTGTTTCATGGTCAGGGTGGACCATAGCTGGGAGTAATTGATGGAACAAAGCCTCAGGAAATGCCTATGGAAACAAAGAAACACCAAATAACAAATATAAGTAAAAAAAAAATACTGCATGCAACACTACAAAATGTTCATAAACAAAAAACATTTAATAATTATGATCATTACCTTATTTAGATAGGTAGGATTTGGAATTGAGGCTACAATTTGAGCAGTGCGATAGACAACACAGATCGTAGTTCTGCCTATAACTGTAATATTTGAGATATTCTCCAACATCACAGCCATAGCATCAAGAATCGGACCTGCATCTCCAACCTATTCAAAAGAATAAAACACAGGAGTAAAATGCAAAGTTATTGGCTTATTTGATCTGGAAGAAACTAAAAATAAAAAGGAAGTGCTAGAACATATTTTTTAACCCAAGTTTTAATAACATTTACTCAAGAATGACAATAGAAGGATCCCACCTTATGCGATAACTGTACAAGGCAATTATCCACTGCTTCTTTGAAGTTCCTGTTCCAATTTATAATTTCAGCTCCCATTGTTGCATCATCAAGTGAGCAATGTATGCTCTTCCGTAAATACCTCATAATATCACTAACTGCACTGAGTATTGCTACAGAAGGCTCAACTTTTGAATCTTGAGCAAGAGAGGCTGTAACCTCTACAATTTGAAGTTGCATGTCAGGTTGTTTGAGGACATTTTTGTGGTCAAGATGCTTAACTAATGCGGACAGCAAAAAATGTGTATTCTGTCCTGCAAACATGAGAAAACAAATATTAATAGTTTCTCACTTTTTACCAGTCATAATTTTAGGAAAAGAACAATAGAACGTTAATCAGAAAGCAGTTACTCCGAGAAAAAAACTAAAATAAAATCAGAAGACGGTAAAAAGCTCAGGCATGTTGACTGTTGAAAAATTCATGAGTACCAGAACTATCCATTAAAAGCTGCATATCCTTTAAGACAGGAAAGGCAAGACCATTTTGAAGGGACCATAAGTTTTCATTATCAAAGTAACGGAACAAAGACTCGAGAACACGTCGTGTTGTTGTAGCTTCCTTTGCTAGATTTGCCATGTTATGTAAGCAAACCCTGGCCCAGAAGCAGGGATTCTGGGCATCTTCACTGCGAGAAGGAAAAGAAAGAAACTCATTACAAAGTAATTGTTTAAAAAAAAATAGATAAAATGCAAAATTGCATCAAAAACTTGAGTCATGGGATTACGCTGTGACATTTAGTTCTCCTTTGTCATTCACAATTGCCCCCCAAGAAGGAACTGTTGTGAGGACATCTAGCGATGGAGAGACATGACCTTCATTTTTTAGCACTTGTTGCACCCACTGACTTTGGGCACCATTAATGTTCTCCAAATTTTTCCTTTGGCCTCCATAATTTTCCAAGACTACTGAAACAATCTGTGTATGACAACTGAAAAATGCCTTTAATGCGAAATGGTATGAAACAACATTCCCAAAATTCAAAAAACTGCAATTAATTTAAAGGTACTTAACCATTAAAGTTGCATAAAAAATGTTTGATAACCAAGCAGGGAAAAAGAGGAGGGTTAAAACATGAAAGAAGTAACTGCACTAAAAACGACCAAATTATTCTGGTGAATACATGTGAATAGATTAACTAAATCATTGGCCAAATTTAAGTAAAATTTTGAGGGATAAAATGAAAGCAAGTTTTGCATCTTGCCCACAACTGGAATAATCTTTTGGACAGGATACATGCGAGTTTATTCCACTGCAACGTATAGACCAGAGGGTTACTAGACTGATAAAATTGCTGAAAGCAATTGATCAGAGGCCAGAGCAAAGTAAGGCAAAGTAGTGAAAGCACTTGCACTCATAGCCTCAAATAAATTTAAAACCACAAACATTGCAGACTGAATTGGAGAAAATGGCATCCATCAGTATCATTTTAGTGTATATTAAATGCCATTACAGCAGTGGACAGAGGCATTGGACCAATATTGGATTTACATGGATCATCACGTTGTCATGACCTTTATTGAAGTGTTGCCAGTAACATTCTATCCTTGTGTCAAAAATTTTATATAAATATATAAATTTAGAAATTTAAAATTATTTATAAAAAAAGAATATTCCAAATATTGGTAAATCACATTCATCACCAATGAAAATATTTTGCTATGGAAAAGAGAAGATAACCAGAAGATATTTTTGACTTACACATAAGACCTAATCTCTTAAATAAATAATTAAATCATACTTGTATTTAGCTGCTTTGCTTAGTTCAGAATGTCGTGACTCACTTCAATTGAGGATTTATTAATAAAATCTATCACTATAACAGAAAACATTAGCAATGAAGAAAATAAATAAGTGAAAAACAAAGCAATAAACTTGCAAAGGTATTTGAATAAGTCTGAATCCGCTTACATTATCAAATTCCACCGAAATGTGAGAGTGCTCACCCATAAACCAAATCTACAAAAGAAAATAGATAATTGAACATGCATTAGTATACTTATACGTACAAGTCAGACAGCGAGAAAATGTAAACTGCAAGGACGAAAGAAATAATTGGTGAAACAGATAATACTATAGCCTTGATTCTTGTGAGAAAGGTGCATTAAAGTGAACCTTGAAGGCATTCACTCAAAGTAAATGAACTGACGTATGTTTAATGGACCCGTAATGCTCCATACTTTCCAAATACCAAGAAAAAGAGGCCCACAAAGCAGGAATTTTCATTAGTTGCAATACTTAAGCAAGTGTTTTCTGGCATTGATGCATCAAAATTTAAGGTGAAATTACAGGCTTAGAGATATGTAATGACTCGCAAAGAGCAATCAACTCACTGACTCAGACATGGCATGCATAAGGTCAGTTTGTTTTGTCAATCTCAAATATTACCATTCAACATATCATAAAGTACCAAAGCTGTAATCTCTTGCTAATAACCAAATGCAGATATAGAGTAGCCCTAGTGAAGATATTATCAAATTGCCCTGTAATTGTATGATAAATCATGAATATGGGTTCAAAGAATAGTTTTACACCAATTAGAGAAAACACATTAGAGTTCTAAACTTACATTAAGCATGAGGGAAAACCATTATTATTGTGGGACAGCAGAGAAATTATGTTATAAACTTTACAAAAATCTTTTCTAATACAAGTCTTCTATGCTGTAATGAAAATCCTGACACAGAGTAGCCACAATGCTAGTATCTGAACACTCCAAGATTGAAACAAATAAATAGTTGCATTTGAATAGCCAAATAAAGCAAATAGAGACTTCTTCCCTTTTATTCTTAAAAGGAAATGTAGAAAAATAAATAAAAGTGATTTATTATGCATATAATTTTCGATAAAAAAGAATCGTGGCAAAAAACACATCAGAAGAAGATTAAATGCAGGAATAAAAGGAATATCACTTCTAATCTTACTTCTGTGATGTTTATACTACTTATTTTGCCTAAGGTTAAGAGCCCAAACTTGGCCTAATAGTGTTATCCTTCTGGTAGTGGACCAAGATCCAAAGGTTAAACTCCTCCCATCTTAATTTGGAATCATAAATATGTGCCAAAAGAAATCTAATGCCTAAGACTGCAAGGAGACAGAACTGCATGTGAGCTGGATAAAGCCTAGTTTGATTTAAGCTTGTTTAACTATTATCAAGCTAAATACAACTTGAGCTTGATTCTAAATTCATTTAATAAATGAGTCAACCTTGAGCACAAGGTTCTTGCTTGTGCAAGCTTTTGACCAACTCATTTAATTTGCAAACTCATTTCTGAGCTCATTATAGGCCAGTTCATAGGTCCGCTTATAAGTTTGTTTACCGGGATAAAAAAACAAATGCAATTTAGAATAATTTTAGAGGATTCCTATATTTGTTATCCCCATCTCAAGCTTGATATTTTAATGTGTTTGATTTGGGATTTCTAAACTGTCATAAAATGGTTTTATTTTGGATTAGTTTTAATTTGGGATGTTTTAAGCTTTTTCTTTTCGATTCCCTTCATTCAGGATGTTATTAAAAGAATTCATTTACTCGGGATATTTAGCATATATTGAATCCTCATATCTTCCTATTACAATCTCTTAATCATATTAGAAATAAAGATATAAAGATTTAAACATTAATTGATTTTGCTATATGTCAGGACATTTATGTGAAATTGTATCACTCCAATTATGAGTTCAAAAGTGACCTCAAACTCAGTATTCAAAATGAATTTGAAAATAGGATCTAAAATGAGCTTGAACTAGTAATGAGGCTTGATATCATGTGCCCTCAAAAATGAGCTTCGCCAACATGCAACATCAATGTAAAAGGCCTACTATTACGTGTCAGTTCCCATGCCACCTACCATCACCATCTAAATTCCAGCTAAGGCTAGATCAACAGGCAGGTATCCAAGAGTATTGAGATTTATATTCCATTTTCCTCTTTTCCTACATCTTGAAGCACTCCAACTGAAAAAAGAGAAAGTCAAACCTTGAACTCTTTTTAAGGTAAAGACCAACTAATGAGAAAAGGCTAAATAAGATGGGATGAAAAAAAAAATTAAAAGAGCCCCACCTCCTTCTCATAAAAAAGAACAAAACAAAAACAAAACAAAAAAATTAACAATATCCATGGTGGGGTCTAATTCAATTGACCACTATTAGGAGTTCCAATAAGTAGTAGGAAAGAGTGTCATAACACCAAATCTTAAAGGAAGTCTACTTCCGTTACTCTAAGAAGTTAGGCTCACTGAAACAACCTAGACTCACAGGGTACTATTTAGGACTTGAAATATGTAACTAGAAAGATGGCACTAACACTAAATCATGATTACCAGGAAGTGTACTTCCATCATTCGAAGCCGTTAGCCTCACTGGAACAGCCCAGATTCCTACATCATAAATTGCTAATAAATGACAAACTTCAGCATTACTTCACATAAAGCTCATTCATAGTGATATGCGGTATAACTTTCTGGTTTAGTTTTTTTCTATCTTCAGTATGTGGTATAACTTTCTGCATATTAGTTTCTTCTGGTTTGGTTTCCCAGAGCCTACATAATAGTTGTACCAGTTATATGATTTAAGGTTCACTTTTCTCATTTATTTCCCAGATAAACAACTAAAAGTTGACATATTCATGCATTTCAAAAGAAGAGCAGCCATGTGAATGAATACCATGGAAGAAAGTGCTTGCAGCCCCGCTGAACATAGATTTCTTTCCCTTTCACCTTCTCCGTTTTCTTGAGCTAACTGACAGACTTTTGGAATAAAGCCTTCTAAGTTAAACATGCAAGTACCATCTTCCTGCAAATTATGGTATGTAAAAGGAGTTTGAAGCCTGCTGCCATAAACCTACTAACTTATAAAAATAAATCATATCGCAAGCTGGAAATCCATATTTCATAACACAAGAAGCATACAAATAATGCCAAAAGTACCAACCTGATTATTTACAAAGTCAAAAAGAGTCTGACATCCTATAATTAGCATTTCATCCTGCCGTGTTTGATCCAGTAGAGTCTGTATAATGCTCAGTAAGCTACTAGCAAATAGTGTCCTATAAAATTATTGATAAGCAGAAATCAAGTGAGTTCAGGGAAAAACTACAACTAGAAAGAAAATTAGAATTATGTCAGCAAATTAAATTGAGATATTACCCTTGAAATTACAATCTGGATGTTTTCTATCTTTTGGTAAAAGGTTGAACATGATTGATATGAACAACTAACCTTTAGGGGATTATCCAAACGCAGACTTTTTTTTAACAATACAAACATTGATTAAGAGACATGATCACTTACATCTTTATCAATATAAATAATAGAACAACACTTAAAATTAGCTAATTCCAGAAACCAAGCTCAAGAATTCCAAGTAAGAATCCCTAAAGGTATAACAAGTTTCATCAACAACAGTATCATCTCTATAAACCATATGATAGAAAAATGTCTTGCATTGTCGTGTAACTTGCAATAAGCTAAAATATCTAGTCAACACACTAAACTTCATAGTCATGAATCAGAATGATCCATTCCCCTGCCCCCAAAATTGGACTCCATCATTAATTCTACAACGAGTATTTCATAACTTACAGACAAAAGCAGTATGGTAATTTTTCATAACTTTGGCTCTTTAAGCATTTGGTTATGAGTTTAATCATCCAACCAAGTTTTCTTTAGAACTAAATTAAATAAAATGAGGCCTCTTCATTATTGAATCAGGATTATTTTCCTTGCTGAAGTAGACTTGGTCTCTCATTTAAGCATGGTACTATAAAAAATATTTATTAGATAAGAATTTGGAGAATAACGTTTCTCTGTTTTCTTTTTAACGGTGATTAAAGAAAGATAGAATACCAAAATCAATAAGAAAGGGAAGGAAATGAAAAGACAAAGCAAAAGATCACATGATGCAACAATGCAACAATCTTCATATGATCCAAAACAGTGAGATACAAAACCCATAAATTTTTCAACACAGAAACTCACATTTGCTCCTTACAAGAGACCAACAATTTCCTGTAAATGCACATAACGATTTTCACAGATTGAAAATTCTCATTTCTCAACTCCTTGTAGCACCTTTGCTCAAGTGCATCAGTGATCTGGCCATAAAATTTGCAAGAACCAGTTATATGAATGACTAACATAATTAACTAGCTATAAAATGTGCATATTACAGAAAAAGAAGTTCATTCTTATAATTAATAGATATGAGCATGCCCAGACAATGTAAAAGCACAAACTACTAACTAATGCCTTTGTTACACCAATAAAATATTTAATTTTCAAAATACCTTAACAGGTATTTCATCAGACACTGTGACAGGAAGAAAACTTGGATCCAATGGCAAAGAGAATACTTATGAGTATAATGGTTTATTTCAGCATGGAAACTAAGCATGAAATAGTTTATATACAACTAATCATGAAATAGTTTATATACAACTAATCTGGTTCGGATTACAGGATAAATAGGCATGTATAAATCTCATGCTGATGCATATGAACAAGCTATTGAGAACAATTAATAGAATAACAATGTGCTTGATAAAATGATTTTCCAATTGGTGGTACACACAAGGTATCACTGTGTTTCAGTTGAAATTTTGGCTCAGTTTTATACAGAATTCCAATTTCACTATCTGATCAATAGTACATCATCCCATCCAGTCTATCATAACTCTGTTTCCAAAATAATTGCTTATTTTGGGATCTGATCATGCCAGGCTGTGGAAAAGTCAACTATATTAAATGTGTAAATATCTATATCCCTAAAATTAAGGTTAGACAATTCCTCAATTATGGGGGTTAGATTTAGACTGATTTAGTTTCCTATTTTACTGCTTAACAGTAGCTGTATATAATCCTTAGAATTTGTATTATTCAAGTAAGATTCTAAATGAAAATATTCTGAAATTTCACATGGCATCAGAACAGGAACTTTTCTTTCTTGCCAAACCCTAAATCACCATATTTTTCCAAGAGCTGCTGCTGTTTTTTACCACCATGTCAGGTTCTACTTCAGTTGTAAATTCTACTCCCCGTACCAGTAGTCTGATCAAGAACTCTGCATTGGTCACTGTAGAAGCTAATGTTGGTGGACAAAATGTCCCTGATTTGCGTAAGATTGATGACAAGCCTCGAGTGTGGTGTGACCATTGCAACAAACCACGCCATACTCGAGTAACTTGTTGGCATATCCATGGAAAACCAACAAATTGGAAGCCGAAGCAGAAGCAGTCACAACCCTCTACTAATGAAGCAAATATGGGTTCCTTTAGCAAAGAGCAGCTCGATCAACTCCTGAAACTACTAAAGTCCAATCCGACATCTGGTACATCTAATAGTTCATTGGCTCATTCAGGAAGAAATCCATTAGCCCTATCCAGTGTCTTTAATTCTGCTCCATGGATCATTGATTTAGGAGCATCTGATCATATGACTAACCTGTCGAATCTATTTAGTTCATACACTCCCTGTTCTGGTAATGAAAAAATAAGAATAGCAGATGGTAGTTTTTCACCTATTGCAGGCAAGGGTTCTATTAAATTTTCTGAAAGTATTGATCTTAAATCTGTACTTCATGTTCCTTAACTTGCTTGTAATCTTTTATCTGTCAGTAAACTCTCAAAGGATTCCAACTGTCGTGTTATCTTTTGTGACTCTCTTTGTCAATTTCAGGACCAAAACTCAGGGAAGATGATTGGCAGTGCTAGAGAAATAAATGGGCTCTACTATTTCAGTGAGGATTTCCTAGGTAATAAAAAGCTCAAGGGCTTAGTAGTACCCGTTCAAATTCTATTTCTGATAAAATAATGCAATGACATCTTAGGTTAGGACATCCTAGTTTCCCTTGTTTAAAACATTTATTTCCTAATTTGTTTAAAGGAGTGGATTGCTCTATTTTTCAATGTGAAAGTTGTCTTTTATCTAAAGATCATCGAGTTAAATATATTTCAAAACCTTATAGTCCATCAAAACCATTTTACTTGTTTCATACTGATGTTTGGGGACCTTCAAAGGTTACCACCTTGTCTGGAAAAAGGTGGTTCATAACTTTTATTGATGATCACACTAGATTGTGTTGGGTTTACTTACTAAGCAAAAAATCTAATGTAGAAAAACTTTTCAAAGATTTTTATTGCATGATTGAAACCCAATTCAAAACAAAAATTTGCATCCTTTGAATAGATAATGGAACTGAGTACTTTAATGAATGTTTGGGAAATTTTTTAAAAGAAAAAGGTATTTTACACCAATCTACATGTTGGGACACACCCCAGCAAAATGGAATAGCTGAAAGGAAAAATAGGCATTTACTTGAGGTAGCTAGAGCTATCATGTTTTCTATGAACATTCCAAAATACCTCTGGGGAGATGCTGTGTTGACTGCATCTTACTTAATCAATAGGATGCCAACTCGTGTCTTACATTTTGAAACACCTTTGAATACTCTCAAAAAATACTTCCCAACATTTTGTTTATACTCTGAGTTACCTTTAAAAATTTTTGGATGCACTTGCTTTGTTTATATTCCCCAAATTATTCGATCCATTTTGGATCCTAAAGCTGAAAAATGTGTTTTCATTGGCTATGCTCCAAATAAAAATGGGTATAAGTGTTTTAATCCTTTGACAAAGAAACACATAACTATGGATGTCACTTTTCTAGAAAATCAACCCTATTTCAGCAAAAATCTTCTTCAGGGGGAGAATAAAGAAGAAGAAGATAATTTTTGGAAATTCTCTACACCACTACCAAGCCTCATTGAGTCACCAATTCAGTCTATTAAACAATTTAAGGAAATGGATGTTAAAAATAATGAAAACAAGGACTCTCTTAGTCAACAGGTGCCAAGTATTGAAAAATCTGAAACAGGGGGAGAATTACTTCAAACGGATTCACATAATCCAAATATTGAGCTTCAGGTTTATATCAGGAGGAAATCTCATAAAAATATTACTGATCCAATTATTTCTCTAGCACCTGTTCAGCCAGAATCTCCGAGGGATGGTCCTCCTTCTCCTCAAACTCAGGTTAATCCTAAAATTGCTCCTTTAGTTTCTTCCATTGAGTCTCCAAATATTGATTTTTCTGATCTAGATGTCCCAATTGCTAACAAAAAAGGAGTAAGATCATTTACCAATCACCCTATTGCAAAATATTTGTCGTATCAAAAGTTGTCCAATAACCACAAAGCATTCCTTTCAAATATTTCTAACTTGCATGTACCAAGATCTATTCAGGATGCCCTAGGTGATCCGGATTGGAAGTTAGGGGTGAAGGAAGAGATGGATGCTCTTGAAAAGAATGGGACTTGGGAGATTGTGGAGCTACCAAGAGGCAAGACAATTGTAGGATGTAAATGGGTCTTCACTGTGAAGTGCAAGGCAAATGGGAGCATAGAGAGGTACAAGGCAAGACTTGTTGCCAAGGGGTTCACTCAAACTTATGGCATTGACTACCAAGAGACCTTCGCTCCAGTTGCAAAAATAAACTCAATCCGGGTACTTCTCTCTTTAGCAGTGAATTTCAATTGGTCTCTACAGCAACTTGATGTAAAAAATGCCTTTCTTAATGGAGATTTAGAGGAAGAAGTGTTTATGGACCTCCCACCTGGATTTGAGAAAAACCTCATAACCAAAAAGGTGTGCAAATTGAAAAAATCCTTGTATGGTCTTAAACAATCACCAAGAGCATGGTTTGAAAGGTTTGGAAATGTAGTGAAGAGCTATGGTTATATTCAGAGTCAAGCTGACCATACAATGTTCTTCAAGCACTCTAGAAACGGTAAACTAGCTATTTTAATTCTGTATGTGGATGATATAATAATAACTGGTGATGATAGTGCAAAAATTGGAGACCTTAAGAGAAGGCTTGCACATGACTTTGAGATAAAGGATTTGGGAGCCTTAAAGTACTTCCTTGGCATGGAATTTGCAAGATCAAAGGAGGGTATCTTTGTTAGCCAAAGTAAGTATGTCTTAGACTTGCTTAGTCAGACAAGAATGCTTGGTTGCAAGATAGCTGAAACCCCAATAGAGCCCAACTTGAAACTTCAACCTGCTGAAACCAAAGATGTGGTGGATGGAGAGAAATACCAAAGACTTGTGGGTAGACTCATCTATTTACCACATACACGACCTGATATAGCTTTTGTAGTAAGTGTGGTAAGTCAGCTTTTGTAGTAAGTGTGGTAAGTCAGCTTTTGCAGTAAGTGTGGTAAGTCAGCTTTTGCAGTAAGTGTGGTAAGTCAGTTTATGCATTCACCCAGCTCAGAACACTTTGAAGCTACAGAATCCTAAGGTACCTAAAGGGAATGCCTGGAAAGGGATTGCTCTTCAAAAACCATGGACACCTACAAGTAGAAGCCTATACCGACGCAGACTGGGCAGGAAGTATTACAGATAGGAGGTCAACTTTAGGCTATTGCACATTTGTGGGAGGAAACCTTGTCACTTGGAGAAGCAAGAAACAGAATGTAGTAGCCAGAAGTAGTGCCGAGGCTGAGTTTCGTTCAATAGCCCATGGGATTTGTGAGGTAATGTGGATTAAAAGACTACTTGAAGACTTGAAGGTTTCTAATCCCTCACCGATAAAGCTCTACTGTGATAATAAAGCTGCAATCTCTATTTCTCACAATCTAGTGCTCCATAATAGAACGAAGCATGTAGAAGTAGATAAGCATTTTATCAAAGAGGAAGCTTGACAATGGAATAATTTGCATGCCATGTATACCAACAAGTGACCAAGTTGCTGATGTTCTTACAAAGGGATTGCATAGGAAGCAGTTTGAAAATCTAGTGAGCAAGCTTGCCATGGAAGATATCTTCAAGCCAGCTTGAGGGGTAGTGTGGAAAAGTCAACTATATTAAATGTGTAAATATCTATATCCCTAGAATTAAGGTTAGACAATTCCTCAATTATGGGGATTAGATTTAGACTGATTTAGATTCCTATTTTACTGCTTAACAGTAGCTGTATATAATCCTTAAAATTTGTATTATTCAAGTAAGATTCTAAATGAAAATATTCTGAAATTTCACACAGGCTTCGAAATTGTTTCCATAAATTCATCTGAACATAGGTTCCTTGTTTTCATTACAAAGTCTTAAACTTCTTGCCAAAGTACAAAGATTGATATGTCTATACTTTTAAGCTTTGAACTTTTCCGAGTTTCCCTATCTGATAGTACAAACATGCTCCATTTGCAGCATGTCTTTTCAGTGAGGCTTGAGGACCATCTACTGCAAGAGCAGATGCTTTCTCTTGTAGTACAGGTTCTTAAGCCACAAAACCAAATCAAAACCTGAAAATTATTTATCAAAAACTTCTAATTTCTGGCACTGAATTCTACTCAAACTCATGATAATTTATTTGAACTTTATGTTCTCAAGAGTGTTTCTAAAATTTCATGAAATAAAATAAAAAAGGGGCAAAAGGGAGGCATTTGTTGGAACCAGATATCACTGTGCACGTTTCAATAGGTATTAAGATTCAAACAATCTCTTATGTTCAACAAATGCATGCACAAGTATGATAAAGTAGGATTTCAAAAATATCATTAATCACATCAAAAGCATTATCCTGAGGCTTGCAAATATTACCTTTGGGATGCGTAAAGGATTTTTTGAAGCATAATCACATAGTTTTCCTATCATGCGTTCATTTGGTCCTTCCTCCTATCAGAAGATAAAAAGTTCAACTTATATGATTTACCAATGGAAGGAAAAAAGTATTAGAACAAATCGGCAAATAAATGCTAAAGCTGCAAATCCCATCCACAATAGAGTTAGGGAATGATTAAAATAAGTAAATTACCATCTTATGGCCAATGTTTGCTTGGCTAAACCCTATTTAATGATTAAATTAATTTAGTTCTAATTGATCTGTCACTGAATTTTGTCCATCTGCAGGGCTGCACTATAATGTAGTATATATGCAAATGTACCAAAACTGGGAAAATGCTATCAAGGCCTACACATAAACAAGCATAAGCTAACTTAACTTTGCCTTGAGTTTGTTCTTCAAAAGTTAGGAAAAAAAATATGAGCCATGTAATACTACAATAAAATGTGTAAATTTACAGAAAACTTGAGAATTACAAACCTGATTACGAGGAAATATTACGGCAATCAACTTCTTATACCTCTTGACAGGCTGTCTGGACCTTGCACGCAGTGAAGGGCAAAAGAAACATAGGCTACCGCACGCAGGCAAGACTTGCCTCGAAATCACACCAGAGATGAAGCTCATTTTTTAATAGTCATTCAGATTAGAAAATTATAAAGAAATATCTAAAAAAATTTCAATGTTTTTCTGCTTTCTTTCCCTTCCAAATCAATCATAAACTTGGCCTTCAATGCCCAGAAGGGAATGAAAAGCTTGACAACAAATGGGGTGCCTCTCAAATCCAATCCCCAACCTGTGAACAACAATCCTGGTGTCACAACTTTGAACGTCCAAATCAAACCAAACTAAATACTACGAACTATAGGTGATAATAACAACCCAGAATTTGGGTTCACAACTATGTTCAAACTATGACTGACCGCTATCAAAATCTGGATAAAGAAAAGAGTATCAACAAATGCAATGCTGAATCAAAATTTGATAAGAACCCAATAAAATTGGATTGAGAACATAAAATTAACAAAAGGGTATGTAAAAAATGAAAATTTTTATAAAACTACTAAGAAATGAATGATTAAAAATTGGGTTTTTCATCAAAACAAAAATTCCAAAGTTACCACGGATCAATGCCAGAAAGAGCAGAGCAGAAGCTGGAAATTCGTCTAACCCATGCAAAGACAATTACCGCGTTTCCAGCATTCCCCCAACCGCAAAATTCAACTACTCTCGTTTTTCTAAAAATGTGTTAAAATTACATTTTTAATGTTTCCTAATGCTATATTAGTTCGGCGTCTGCCGTCTGCCCATAAATATACCTTGAAAACAATCAACGGTATCATTCTGTGGACCGCAGGCAGTGCATAATGTATAAACAAATCAAACGATACTATCACTAACATTTATTTATTTTGAGAGAGAAATTTTGAGCCGTTTAATTTGATTTTACCTTTTTTTTAATAACAATAAAAAATATATTCCCATTTATTATGCTTTTATCGTTGGTGTGTTGTCTTCTTCTTGACACATGATGACCGTTAATTACCGGTTTTTTTTTTTTTCATATTAATTCTGTCACTTGTTTCAGAATTTACTTTTATCTTTCGTCTCCTTGCTTATATTTATTCATATAATGAGTTTTGAGGTGATAAATCTGTGGTTTTAAAAGAGATTGAATTACCAAATTCAAAGTTTTAAGCCAAAATCCTTCGTAAAGAAATATTTCATTCTCCTTCTAAAATTCCTTTATAAATCAAATTTTCAATTTTAATATTTAAGTTACGCACGTACATTTCTCGTCCAAATAGTGAATCATAGTAAAACAGTTGTATTAATTAATTTTATTAATTAGCCTTTTTCCTTTGAATAATTAAAGTAAACATCATTTGTTTGTAACTTGGGAAAAAAGTAATTTTTAATAAATATGAAGTTGTCAATGAGGCATTAACTTAGTAACAAAAAAGAAATTCTAAAACTTTGAAATTTCAAATTTAAATTTTATTATGAATGAGTTTGAATTTAATCTAGTTATTTACTAGTTTAGTTTATTCGAGTTATTTACTAATTTACTTAGTTTGAATAGTGATTTTTATTATTACCAATTTAAAAAAAGAAATATATTGACTATGAATATAACTTCTAATAAAAATATATTACAACTTGTTTTTGCAAGAAAAAGTCTTTTTTTTTAAATTTTAATTGTCTGTCACTCAAATGATTAAAGAAAAATATTGATATATTGAAAAACTTGAAGTCGATTCCAAACAACTTCAATTCTCGATTATATATAAAAAAAATCTAAAAGAAATCAGATAACAAAAGAGAAAAAAAGGGTCTTGCTGGATTGTTCCCTATTGCTTAAAAGCAAAGTCAAGGAACAATGAAGCAAACATTCATTATACAATGAAATGATGCAAATGTACAAAAAATTGGGTAATGGCGGGTGATACACTCCAAACAGGTAATCATCAACTTTTCCCCATGCGACGCAACTCAAAAGCTTTAAACCTTGAAGAAGAAAATGTGCTATCCAGTTAGAGAGATATTTCCTAACATTGACGCCTGATTTGGGGGTTGGAGCAATTTATCTGTATAGATTTTTCATATAAAGAAAAACCACCACCAAGAAATCTTTCTCTTTTACAGGGAAATGATAGAAAATGAAATGAAGTCTTCTAGTACCATCAACAATGGAGGGTTCAATTCTATTTTCAGATTACTTCTCCGCCAGTAGTCCCTTAAAAACTTGTATTTAACCTCAAAGCTTAAATTGTTACATCAAACTAATAAATTGAATGTTGTATAATCATTTGACCGGAAGTTCAGTTCTCAAAAGCGGATTGCCATTTAATTTAAAGGTAAAAAATGGAAGTGATACATGATGATACATTTACTTCTGCAGCAGTATGCTCTTGATAGTTTGCAGCCAAACCATTTTAAGCTTTTGAAGTGCCGCCATGATCCCTCTCAACATGCTCTACAAGGGCCACTGGATCACGAAACCCTTTACTACACTTGGGGCAGACATCGATAGACATCTTAAAGACTCGAGACTGGTTGTTCCTTTCATGTACCTTCTCCACATGCTCCACCAATGTTGTAACTGAGGAAAATTTTGCTCCACATTGCGGGCACTCTTCCACTTGCCCTGCGCTTCCACTGCTGCTGCTGCTACTCAGCCCCACTCCATCCCTTGCAATTTGCCATTTTTGACTGATTTCACCGCTCAGTTTTGTCATGCTTGCTTCAGCTGAGGCTCGAACAGTTGAAGCTGCATTAAGAAGGCTTGTAGCCCACTTAGATGAGGATGTCGCAGGAGCTCGGTTGGGTTTCGATTCTTCTTTCCTACTCAGGCTTAAAAGACTCATAAATGGAAAACCAGAGTCAGGTTTCTTGGGTCCAGGACATTTGTGATCAGGCCCAAAACGGTGCTTTAAGCAATGGTCTATGGTGCAGTCCCTACACTTGATTGTGTTTGAGAATGTCAAGACTTCCCTGCAGCCAGGAACTGGGCATTTTTTCTTCTTTGTAATTTTGTCATAATTTGATGGATCACATTCGGTGTTAACATGTGTCTCCCAGGTGATGTTTGGATCTTCATCAGGCATCAAGCGAACTCCTTTAGCACATAGCGGACAAATGACAACAGTAACATCCTTTTTATCAGCTTTTGGACAGTGATGTTTAATGTAGCTTCGATGTTCAAGGCAGTAGACCTGTTGAAAGATTTGTTATATACCATTTGAACAAAAAGGAGAAATTTAACCAAAAAACTGGTCAGACAACAACAATCCATTACGCAGAAAACCATTTAACGTGAGATTCAAGCTTTTGTCTGATATGAATTATTTGAAAGTTCTGATCGTCAAATCTAACATGTTGTAGTAAGATAGCCAGAGAAACCATAGAGCAATCAGATAACATAACAAGCAGAGCTTCAATGCATAAGCACTGTAGTTCTCAGCTTATCTCAGCAAACATATTATCATAATAGCTTATCATTGAAGACTAATAGATTAGACTCTGTCACTCTGAACCAATGGTAGTGAGACTATATGCAAGCTTTGGTCATTCTCTAACATCTCTAAAGCTCATTTCATTGTTGCTTTTGCTACTATTTTTTTTTTTGAAATCAATTACAACTGCCAGCTTTTATATTTTTGAAACTTGAGAAGTAAAAAAGGCAAATAGTAAGAAAAGGCAAAGTAGCAATCAGAACCAGACAGACACAACCTAAATTGTATATGGATTACCTTACCTATAATTAAAACATTCTAATACGGCCAGTAGAATGTTTAATTCCTTATCTACTGTAAAGATATTTAAGTTAATAGATAAAGATATTGAGGTATTATGGTTTATATTGATATTTGGTGTATTAATTATATACTTTGATGGAATTGAGATAGATATTAATGAGTATTAGAAGTAAATGGATAAATGATATAATAACATCACACGATCGAATTGGAACCATAGATGAAGCTATGAAATCAAATGAGCTAAGTAAGTTATAGCTTGCCAAGTAGAATGAACTTTCACTGAATGTAGGCAAACGTATGGAAATAAATGAAAATTGAAAAAGTAAGTTCAAATTTTTACGATTTTGGTGCGTGACATGTACTGATATTAGATGCAATTTTTCAAATACAACCGGCAAATTTTAAAAAGTTGGTCTGGATTTTTTTTTTTTCACATAGGATCATAGAAAACAAACAGGGATATTGACCGATATAAATCTAAAGTATAAAACTGCAATGACTCCAATAAAACCAAGATATCAAAGTTAACCTGGAAAATTTCAAAGGTCCTGATTTTATTTTGCAAGAATATAAGCTAAACCCAGCTCCCACAGATTGCAGAAAAAAATCCCAGAAAGAAAAAGAAAGGAGAAATGACTTGGGAGAACGTACCAGGTGGCAACGATCGCAAGTGAAAGGCAAGAAGTCAATCTGTTTACAATCTTCAACGCTACAATGCTTTCCGAGATCTGGGAATTCTGGAGTCCCCATTCCAATTCAATTCCCCTCCAAAAAAGCAGCTAAATTCAAATGGTAAAAGAGAAAAAAAAAAGATTAGATTAAGAGGATTGACTTTCTTTTTTAGGGTTATCCGAGATTTGATGCGAGGATTCGGTCGGAAAGGAAACTTAACTCTGGAATTCCGCGTATTTAGAGAGAAACAAGGGAACCGCAGAATCGAGAGTTGAAACAACGAGGAAAAAACTAAAAAGTCGTTGAAAGTTGAAACTTCCTCGTCCTTCTTTCCCAAGTCTTTTCTGTCAAGAGATTAGGATTTTTTAAATGAAGCTAAACGTCGTCGGATTCATTTCAGGTTTTACAAAGTTCGATTTTCAAAAAATTAAGCTTTATCTGCTTTTTGTGATATGATTAAATTCATTTTGTTTAGAAGAACCATATTTTCACCTACTAAAGCCTAAAGACTAAAGGTCTCTCTCACTACTTTGAGAGCTTCTCTCTCTAGAAATGAGAGTTTCTTTCTTCTGCTAAGAAGTCCTAATTGATTTTCCTCGATTTTCTTTCATTGTGTTTTGATTTTCTTGATTTTTTTCACCTTAGTGCTTCAATTAGGTCAATTTCTTTGTAAAGAGAAAGGATTGCCATCTAGGTATTGTGTTTTTAATTCATTCTTTAATCGTTTTAGGAGGTTCTACTATTGTTTTCTATTTAGAATCTAAGAATTGATAAGTGAAATCTCCATACAATTCAAAATCTATCAAATCTGTTGTGTTTTAAGAACAGTTTCTTTGAAAAGGAGTTACTATGGAGGGATTGGAGATCAGATTAGATGAAGGCGATGGAGAGAGTCCGGAATGGGCAAGATTCATGGCTATTGGAAAAATAATAGCTGATAAGATGTTGAATAAAAGAGGAGTTATGGCAGTACTAAGAGGAATGTGGACCATTGAAACTGCACCAATGATCTGTGAAGTTGGTTTTAATAAGTACAGGATATCCTTTAAATCTGAAGAATGCCTTAATAGAGCAGTGGAAGAGAGTCCGTGGTTAGTGATGGGGCATTGTATGATACTCAAGAAATGGCAAAAAGGTGAAGCCGCTAAAGAGGTTGATTGTTCTCAAGTAGAGTTTTGGGTGCAAATCCACAACCTGCCATTTGAGGCGTTGATGATGAAGAATGGTGAGAAAATTGGGAATCAAATTGGTAGGTTTGTTAAAGCGGAGGAGATCCAAAAGGAAAAGGGTTTTCGAAGAGGATTTTTAAGGATTAGAGTGGAATTCAGTGTTAAAAATCCTCTAATTGATGGTTTTTGGGTATCAAAAATAGGAAATGAGAGGTTATGGGTTCAGGTAAAGTATGAGAAGCTCTCTGAATTCTACTTCTCGTGTGGAAGACTTGGTTATCTGTTGAAAACTTGCAGAGAATAGGTGAGTATGGCAACTTACAATTCTTCAAAAATGAAGTTTGGTCTGTGGTTAAGGGCGGTACCGATTAGAGATAATTTTGGATGGGGTTCTGGATCAAATTGGTGGAGGAAAAAGGATGAAGAAGGGGCTGAGGAAGATGGTGGTAGTTTAGAGACGGTGGCGCGTGGGATGTACGACATGGGAAAGAAGTGTGGGACAGAGGAGATGGTGGTTCATAGATTAGGCATAGAAAGTGAGGTTAGAAAGGCGGTTACTCAGGAATTAGTTACAGGAGGCAGGGCAGGAAAGGAAAGGCGACTGTTCAAGAATTGGTTACAGAGGGCGGGAAATCAGATGAAGGATTAGGCAGGAAAAATTTAGTAAGAAATGAGTTAGCTGAGGTGGCTGAGTAGAGTGGTGGGGCCATTAAGATTGTTGACATGTAAGGAAAAGATGCCAGACAGGAAAAGGAAAACTTAGAAAAGGTAAAGGAGAAGGAGTTTTTTAAAGGAACAACGTCAAAAGAAACAGAGGAAGTTCGAGAGAAATCTTCTAAGTGGGATGTTATGATACAAAGGAATGTAGATGAAATAATAATAGAGGAGATGCAAAGACAAGAAGACTGCTATGATAGTAAGGGAGTTGGTGAAGAGAAGGAAGATTTTAATAGGAAGTTTGATGTGAAGAGTGGGAAGGATAATATAGTTGAATGTAATCAATATATTGTAGAGATGCCACCTGAGGATGAAATAGTTCAACTTAAGTCTATTGAAAAGAGTTATGGAAGTTAAGGAAATTGTTGATCAGAGGCTAGTATGTGAATTTGATAGAATGAAGTTAAAAAGGGGTTGGGAGGAAATCGCAGATATGGGATTGAGGAAGAAATTAAATGTGGATGGAAGGGAAGTGTATTGTGTAGAACAAATAGAGGAAAGAAACAATAGGAGATTAATTGAGAAAGAAGTTGAGGAAGGAAGTTATAATCAGGGGAAAAATGAGAGAGGAAGGGTGAAAAGAAGAAGAAAGCTTACTTTAAAGAACAAGCTGGATAAGGAGGAAGGTTTGATTAAAGTTCCAGTGGAATATGGGGGTGGAAGTTTTAATGTGGGAAAAGGCGATGGTGGCTGGCCTATAACAACCACAAGGCAGCCATGAAGATGATATCATGGAATTGTCAAGGTGTTGGATCTACCTTGACAGTTCAAGCTCTTAAGGAGCTTAAGAAGGAAAAAGATCCAAATTTTGTGTTTTTGATGGAGACCAAGAATAGAAGGGAGAAAATGGAAAAATTAAGAAGGAGATTGAAATTTGAAGATGCAGTATATGTAAATCCAGAAGGTTTAAGTGGGGGTTTAGCATTATGGTGGAAAGGAGATATGGAGGTTAAAGTTGTTATAGCTGTTAAAAACGTAATTGATACTTTAATTGAAGATGTGGTGAAAAAAATTGAGTATAGGGTGTTCTAGATTTATGGAAAACTAAACTTTGAAGAAAGAAGAGTTTTATGGGAAAGTTTAAAGAAAAAAGCACTGCTAATAAAGGGGCCTTAGATGTGTATAGGGGATTTCAATGACATAGCATGGAACTATGAGAAAGGAGGAAACCCTAAGGAGAAAAGAATGTTGGAATGTTTTCAAGAGATGATTTGTGAATGTAATTTGAATGAGGTGCATAGTAAAGGCCAAAAGTTTACTTGGTCAGGTTTTAGAGAAGGAGTCCTAGTAAAGGAGAAGCTTGATAGAGTTTTAGCTAATTTGAAATAGTTGGAAGAATTTGAGAGAATGCAGGTTGTTAATCTTCTAGCAATTGGATCTGATCATTCGCCTTTGTTTGTGGATACAAAATTAGAGGGTTTGAAGGGTCCTAGAAGATTTAAGTTTGAAGCATTTTGTTTGGAGAAGAATTATGTGGATGTTATAAAGGAAGGATGGAGGTATGATAATAGGGGATCTAAAATGGATAGAGTAATGGGAAAGCTTAGATATTGTAAGAGATTACTGATAAAGTGGACTAAGGGAAATGTCCCAAATAATAGAAAGATGGTGGCAAAGTTGACAAAGAAAATAGGAGAGATACAGGATTCATATAGGACAATTGAAAAGTATGGGGAGATGAAGGAGATCAAAATTAAGATGGAAGAGATATGGAAAAAGGAAGAAATTTATTGGTTTCAAAGATCAAGATGTAAGTGTTGAGTATGGGAGATAAGAACATAAGTTTCTTTCATCAATCTACTTCTTAAAGGAGAAGAATAAACAAAATAGTCATGATTAAAAATGAGAATGGATAGAAGAGGAGGATGGAATAGTAAGTTCATTTGTTAACTATTACAAGGAGTTGTTCAAGACAAATGGAAGGAGGAACTAGGGATATTGTGGGAAAACATGATTAATGTACAGCCAGATTTTTAGGAGATTTTGCAACAGTTTGTATCCCTAGAATTTGGCTGATTTGGTTAAGAATATTCCATAAATCATGGGATTTGATAGCCTAGTTAGTTTCCTTTTCTATTGCTAGGGTTATTATATATATACATAGCCACTTTGTATATTTTTTTCTTAAAAGAGATATGCAGCAGAAAATTCTTTTGTGTCTCAATTTACGTCATGGTATCAAGAGCTTTAGGTTTTTTCTTGGAAATCAGTCATCTTTTCAGCCTTCGCTGCTGATTTTTCTGCAGTTTCTTTTTCAACCTTCATTGTTGATATTTTCTGCAGTTTCTTCTTCAGCCTTCATTGCTGATTTTTTTACCTTAGGCCTTCATAGCCATTTTCTCATCCAGCCTTCATCATCAAAATTTGTTTCTGTTCATCTCTTTTGGCTAGATTCTGATTCTCTTGTTCCAGCCTTCATCGCTGTTTTTTTTTTGCTCTGTTTTCTAAAGAAAAAACAGAGTATTTCAAGTGTTCTTTTTCCAGCCTTCATAGCCGGATTTTTCCTCTCTTCTTCATCATTGACGGTTTCTCTTTGTTGCTTGGCCTTTGTTGTCGATTTATCCCTGATTCTCACCAGTCTTTCAACAAGTATTGATTTGTAAAAATGTCAGTAGTTGCAGAAACAACCACTGCAGCACCAAAGGAGTCCGGCAGTCTCAACCAAGAAGAGGTCAAGAGGCTGAGATCTCTAATTAATAACCTTGACAAACCTTCAGGTACTTGTTCATTGGTGTATTCAGGTAAGTTTCCATCCTCTATTGGATTAAATGTCTCGGATACAACCTTTGCTAACTCCTGGATCATGGATTCAGGAGCTACCGACCATATGACCCACTCACCAAATGTCTTTTACACACACTCCCCATGTCCAAGCAATAGGAAAATAGCCACAGCTGATGGTTCTTTGACTATTGTAGTAGGTGTAGGAGATGTTAAAATAAGCCTATCATTGACCTTAAAAAATGTTCTTCATGTCCCTAGATTATCCACAAACCTTGTCTCTATCCAAAAGCTTACTCAAGATTTATGTTGTAATGTGATTTTTCATCATAGTCATTGTGTATTTCAGGACAAGGATTCGGGGAAGAAGATTGGACATGCTAGAGAATGGGATGGGCTCTACTACCTTGAAGCACTTAGCCAATCAAATATTACCAAGGGCAAATTACCTTCTTCTTTCGTTTCAGAACTTTATTCGTCCAATAAAGACAAAGTTTGGCTTCACCATTGTCGACTTGGACATCCATCATTTAGAGTCATTAAAATTCTATTTCCATCTTTATTTTAAGGTCTAGATGTTGAGAGCTTTCATTGTGAAGTGTGCGAACTTGCTAAACATAAACATGTACCTTTTCCAGTCAGTAATAACAGAAGCTCTCTTCCTTTTTATCTCATTCACAGTGATATTTGGGGTCCTTCTACTATTCCTAATGTTTCTGGGGCAAAATGGTTTGTGTCATTTATTGACGATTGTACTCGTGTTACTTGGATTTTCTTGCTTAAACATAAACCTGATGTTAGTACTGTCCTCCCAAATTTCTGTTCCATGATTAGGAACCAATTTAGAGTCAATATCAAAAGGTTTAGGTCAAATAATGCTAGGGACTATTTCAATCAAGTCCTAACTCATTATTGTCAAAAGGAAGGGATAGTACATGAGTCATCCTGTGTCAATACACCACAACAAAACGGAGTTGCAGAAAGAAAAAATGGTCATCTCCTTCAGTCAACTCGAGCACTCTTATTCCAAAAAAACATGCCTAAATCCTTTTGGGGAGAAGCAGTTCTTACAGCCACTCATCTTATAAATCGTTTGCCATCTAGAGTCTTGGGATTCAAGAGTCCAATGGAAACACTCTCAACATTCTATCTAAACATACAGACTACAAATAATCTTGTCCCTAGGATATTTGGGTGCGTGTCATTTGTCCATGTTCATAGTCAAAATAGAGGGAAGCTAGATCCAAGGGCATTAAAATGCGTATTTGTGGGTTATTCCTCAACTCAAAAAGGGTACAAGTGTTATCACCCTCCATCAAAGAAGTTCTATGTCTCAGTGGACGTTTCTTTCAATGAACAAGTGCCTTACTTCACCATACCTTATCTTCAGGGGGAGAATTCCATACTTGAAGATAAGGATAGGGATTTCTTGCTTGATCTGTCGTCACTTCCAATGTCTGTGCCAGTATCTAAGTCCATGTCAAATCCTGTGTCTGAACCTGCGTCCGAAATTTCAGAATCTGTGTTTGAATCTGCGTCCGAAATTTCAGAACCTATTCCAAACCCTGTGTCTAAACGTGTGCCCGAAATTTCAGAAAATCCCAACTCTGCCATTGAAAATGTGAGATTTGGCAAGGTGTACTCAAGGAAGAAGACGACTGTCCCTGAATCAATGCAAGTCCAAGAATCCAACCCAGATCCTGAGAATGAGGTAACAATTTCTAATTCTTCACTACAAGTTAATACTGAATCTCATGTAGGCGATGATGACCTAGACCTTCCCATTGCTGTTAGAAAAGGAACTAGAGAGTGCACAAAACGACCTTTATATCCTCTTGCACAGTCCCTGTCCTTCAAACATTTTTCACCATCACATAGAGCCTTCCTAGTTAGCCTAAACACCATTGCCATCCCCACCACCTTATCTGAGGCGTTGTCCAATGAGAAATGGAAACAAGCCATGAATGTAGAAATGGAGGCATTGGAGAAGAACAAAACGTGGGAGTTAGTGAAGTTACCAGCAGGAAAGAAACCCGTGGGGTGTAAATGGGTCTATACAGTGAAATATAGAGCAGATGGGATAATAGAAAGGTATAAGGCAAGGTTGGTGGCCAAGGGCTATACTCAAACCTATGGGATTGACTACCTAGAGACTTTTGCTCCAGTTGCGAAAATGAATACTGTTAGAATCTTGCTGTCATTAGTTGCTAATTATGGTTGGGAGTTACAACAGTTTGATGTCAAGAATGCATTTTTGCATGGAGAACTAGAAGAAGAAATTTATATGAAGGTCCCACTAGGTTATAGGAATAATTTGGATGCTCATACTGTGTGTAAGTTGAAGAAAGCTTTATATGGACTTAAGCAATCACCACGGGCATGGTTTGGCAGGTTTGTGAGAGTTATGATTGCCATGGGGTATCGTCAAAGCCAAAGGGATCATACATTGTTCATTAAACACTCATCTTCAGGGGGAGTTACAGCACTCTTAGTGTATGTTGATGACATAATAGTGACAGGGAATGATGATAAGGAGATACAACTTCTAAGTCAGTGTTTGGCTAAGGAGTTTGAGATCAAAGCATTAGGAAGGCTGAAATATTTTCTTGGAATTGAGGTGGCTCAATCTAAGCAGGGCATTTTTATCTCCCAACAAAAGTATGTTACAGATCTCCTTAAAGAAACGGGCAAGACAGCATGCAAACCAGCAAGTACTCGAATAGACCCAAATCTTAGACTTGGAATGGTAGAGGAAGATGCTGCAATAGATAAGGAAATGTATCAGCGCTTGGTAGGAAAACTCATTTATCTATCTCACACACGACCGGACATAGCATATGCAGTAAGTGTGATTAGTCAATTCATGCATAGCCCAAAGGAAGTTCATTTGCAAGCAGCTCATCGAGTGTTGCAGTATCTCAAAGGGACGCTGGGAAAGGGTATTATGTTTAAAAGAAACAGAGGTTTGGTGCTTGAGGCTTACACAGATGCTGATTATGCTGGGTCAATAGTCGATAGGAGGTCAACCACAGGATATTGCACCTTTCTTGGTGGTAATCTCGTGACGTGGAGGAGCAAGAACCAACATGTGGTAGCACGGTCTAGTGCAGAGGCAGAATTTCGAGCAATGGCTCAAGGTGTGTGTGAACTACTTTGGTTGAAGATCATCTTGGAAGACTTGAAGATCAAGTGGGACGGCCCAATGAGACTTTATTGTGATAATAAGTCTGCGATTAGCATAGCTCACAACTCGGTACAACATGATCGAACGAAGCACATCGAAATTGACAGACACTTCATCAAGGAGAAACTGGAGAGTGGGTTGATTTGTACCCCTTACGTGTCTACACATGGCTAACTTGCAGATGTGCTTACTAAAGGGTTAAGTAGCTCAATGTTTCAGAGTATTGTATCCAAGCTGGGAATGGAAAACATCTATTCACCAGCTTGAGGGGGAGTGTGGGAAAACATGATTAATGTACAGCCAGATTTTTAGGAGATTTTGCAACAGTTTGTATCCTTAGAATTTGGCTGATTTGGTTAAGAATATTCCATAAATCATGGGATTTGATAGCCTAGTTAGTTTCCTTTTCTATTGCTAGGGTTATTATATATATACATAGCCACTTTGTACATTTTTTCTTAAAAGAGATATACAGCAAAAAATTCTTTTGTGTCTCAATTTACGTCAGATATGTTTTGGAGCATGTTCCAGAATTGATCACTGAAGAAGAAAATAAAATGTTGGTGGGACAAGTTACAGAAGAAGAGGTTACAAATGCAGTCTTTCAATTAGGGGCATATAAGGCTCCTGGGCCGGATGGATTTAGTGGAATTTTCTATCAAAAATTTTGGAGAATCATTAAAGAAGACATTGTGGAAGCAGTGCTAGATTTTTTTGACAGAGGGAGAATGCTTGTAGAAGTCAACAAGACTGATGTTGTGTTGATTCCTAAAGAGAAAGGGCCTGAGTTGGTAACTCAATACAGGCTAATAAGCCTATGCAATTTTTTCTACAAAGTGATCTCCAAAATAATGGTGAATAGATTAAAACCTATTATGGGGAAGGTTATTATTGAAATCAAAGTGCATTTGTAGCAGACAAACAAATACACGACAATATAATAATTGCTTAGGAGGTATTTCACTATTTGAAGATGAAGAAGAAGGGTAGAAAGGTGGAACTTGCACTTAAAGTGGATATGAATAAAGCCTATGATAGAGTGGAATGGGATTTCTTAGAAGCTATTCTTACCAAAGTGAGATTTGATAGAGTTTGGATCAAATAGGTTATAAAATGTGTTTCAACAGTGTCATATTCTTTGGTACTAAATGGAAAATCCAGCTCTAGTTTCTCTCCTTCTAAGGGTCTTAGACAGAGCAATCTATTTCTCCATATTTGTTCTTGTTAGTGGTAGATGTTCTATCTAGATTTATAAATAATGAAGCACAAGGTAATATGATAGTAGCTATTAAACTTAGCAGAAAGTGTCCAGTACTTACCTATCTGTTTTTTGCAAATGATTCTCTTTTCTTTTTCAGGGCTAATAGCAGAGTTTGTTCCCATGTTGCTGCATGTATTCAGGAGTATTGTGAGGCGACTGGACAGTTGGTTAATATGGAGAAATCAAGTTTTATCCTTAAGTAATGCAACAATGGAGGATAAGGCAGAAATAGAAGGATGCTTGGGAATTAAAGCTGCTGCAAATCCAGGTACATATTTGGGAATCCAGTCATGCTGGGGCAAAACAAGATATGAGGCTATAAAATATATAATGGATAAAGTTTTAAAGAAGTTATCTAATTGGAAGAGGCAGACATTATCCTATAGAGGCAGGGAAATTCTTATTAAAGTTGTTGTTAGTTTTGTGCCTACATAGACAATGACTTGTTTTAAGTTCCTAAATAAAATGTGTGACAGAATTAATTCTGAAGTAGCAAATTTTTGGTGGAATCAAAAGCAAGAGGAGAGGAAGGTACAATGGTGTAGTTGGTTGAAGATGACAATGTCAGAGTGCCTAGGTGGTATGGGGTTTAAAGACTTGAATGTGTTTAATGAAGCTTTGTTGGCAAAGCAAGTTTGGAGAATGCTGTGTAATCTGGGTGCATTATGGGTGAGGATGTTGAAGGGAATTTATTTTCCTAATGATGATCTGATGAATGCTAAAAAAAGAGCAAGACCCTCATGGATTTAGAGTAGCCTATTGGATGGAAGGGATGTTTTAAAAGAAAATGTTATGTGGCAGGTTATAGATAGGAACAAAGTTTCAATATGGGATGATCTGCTGGATATCTGCTATGAAGGGGAAGGAGTTGGCAAGGCCTACTAATAGTGAGGAAGAAGTACCTAAAAGGGTGATTGAAATTTTAGACAAAAACAGGGCTAGGTGGAATTTAGAACAGATTAAGCAATTAATAACAAAAGAAGAGTTAAAAGCAATTGAGAGTATTACCGTGAGTGAAGTAGGTGGTGAAGATAGATATATTTGGCCTTTTAGTTCTAATGGTATATGTTCTGTTAAATCTGGATACCATAGACTAAAGGAATTAAAACAGTTGGTCTTTAATTCTCCTTCAACCTCGCATTGGATAGATGGGAAGGTGTGGAAGATGATATGGAAAGTGGATGTTCCTAGCAAAATCAGAATCTTCCTATGGAGAATATGCAGGAATGCCTTACCAGTTGGAATTGAGTTATGGAGAAGGAAAATAGCTAAGGATCCAATATGCAGACTCTGCCAATTGGAGCAAGAATCAATTGAACATTTGTTCTTGTTGTGCAATTGGACAAAAGGTGTTTGGTTTGCTGTTTGCAGTGGGGTAAAAATAAACAAGGATGAGATTACCACTTTTGATAAATGGATTTTAGAAATAGTTAAAGGATTGGATAAGGATGAGTAGAAGTTAATTTTGATGAAGATTGGATTTATTTGTTGGTTTATTTGGAAAGCAAGGTACAACTGTCTACTGGGAGGAAAAAGAATAGATGTAAATATAGTTGTTAGGAGATGTAATGATGCTATTAATGAATGGGGAAATAATAGGGAGGCACTATTATAAAAGCTAGAAAACAAAGGAAAACCAATTGTAGAGGTTTGGCAGAAGCCATAAATGGATTGGTTGAAAATTAATAGTGATGGTGCTTATGATGCAGGTTCAAAGGAAGCTGGTATCGATGTAGTGGTTAGAAATCATGAAGGGAAAATAATATCAGTAGCAACAAAGAAAGTTTTGGCAGACTTGGCTTTAATGGTAGAAGCAATAGCAGTAAAGGAAGCTATGAAGATTGCAGTTAATCAAAGATATGAGAGAGTTATTTTGGAGATAGATTCAAATACATTCATGATGTAATTAGTAACAGAAGAAAGATAATGGATTGGAGAATTTGGCCTGGATGATAGGATTCCCAGAATGGAAATTCCATATTGCAAAAGAAATGCTAATAAAGTAGCAGATTGGCTAGCTAAGCAAGCAAGAAACGGGATGTTTTTGGCTAGATGGTCTAGTCATGTATCATCTTCCTTAGTTAGAATTGTGGATAAAGATGGAGTTACAGCCCCACCTATATCGTTTTATTTTCTTGATTATGTAGTTTGAAGTTTTCCCAATAAAAGTAAGAAAATAGATTGTATGTTTCAATTACTCTTACTGATACATTGTATAAGTCATGTATTGTTGAGAAGTTTTAATAGTAAAGGAAATTCTTTTGACAAAAAAAATTTTCATTTTATTTATTGATCTTTTGAAAATGAAATTTTATCTTGTTTGCCATCAAATGGAATTCAATTGTAGTTGTAATTGTCGCAAAGCAAAACAAGTTTTAGTTTTTCTTTATAAAGGCCACAAAATTGGGTTTTGCCGTTAGACTTTACTCAATAGGGAGTGTTACTGTAAATGAGTCAATTAATAATAAACTATTCAAATTTAATTTGATAATTATTTAAATTTAATTTATTTATATTTGAATTGAATTTATGTTGAAATTAGGAGTAAATAATCAAATTGATTTTGAATATTTTAATGTTTAACTTTATCAATTAGCAGTCAAATTGAGTTATTTTTAATATATATCTTTTATATTTTATTATTATATATAATTAAAAATAATAAATCGAATTTATTGAATTAATTTTAAACCTATCACTTAAACTCAAACAATTTAAATATTTTATTTAAATGAATTTAAATTTTAAAAATTAGCTAGATTAAAATCAAGTTAAATCCCATTTTCAAGTTGGGTTGTGCATAAATCGGTTAACACCGAAATATTCGACCAAAACCAACCCACATCGGTTTTGTCAAGTCGACTACGTCGGTGCGACGGCTTATTCGGTGGCAGGGATGGTTTCACCGACCAAGTCGATCGGTTGTCAATTCCCCATGAGGGGAACTGAAAACCCTGAAAAACCAGACCCACCTACCTTCAGCCTCTTCCTTCAAAATTTTAGATTATTCTTCAAAAATCTTAAAGCCCTATCTTGCTTGCTGGTGTTGCTACTGCCATGGCTTTGCCTTCTCTGGTCGACGTCACTGTCTCCCAACTGCCCTTTCGGCAAGACAACTCAAAATCCAATCTCAATACACCTATTTTCTATCTATTTCCAAGCATCCAATTTCAAAGCCAAAAATCCAAATCCCAACTTGAAATTGAATCCGCAACTCACAATCAACCAAGAAAAAGAAAACAAGACACAGTAGAACACAGAATCAATTTGAAGCCACAGTAATTTAAAATTATACACAATAGACAAAATAACAGCAAGCAAACACAAAGAACCACAAAAAAATAGCTTCGATTCTTACATTTGGTAGCAGCGATTGATGGTTGAAAATAGCTTTGAAGTTGAGATTGGAAAACGAAATGAGTTGTGAGATTTTCTAAAAAGAGAAAGAAAATTAAAAAGAGAGAGAGAGAGAGAGAAGGAAAAAGGTAAAAAAAAAAGGTGCGTTCCAACGGACAAATTCTAAACATACTCTCATTTTTGTTAAATATGGCTCACTCAAACAAACCAATTAAATTTATCTCCTTAAATTACAATTTTAACCTTTATTCCTCCAAATCAATTCATCCTTCCCCCCGCCAGCCTTTCCGAAAACCCTTCTTTCTTCCTCCTCCTTTCTTCTTTTTACTGTCAGCTCCAGCTTTGAAGGCTCTGAAGTATCCATTTCAGGTTTAATTCGATGTTTATTTTAGGGAAATGCATTGATGGCCTCGTGCAAGTGAGCCTGAGCCTCGTACAGGACACATGTGCGCAAATGACAAAATCGCGCAAGTTAGCTTGCACGCAAATGACAAATTCGCGCAAGCTTGCTTACACGGAAATGATATTTCAATGCAAGTAAACTTGTGCAAAAATGGCATGCATGCACAAATTTGGTTGCGCGAGAGGTGAAACCAAGCAAAAAAAAAAAACCTTTACCTCTTCTCCTTCATCGGTTCCTTCACTTTCAAAGCTTTCATATTCTTCATAGCTATCATAATAGCTACTCTTACTTAGATTTTCCATTTTTTATGAAAGAAAATGGAATTTAGGGTCTAGAAGAAGAAGAGTGCTGAGGAAGAAACGTAAGAGAAGAAGAAGCAGAAGAAAGGGTAGAAAAATGGGAAAAGTAATATTCACAAGTGTTAATATAAAAAATAAAGATTTTTTTTATAATATATAATATTTTTGCACTAAAATTTTAACGCGAAAATTTGTGCGAGACCAATGGCGTTGTGCAAAGATCCCTGCACAAGACCAATGGCGTCGTGCAAGGATCTTTGCGCAAGTCTTCTTGCACAAAATCCATGCTTTTGCACAATGGTCATTGTTTCGCAAAAACATTTGTGCGATATGGTGGTGCGGTGTGGGATTTTATAGGGTTAGAATAGTCAATTTATGGGGTAAATTTAATTTTGCATTTATTGACATAAATTTCTTCATCTGTTCTTATATATCTATATAAAATGGAATATTTGGAAATGTCAAATAATCAGGTATATCTATTGTTTACTTTACATGTATTTATATTATTTTATAATTAATTTTAAAATTTTTTACTTGTATATTATGATACAATACGATATCGTATACTCAATTCTAAAAATAAGATTTTGATTCACAATTTATATGTCGATTTAATAACTATAATTTGCTATGCTAATAGCTCAAAAATCATAAAACCTTTCGCTATAGTTTATGCTTAGCTTCAATGCTACACAAAGAAGAGGAAACAATTTCGTCAAAGAAAGAGCAAGGGGGCAATTAGAAGAAAATGCCTTGACAAAACAAGCTCCACGTATGAGGGCTAGATAAAACATATCTTATATACTAGGGTAAGTGTGGTATATTTACACTTTAGCACTTAAACTTAAGCTCTTCAATTAAGACCCTAAACTTAATTAAACGCTTCAATCAAGTTCCTCTAGGAAATTCCTTCTTTTATAATTCTTCATGTTACCCTTATACGTGTTGCCATTATGTGTTTAAGTGTGACTAATTAGATTCCCAAAATGTTGACAATGAATATGAATTTATTCTAGCAAGAATCTACATTCATATTCATAAACCAAAAGCGACATGTAACAATACATCACTGTAGGTTTTGGCTCATGCAATTGACATTTAAAACATGATTTAACATAATATGTAGCAAAAGCAAACAATGAAAGATCCAAATAATAAAGGACCAACTTAATATCAAACCTCGAGAGAAATTGGTTTAGGGTTTTGTGCAATCATGGAATTTAACTTTGCATATATTAATCTTGAGATATTGTAATCTTACAATTCAATTCCTCACTTAATTCTGCATGCTTGGACTCAATCTTCGCAACCAAATTCGTCTAAATGAAATTAATAAAATATTGATAGTCAAAATCAAATTAATTCACAACCATCCATCAAGTCAAACTTTATAAAACATCTCAATAATGATATTAATCCAAAAACCTTATTATATTCCAATGTTAATTTTGTTATCTAATTTGTAACTTGTAAGAAAACTTAAAAAAAATTAGAAGATAAAATGGTAATAGTAAAAATCAAATATCTACCACGTCAATAACTTATACAAACTAGCCAACTAATCAGGGCATCAACTTAGGGCCAAGGGGAGAGAGATAGGAGGAATTAAATGGTAAAGTTCTACTTCTGATTGGAGACAAGAAATTGCAAACAACTAGGGACAAACTGGGAAAGTTTCAAAAAGCTAAAATAAATTTCATCTTGGGAGTCACATTAATTAACATTAACATTTGATATCAATAAGAACAAATTGGGAAGAGAAAGTTATAAGGTATTTCACTAAAGTCACAGTACATATGAATTCAAGACACCCTTGACACTATCATGTAATTACATTAGTTTTTGGCAGGCAATCCTGTTTTACACCTAAAAAACCTCCCCAATATAAATAGAATATGCCGAAAGCAAATAAAGTAATCAAAAGCTGGATGAGAAAATATTACACCAAAGAAGTTCCACTGTTTCTTCCCATCCCGGTTTCCTATAGTATATTTCTTATCCTAAACCTTGGCATTCTGCTCACCTTTTCACTCTCTTTTACTCTCAACATTCAACTATCTCTCCTTGTTTTTTTTTCCTCCACTCACATAGATGCAGGCTTTCCCTGTGTGGTTCTTTGTTCTGCCAAAACCATATCTTACAGTTGCTGAGACTCTCTCACTCTCTTTCTTTAGTCTTATACCGTTGTACAGTACCAAAACAGAAAGAGAAACTTATGAGCATCTAGTTCAATTTCATGGTCATGGGAGCTATGGAAGCAAGGTTACAGGATCAATATGCACCAATGGTTGAGGCACCACCTGCAGTGAGGGAACCAAGTCGCTATTCACATCGATCAATCGAAACTCTGATTGTGGTGCTGGCTGTGATCACTATCATAGGTGTTATTGCAGGGATCATTGCTTGGCTATGTGGTGGAAGGCATTTTGGTGGGAATGGGGAGAATGACATTTAAGGATGGGTAGAAATGAAGTGCAGGAGTTGCATTGATGGTGGAGTCTCTGCTGCAGCTCCACCTCTCCCACAAGAATCAAAGCCAGCAACAGGAGAGGAAATGAAATGAAATGCCTTTATGCAAATGTAAGTGATTATTGATTAGTTCATATTGTATGTCGTGGAGATGTAGTGGGAAAAGGGAACATTTAACAGTGCTAGCTAACAGAGCAGAACTATATTGGCTGAATCTTTCTAACAACATTTTGTTACTGTATTCTTTAGCAAGGCAGCATAATTGAGTAGTGCTTTCGATGAAACTTCATCATGTATGTTACCAGGGCTCACCTTGGTTACCCCTATAATTTTGTATCATTACCCTTCCTTAAGCTTAGAATAACTAATGAAATAAGATAATATTTCGGAAATAAGGTCAAACAAACTTAGTAATCTTTCAAGTGTTAATATCCTGGTGCAAAAAACTTATTAATCGAGAGGCTAAGCAAGAATTATGGTAAGCTGTAAGATTTGAGTTCGAACCCAAACTACTTCAACCCCACCCCCTGGATTGTAAAAATAATAATAATAAAAATATTAATATCCGGGCATCAAGGGGCTAAGCTGGAATACTTCTTTGAAGAAAAAATAGAGATGAAGGGGATAGGATGCCCAGCCATTCTACCAGAAAAGCATCAATGATGTGAATCAGTAGCTAAATTATTTCTTCTTTTTCTCAGGAACAGCAATTTTCATCGATGCTATATGTTGGAAACTTTAGGACAATTTTTAACCCAGAAATAATGCTTGCTTTCTACTACATCCGCAGTGGTCAAAGTAGTGCAACAGGCAACAGCTAGGCACAGAGAAGTAGTCTACTGAATGAAAAAGTATATACAGTAATAACAGGCCCCAGCTTTGAATTTAAACTCAAATGTTGCTTTTCCAAAAGCTAACATTTCACTACATTTTATAAGGTGGTACATAAATATTTAAAGTGTTATGAAAACTTGTCGTTGCTACTTCTTTTTCAGAAAGATACAAAATGGTAGTAAAAGCATCATGGAAAACACGTTCATCCGAACAATGGCGAGCTTTAGCAATCTCTCATCTTTTATGCTTTACTTTCATCTGCTACCTTAGCAATCATAGCATACCCCACAAGCTTACTCCATTTTTTCACATCAGTAATGATAACATCTAGTCATCCACCGCAAGCCCTTTTGCTTGAGCCTCAAGCTGGTCATGCTTGATTCTGAGATTGAGATGGCAAAAGATGATAAGAGCACCTAGCTCTTTGAGGCTTTATATTCAAGCATGTCTATGAAGGTTTGCTTGCTACAGAGAGACAAAGTAACGTTCAAGAGACTTCTCTGCTTTTACCTTTTACCTTGGCGTATAACCTGATATTCATTCTTCATTTCATTTATAAACTTTCCCAATGCACCATCTGAATCTGATACGGGAATGCAAAGTGAAACTGTTGAGTAGATTAAAAAATTCTTGCATTAGTGGTGCACCCATCTGTAGTACTACAACACAATATTAGAACTCATTGCAGTATATCTGTCTATGGTGATTGTATTTTATTCTTTAAAGTAGGTGTCCTAAACAAAGCACTTGTTACCCTCTACAACTCTTGCAAATATTTCATGTTTAACTTCCATGTACATAGTTTTCAATCTACATTAATGGTTCAGGTCTGAGCAACCAATCAAAATGTTAAACCACCTTGGACAAAATAACAATTTGTAGCATTCACACCACTGCTTTGGGAGAGTTTGAGAAGCACAGTTTGAAAGTCTTCTCGACTTCTTTAATAGCTAAAACATTTAGACATCCAAAATTTTAGGGGAAAAGATGACAGTGTAATGTCAATATCATTTCATCAAAAATGGGAGAAAGATAAATTGAAAAAAATGTAATAACCATTTTGTTATTCATACAAAACGTTAATTCAAAATTGACTATTCTCAACTCTAGCAGCCTATCATTGTATACTATTAACTTAAAAAATAAAGTAGCTCAACAGAGCTTAAAAATGAACTTTATCAAATAATCAATGGGTTCAACTTAGAACCCAAAGTTTTTCTTTCTTTTTTTCCCTGCAAAATAATAATGATTCCAATTGAAGCATAACAAAGCTAAAAAAATTACCTTCCATCTTTTGCTATTTAAGGATAGCTGGAAAACTTCCACACTTTTCTCCAACGTGTTATTATCTTGTTCTTCCTCTGATATACACATAACTCTAGCAGTTGATTCCACAGCGTGTGACATCGGGGCCAGTCACCTTAGTGGTAAATGGATCAATCCGAATCTATAGAAGTGAAAAGATAACAGCATGCAGAATCGCCCACACAACTAGGCATGTAAACGGGGTTGGGTAACCGCTAATTTTGAGATATCCGAATTCGAATCCGAATATATAAAACCCAAACCTGATTAACTAACCGATTATTTTGATTTATATTATCTGAATCTTAACCTTATAAAATAAAAAATATCCGTTTAACTATCCGAACCCGTTAAATACCTATTTATTAAGTCAAAATTTGACTTTCAAATTTAAATTAAAAATCAATTTTGGAATAATTAAGTTAATAAATTTAATTTAACTGATAAATATAAATTAAATTTAAAAATTATAATTATGATATTTGATGAATTAATTTAATTAAATGCAATATTAATAATAAATAATTTATATATAAAAAATATAAATATCATATTAATTAATTAATATTTCCAATCGGGTTCGGGTAGTGGATACCCTAAGGTAATTACCCGAACTCGTGACGAGTAGTAATTTTACTACCCGAACCCAATTATATACTATCTTAATCTTACTTAATTGGGTCGGGTAGTGTCGGGTATCCGTTGCCATATCTACGTACAACAACAATTGTAGGCATCCGATTCTACCATTCCATCAGGCACTTAAGGAATGGATATAGATGAATAATCACCCGAAAGGCCAAAAATAGTGTGCCAAATAGAGGCCCCCAAGATTGATAACCACTGTTGATAGCATAAGAGACTCCAGCAACCACTCCAACAAGATTAATTATGAGGAGTGTGGTTGGAGGAATAAGTAAGGTAGTCCACTTGAACATAAGAGTTCAGCAAAATCTCCATCTTCATTAGATGCTTTGGAAGTGATAGTAAAATTGGTATCAATGCCAGCAAGGACTTTGAGAAGACCCTGGAACATAGCAAACAGGTAGGCTGATAGACCACCAATAACCCAAAACAGGTAGACTTTGATTCGAAGTACTTGATTCAAACAATCTGAAAGGTTAATAGGAGCAGATCCTTTAAAGGCAGGGCGTTGTGGCATGCAATAGATTGATCTCCAACCAAGAGCATCCATCTTGAATCTTGTAAGGATATCCTCTATAATTGAGCCATAGATCCATCCTATCTGCAAAAAATAAATTTAAAATTTAGCTGAATAAGCCATATAAGATCGAATAAAATCGATGAAACGATGTCAACAATTCAAGAAAACTGCTATATCTATCATTCAGCTTAAAGCCTTAAGCAAGGGAAGCAAACAAGAAAGGCAATGTTAGCATACCTCACTTGCCCAATCTGTCTTTTCCTCCTATCCACAGCAAATGACATGAATAGCTTCTTCGAGGAGGGATTCTAGAGTTGCAGACTGTGAAACCCCACCATTTTCCGTAAGTGTTGAAGCAATAAAGACTGCTGATTGACCAAACAATTTTTCTAGGGTCACCTGTGACATAAGCAGTGAGTTCTAATCATTGAATCCAGCACCTACATACAAAATGGAAAGAATTACCGGCACATCTTTAACAAATGTGTCTCAAAAGTAAAATCAATGTGTCATGGTTACATTACTTATGACATTGGTGATAAGAGTTCAGTAGCACAGACAAACAGTCCACATAAAAAACACATTAGGGAGTTATGGTAGAGGTACTTGATAAGAATTAACATGTTACTTTCTCAGAAAATTCTTCAAAAAATCAGAGATTAACCAAATGTTTCATGCATTTGTAAAATCCTGTAATCCATCAGAAATAGTTAGCATGTTTCTGGTTAAGCACAAACATGACTTAGTACATGTAAATCAGGATGGAATAATATAACCCTCGAAGAGAATAAATAAAATAACATGTTGCACAACTCCAAGATGCAAAACAACTCGATACCAGTTAAAATCTCAAAACATCTAAGTCTTATAAAAAAAAAGGGGGGGGAGGGGGTTGGTTTCATTCACTGACAATAGTTATCATCTATCCAACATATTAGGAAACAAAATATATATTCATCCTGAACAAGTAGAGTGAGTGTTGAAAGAAGAATATCAAAGATCAGAATTATACCTTCTACCCCTTCTTCTATATCTTCTAGCTAATATATTGGCATAGTAGAATTCGCATGCTTTCCGAATTTCTTCTTACTAGAGTCCTTTCTGCTTGTCTTAGAACTCTTCTTTCGTGAGCCACCAAAGCATGAAGAAAGCAGTCTTGGTTTTTTATCCTTAGGCTTGAGAGGAGGTTCATATCCATATGGGGATGTTCTGTTGAAGACACAGCCTGTACCCTCATATACAGGGCCTTGAATTCCATCCAAGCCTCGTAAATTTATCTACACATTCATTAAAAATTAAAATAAAAGAAAAATATTAGATTAACATCTCTGTAACTAAGATGGGATTATAAAATGATAAATTAGGATGTAAAATGTTGATGGCATAGACAGCAACAGAGCTCATATAAAAGAAAACAGTGTTATGATTGGCATAACGATCATTTTTATCTATCCCATCAAATTTTTAGGGAAACTGACTTTCCAGGATTGGGATCTATCAAAACACATAAATTCTCTCAATGCCCCGCTGCTGTTTATGTGATGATCACAATCAAGATTCAACAAGAATGGCCCATTAATGAGAACTGTCGAAACACGAACCTGATATTGATACACAGATTGTTAAGCTGCGTACATGCCAAAACATAAGCATCTCTAATACGAAATTACTGACTACTTACAAGCGCATTCATGGCACCAGCTTTCTTGTGATGCTGAAATCCAGGACGCTACTCACGAGACACATAGACTAGTCTAGAAAGCTCATTACCATCAGAATCAAGTCCACCACTATGACCCAAGAATAACTGTTAGTTGTTAAGTGATAATAAGATATAAACTCCAAACCAAGAAGGGAAACTAATACCAGTCTCTGTACTGTCATGAATATCACAATTGGCACATCATGGAGAATAAAACTAAAAATGTATAGATAAATGTAACAGTAAATGTAGAGTAAGGATAAATTAGCTTTCAAATTATTACCATATATTTAGCACATAATACATGCATTCAGAAATTTCTTGACTTCTTAATATTTTTATGAGGCCCAAACCTTACTTCTTAAAACGAATTGCTAGATATAAAGAATCTGAGCCAAGCATCATTAAGAAGGCCCTTCCTGCTGATGAATAAAACATGTCAATTCTAATTGAACAAACCTGGATCATTCCTGGATGATCCCTTGTGTTATTTCCAGGCCAAGGAGTGCCATCTTGCATGACCCATCTCTCTTCTGGAACTTTCTGTGCTTTCGCAACAAGTTCATTAATATGAACCTTAAACTCTTCAGTCTTCATATTCTCTCTGCAGCAAAAGTATAGTCGATCGAAAAACAGAGTAAATATCCATTACTGTATCACTATAACAATGAAATAGAATTTTCTAGTTTCTAACTTCATAGCTCTGCGTTCCTTGACAAATCTGGTTGAACCTTATCTTTTAGGTACTCAACCTTTAGTGCAAAGTACCATTCTGGAGCTCGTGGTTCAATGCTATATTTCTTGCGGAAAGGAACCCATTTTCTGGCAAATTCTGATGTTTCAGACAAAGCTTCAAATGTTAACATAGCAGCTCCATCATCCGAAACATAACATGAAACTTTGTCAACTGCAATAATGGATAAGATTGTATTAGCTGTGAAAAGTGGAGGTTCCTTCAAAGGATCAACCATATTGAAAGAATTTCAACAGTTTATTGATTTTGAATTCCTCAAATTTACAAGAAGAAGTTCTGCTATATGTACAAAGCAGAGTGACTGAAGCTACTGAAGTTTCCAGTGTAAGCTAGATGGACTAACAAACTAACAACCCTGTACAGATCAGCATTGACAGCTCAGCAAAGGAAAATAACTAACTATGCCAACTGAGCAACTATACGCCAACTAAGCAGCTATACACTGAGCTAAACTAACTCTATTAGCCCCCCTCAAGCTGGAGTGTACAGATTATGGAATGCAAACCGAGCCACTAGAGGTTGAAAAGCTGCTGGAGGATGAGACTTGGTGAAAAGATCAGCTAACTGAGAAGAAGAGGTAACATGGAATAATCGGAGCACTCCAGCTTGAATCTTTTCACGGACGAGCTGGCAATCAAGCTCAATATACTCAGTACGTTCATGGAAAAGAGGATTATCGGCAATGGCAATAGCTGATTGATTATCACAGTAAACCAAGGTGGGAGTAGAGTGGGGAATCTGCAGATCATGTAACAAATATAAGAGCCATTATATTTCACAGGCCAAAGAAGCAAGAGCCCGGTATTCTGCTTCTGAAGAAGATTGAGACAGTCGATTGTTTCTTAGATCACCAAGAAACTAAGGCATCACCAAGGAAAACACAATAGCCAGTTACTGAACGTCTAGTGTCTGGACAGGTAGCCCAATCCGAATCACCCGAAAGGTAAAAAATAGTTTGCCAAATAAAGGACCCCAAGATTGATAACCACTGTTGATAGCATAAGCGACTCCAGCAACCACTCCAACAAGAATAATTATAAGGAGTGTGGTTAGAGGAATAACTTGAACATATAGAGTACAGCAAAATCCCCATCTTCATTAGAAGCTTTAGAAGTGCCAGTAAAATTGGTATCAATGCCAGCAAGGACTTTGAGAAGACCTTGGAACACAGCAAACAGGTAGGCTGGTAGACCTCCAATAACCCAAAACAGGTGGACTTTGAATCAAAGTACTTGATTCAAACAATCTGAAAGGTTAATAGGAGCAGATCCTTTAAAGCCAAGGCGTTGTGGCATGCAATAGATTGATCTCCAACCACGAGCATGCATCTTGAATCCTGTAAGGATATCCTCTATAATTGAGCCATGATCCATCCTATCTACAAAAAATAAATTTAACTGAATAAGCCATAAAAGATTGAATAAATCAATGAAACAATGTCAACAATTCAAGAAAACTGCTACATCTATCATTCAGCTTAAGGCCTTAAGCAAGGGAAGCAAACAAGAAAGGCAATGTTAGCATACCTCACATCCCCAATCTGTCTTTTCCTCCTATCCACAGCAAATGATACGAATAGCTTCTTTGGGGAGGGATTCTAGAGTTACAGACTGTGGAACCCCACCATTTTCCATTAGTGTTGAAGCAGCAAAGACTGCTGATTGACCAAACCTTTTTTCTAGGGTCACCTGTGACATAAGCAGTGAGTTTTCATCATTGAATCCAGCACCTACATACAAAATGGAAAGAATTAACAGCACATCTTTAACAAATGTGTCTCAAAAGTAAAATCAATACGTCATGGTTGCATTACTTGTGACATTGGTGATAATAGTTCAGTAGCACAGACAACCAGTCCACATAAAAAACACATGAGGGAGTTTATGGTAGAGGTACTCAATAAGAATTAACATGTTACTTTCTCAGAAAATTCTTCCAAAAATCAGAGATTAACCAAATGTTTCACGCATTTGTAGAATCTTGTAATCCATCAGAAATAGTTAGCATGTTTCTGCTTACGCACAAACATGACTAAGTTCATGTTAAGTCAGAGTGGAATAATATAGCCCTCAAGGAGAAAAAATAAAATAAAATGTTGAGCAACTTCAAGATGCAAAACAACTCATACCAGTTAAAACCTTAAAACATCTAAGTTTCATAAAAAAAAAAAGGGGGGGGGGGGGGGGGGGGGGGGGGGGGGGGGGGGGGTTTAATTCACTGACAACAGTTATAATCTATCCAACATTTTAAGAAACGAAATATACATTTATCCTAAACAAGCAGAGTGACCGTTGAAAGAAGAATATCAAGGATTTGTGAAATTCTTGATAAGAAACTTCAAGAATTCTGTCATTGAAAGTTGAATAAATGTAGTACATCAAGTCCCTTTATATACAAGAGAGTTGGAGTAAAAAATAAAACTAACTAGTAGGCTAACTGGCTAATTGATTTTAACAGAAGTAGCAAACTCTAACTGTAAGCCAAACTGAAGGTTAGCTAGCTGCTGTACATTCTGTATTAGCCTCCCTCAAGCCGGAGTAAAGAGATTGTCTACTCCAAGCTTGGATAGGGAAGAATGGAAACTAGTAGGAGTATGAGGTTTGGTGAAAAAATTAGCTAGCTGAGTAGAGGAAGGAACATGTAGCAATCGAAGTACTCCAGCGTGAAGTTTTTGTCGAATGAGGTGGCAATCAATCTTAATGTGTTTAGTTCTTTCGTGGAATACAGGGTTTTCAGCTATGGCTATAACAGATTTATTGTCACAAAACAGAAGGGCTGGAGTAGAGTGTTGAACTTGTAGGTCTCCGACTAGATACAGTAGCCATTGCAACTCACATGTGAAAGAGGCAATAGCTCTGTATTCAGCTTCAGATGAAGATCGAGAGAAGGTCTGCTGCTTCTTCAATTTTCATGAAATTAAGGAATTTCCTAGGAAGACACAATAGCCTATTACTAACCTTCTGGTATCAACACAGGATGCCCAATCCGAGTCACTGAAACCTTTTAAGTTTAAGATCAGATGTAGTAGGGAAAAAGAGGCCTTGGCCAGAATTGGCCTTGAGATATCTAAGCACTCTATGTGCAACTGCCAAATGGAGCTCTGTAGGCTGATCTAAAAACTGAGAAAGTTGCTGGACTGCAAAGGAAAGGTCCAGTTTGGTTGTTGTTAAGTATAACAACCTGCCAATAAGTCTTTTGTACATTAATGGATCTTGTAGTGGTACACTAGTCAGTTTTTAGAGCTTAACAGATGGAACCATTGGTGTTTTTGCTAGTTTGCAGCCCAGAAAACCAGAATCTTCAAGTATTTACGATGCATACTTCCTTTGGCATAAGTTTATACCTTTTTGAGGATCTAGCAACTTCAAGACCGAGAAAATGTTTTAGTTTTCCTAGGTCTTTGATCTTGAATGTGGTGTCAATGTTGACTTTCGTGTCTTGAATGAGTGTTTCATCATTATTTGCAAGGATAACATCGTCAACATATATCAAAAGTGCTATAAAGGAAGTTCCAGATGTTTTGGTGAAAAGAAAGTGATCAGATGATGTTTGCTGGTATCTTTGAGCTATTAAAGCAGTGCTGAGTTTAGAGTACCATTGTCTTCCAGCCTGCTTTGATCCATAGAGAGATTTGAGGAGTCTACAAACTTGGTCAGGTTTGGTACTTGGATATCCAGAAGGAAGTTGCATAAAAACTTCTTCATGTAGGTCACCATGTAAGTAACCATTGTTGATATCCAGTTGATGCAAAACCAGCCTTTAGCTGCTGCTATGGCAATGAGAGTTCTAATAGTTGTCATTTTGGCAACAGGAGAGAATGTTTCTGTGAAATCAATCCCAGGTTGTTGGGTGAACCCCTTGGCAACCAATCTAGCCTTATATCTCTCAATTTCACCATTTGCCTTATATTTCACTTTGTATATCCACTTGCAACCAATTGCCTTTTAGGATTTAGGTAGATCAGTAAGCTCCCAGGTGTTGTTTGCTTGAAGTGTTTCTAATTCAATGGCCATTGCTTTTCTCCAGCATTCATGTTGGATTGCATCATTATATGTTTGTGGCTCAAGTATAGAAGTAATATTTATTGAAAAAGCTTTGTGTGTATGTGAACAATTATCATAACTAAGGACAGAGGATAATGTATGAGTTGTCTATTTGCATTCTGTTGCAGAATTCAAAATTAAGGAATAATTGGATTTTGCTAGATTGCATTGGTATTCTTGTAGGTATCTAGAAGGATACTTGGTTCTAGTTGATCTTCCAGGAGATAATGACTATGGATTGGTGTTCTGTAAAGTAGAATTATTAGAAGGGGCACTGTCTAATGGGACAGAATCATTAGGATTAGAAAGGATAGTGTCATTATGATCAGTATGTAGGGAAATAGAGATGGGAAGTGATAATTTTCGAGTAACAAAAGAATGGTCATTATCATTACGGTCATGAGGTAAATCAGAATGAAAACATCTCTAGACAGAAAAACATTTTGTTTTTCAAAGAACAAAGTTTGAAACCTTTTGTACCATGTTGAAAACCAATGAAAATACATTTAAGAGCTCTAGGATCAAATTTTGATCTTGAATTGGCTAAGGTTGATGCATAACATAGACAACCAAATACCCTAAGATGAGAAAATGTAGGAGGCCTATTATAAAATAGTTCATAAGGAGTCTTGTTATTTATGACCGGTGATGGTATTCTATTTATGAGATGGACTGCATCACTCTCACAATTAGACTAGAATTGCTCAGGTAAGTTTGCTTGAAATTTTAATGCCCTAGCTACATTAAGTATGTGTTGATGTTTTCTTTCTACAACACTTTTTTGTTGAGGTGTTTGTACACAAGAAGTATGGTGCATAATTCCTTTTCTTGAATAAAATAATGGCATTCTAAATTCCTGACCATTATCACTTCTGATAACCTTTATTTTTGCTGCAAATTGTGTTTCAACAAGTGTGCAAAAGTTTTGAAGTAAAGACCTGGCCTCAGATTTTAATTTCATAAGGTTTATCTAGGTGTGTCTACTGTAATCATCAACAACAGTCAAGAAGTAATGATGACCATATAGAGAAGCAACATGGTAAGGTCCCTATACGTCAACATGCACAAGATCAAATATAGAGTTTGAAACAGAATTGCTGATGGAAAATGGAAGCCTTTTTTGTTTAGAAAAAAGACAAACACCACAAGGAGCTTGTTCTTGTGTACAAATTGATGAATCTAAAGTGTTTTACATCTTTATTCTAGCATTTGATAGATGACCTAAATGATAATGCCAAACATTGGTGTTTTGATTTGTAGTAGGTTGACTTTGAGATACCAATAGACTGGTCATGGGCTGGGTCGGGCCCATGTCATATGTTAATATGTAATTTGTGTTCCCAAGCTTGGCCCAGCTGAAAAATTCAAGTTTGACTTTTTGTCCAAGCTCATTTTCATTTTTATACTACAAGCCCCAGCCTGGTTCGGGTAAGCCCGAAAATAATATTTTATATTTTAATTATTTTTTTATTATGTTATATCCTTTAAAATTTAATTTAATTTGTTAAAATTTGTATATCAATTTTCATATTAAATATTTATAATTATGTTTATTAATCAATGATATTTTATATACATATAACTATATTACACTTATTAAATATATAAAAAAATTTAATTACCATTAAAAAAGAAATATAAAAAAAATAAATTCAGGTCTGGCCAGGCTCGAGCTTACCCAAGCTTTGAAAGGTCAAGCCTGGGCCTGGCCTGATTTTTAAACGGGCCTAAAAATTCTGTCCAAGCCCAGTTATTGCATCACATATTTTTGTCCAAGCTTGACTACATATCAGGCGAGCCTTCGGGCTTGAGCAAATAGCCCAGCCCTTGAGCAAGTCTAGATGTGACAGATTTGATTTTGAGTGATCAAGGATGTTTTGTTTTACATGTTGATATAGCCCTTGCTTTTGTTTAGCTAATTTGGAGACAGATATGAGATTATAAGAGAAACTAGGAACAGACAAAGTATCTTTTAGGGTAAGAATTGGAGAGATCTTAACAGTGCCAATATGTGTAACAGCCACATGTTGGCCAGTGGGAAGCTTAACATAAGAGTTCGTAATAGGTCTGTAGTATTCAAAAAATTCTAAAGAACACACTCTATGGTCAGTAGCACCTGTATCTAGTAAAAAGGTTGTCGGAGAAGAATTACTAGTTGAACAAGATGCAACAAATATACCTGTAGCTGGTTTCTCTAAAGAAGAGTGAACAATTTTGGTTGCTGCATTAGCATGAGGACTGAAGAAGAAGAAATATCCACTGAATGAAGCAGATCAAGCAATCTATTGTACTGATCTTTTGTAAAGGACATTGGGACAGAAGTATCTGCTGTTGCTGCTTCTGGAATCATAGCAGATTCTTGAATCTGTGATTCACCTTTTTACTCTCTTCAACCATTATCATCTGTCTCTACATAGTTGGCTACACCAATCTTGTTTCTTGGCTTATACCCTGGTGGATAGCCATGTTTTTTATAACACTTCTCTCAACTAAATGCCCTGTATATCCGCAACAGGAGCAAACAACCATTTTCAAGTTTGAATTATATCTTTTGGATGAAGATGGAACTGCTATATTTTTTATTGCCTTATTTATAAAGGCAGTTGGTTTTATGGATTGAATAGAGGCATTTATTTGTTGTTCTTGCTGGTGCACCATTGCAAAAACTTTATTCATTGAATGAAGGAAATGGCTTTAATAACATGATTTGTGACTTGACTGTGGAGAATTTTTCGTTGAGTCCTTTTAGAAACTGAATGACACAATCATCTTCTTGCCTTCTCCGAAGCTCCACAATGACATCTTGGAGTGCAAGAACATGTAGGAATAGGCCTAAGATTCATCATTTCATCCCACAGCATCTGTAACTTGGCGTAATAATCTGTTATAGATAGATTTGCCTGACGAAGAGACTAAATTTCCTCTTGCAATTTTGAGATCCTAAAAGAATCCCCTTAAGAGAATCGATCCTTGAGATCATTCCATACATCAACTGCATTATCAAACCACATTATGCTTTGTGTGATAGAAGTTGAAACAGAATGAAGTATCCATGAGAGGATCATAGTATTGCATCTCTCCCAAACACCAAATAAGGGGCCAGTCTTGGGTGGAATCCTGATGGAACCATCAACAAACTGAAATTTGTTCTTGGATAACAATGCCATATTCATTACTCTTGACCAAGAATGGTTGTTGGACCTAGCAAGAACTGTAGATACAAGAACAACTGCTGGATTCTCATTCGGATGTAGATAGAAGTGGCTGGAAGGTAACTCCTCTGGTCTACTACTTACTGCCATGACCAAGAATCAAGAAAAAAATGAAGAATAAATCGAAATGAGGAAGCTAAAATATCTCTTCTGATACCATGTGAAATTCTTGATAAGAAACTTCAAGAATCTTGTTATTAAAAGTCTAAATGAATGTAGTACATCAAGTCCCTTTATATACAAGTGAGTTAGAGTAAAAAATAAAACTAACTAGTAGGCTAACTGACTAACTGATTTTAACAGAAGTAACAAACTCTAACTGTAAGCTAAACTGAAGGTTAGCTAGCCGCTGTGCATTCTGTCTTAAGATCAGAATTATACCTTTTACCTCTTCTTCTATATCTTCTAGATTATATATTAGCACAGTAGATTCACATGCTTTCTAATTTCCTCTTACTAGCCCGTTTCTGCTTGTATTAGAACTCTTCTTTCGTGATCCACCAAAGCATGAAGAAAGCGGTCCTGGTCTTTTATGCTTAGGCTTGAGAAGAGGTTCATATCCATACAGGGCTGTTCTGTTGAAGACACACCTTGTACCCACATATACAGGGCCTTGAATTCCATCCAAGCCTCATAAACTTATCTACACATTCATTAAAAATTAAAATGAAAGAAGAATATTATATTAACATCTCTATAACTAAGATGGGATCATAAAATGATAAATTAGGGCGTAAAATGTGTTGGATTATGCCCTTAGAACCATTCATTAGATGATTGACTTTGGCATTTTTTTTTATGTATCATGACATTTTATTTATCATAGTTCATTATTATATTTGTCTTATAACTGCGTAATATAATCTTATATAATAATGTCCTTAGAATAGTAATAACACACTATTCTTAAAATATCCCTAGTCAAGTATTATTGTGAACAAGGATAACAATGATACGATAAGACTAGTATGTGGTTGACTGATGACCATTGTCATGGATATAGGATATCAAGTCATCACATAGGTACATGTTAGAGAACTATGTACTGGATCGACCCTCCATGAGAACGCTACATGGATTGTTATATGAATGTCATAAGCGATTCTCATAGTGATGATGGTGTATGTGATCCTTTGACTTGAGATCATCAGAGATCCCAACATAGAGAATTGCATACTTTAATGCTGCTAGATGTCATTCGTAACAGGATGGACTATAAAGGTAGTAATTGGGTATGCCTTGATCTATGTAGAGGGATGTTGAGTGATCAAGATAGGATTTATCCCTCTTATATAACAAGAGTGATGTCTTGGGCCCTTTGATAGAGTGAGACTAAGAAATGCATGGCCGTGCTCGAATAAGTCAATATGAGATATTGATTTTATTTGTTTAATTAGTCTACTCAGGAATCAAGAAACGCTGATTAGACTATACAAGTGTGACACATTCCATGACTTGTGTCTAATCAAGACATCATAGGATAAAGGGATTAAACTACACGGTAACATCTATCACGAGTAAGGTTATGTCGAGTCATTGACATTCTCGTTACATGGGTAGCAATGATGTGTTGCTAGATACCGCTCATTGCCTGTGACAATTTTGTCATTGCCATTGTTTTGAGAACCTATTGGGTCGCACACTTAGAACGGATCAATGAGGAGCTTAATTAATCCTATTTTGAATTGGATTAAGGATATAACTAATCCTATTCTGAATTGGATTAGGGATATAACTAATCCTATTCTAAGTAGGATTAGAGTTCTGTTTGGCAGTAAATTTTAGGGTAAAATTTACTGCCTATAAAAGGGATGTTTTTCTAAAACATGGCCGCACTTTTTTAAAAACAGAAAACAAAACATTCTTTTTAATCGAAGCTAGCAGTTCGGTTAAAAGAATAAAAACGCTCCTTAAGGCATCTGATCGTGAGACGTTCAAGAGTCGTGAGATCCGTTCGTGTGGATACCGTAGAGGCAGGAACGAAAAGTTGCTGCTTGTGACTTGACCAACGACAGAAAATTCAGAGAAAACGTCAGGTAAAATCTCGAAACCCTAATCAGGCAACTCTCCGAATCGATCTTGGTAGAGGCCGAATGATTTAAATTCCGCTGCGTGTTGTTTCGGTTTCCTTCAAAATGTTGATGGCATAGACAGCAACAAAGCTCACATCAAAGAAAACAGTGTTATGATTGATAAAACAATCATTTTTATCTATTCCATCAAAACTTTGGGAAACTGAACATAACAAATAGACTTTCCAAGATTGGAATCCATCAAAACACATAGCTTCTCTCAATGCCCTGCTGTTGTTTATGTAATGATCACAATCAAGATTCAACAAGAATGGCCCATTGGTGAGAACTGCCGAAACACGAACTTGATATTGATACACAGATTGTTAAGCTGCGTACATGCCAAAACATAAGCATCTCTAATACGAAATTACTGACTACTTACAAGTGCATTCATAGCACCAGCCTTCTTGTGATGATAAAATCCAGGACGCTTCTCACGAGACACATAGACTAGTCTAGGAAGCTCATTACCATCAGAATCAAGTCCACCACTATGACCGAATAATACCTGTCAATTATTAAGTAATAATAAGATATAAACTCCAAACCAAGAAAGGAAGCTAATACCAGTCTTTGTAGTGTCATGAATATCACAATTGGCACATCATGGAGAATAAAACTAAAAATGCAGAGATAAATGTAACAGTAAATATAGAGTAAGGATAAATTAGCTTTCAAATCATTAACAGATATTTAGCACATAATACATGCATTCAGAAATTTATTGGCATCTTGATATTTTTATGGGACCCAGACCTTACTTCTCAAAACGAATTGCTAGATATAAAGAATCTAAGCCAAGCATCATTTAGAAGGCCCTTCTTGTTGATGAATAAAATATGTCAATTCTAATTGAACAAACTTGGTTCATTCCTGGATGATCCCTTGTGTTATTTCCAGGCCAAGGAGTGCCATCTTGCATGACCCATGTCTCATCTGGAACTTTCTGTGCTTTTGCAACAAGTTCATTAATACAAACTTTAAACTCTTCAGTCTTCATTTTCTCTATGCAACAAAAGCATAGTTGATGAGAAAACAGAGTAAATATCTATTACTCTATCACTATAATAATGAAATAGAATTTTCTAGTTTCTAACTTCATAACTTTGCGTTCCTTGACAAAATCTGGTTGAACCTTATCTTTTAGGTAGTCAACCTTTAGTGCAACGTACCATTTTGGGGCTCATGGTTCAATGCTGTATTTCTTGCAGAAAGGAACTCATTTTCTGGCAAATTCTGATGTTTCAGACAGAGCTTCAAATGTTAACATAGCAGCTCCATCATCTGAAACATAGCATGAAACATAGTTGACTAGGTAGTCGACTGCAAGAATGGATAAGACTGTATTGGCTCTGACAAGTGGAGGTTCCTTCAAAGGATCAACCATACTAACAAAAATGTCAATAGCAGCCAATTGGGATGGCTCTCCTTCTCGGTCATATCTGCAGATTATCCAGAAATAGGAAATCAAGATTCATTATGACTCCAAAGAATTTTGCGTCTTCCAAGAACTCAAAAGTGGGGTAACTACCTTAAAGCCAGCCTGTCAAAATATGTCTCACGGTTCACAGGAAGCCATTTAGGGAACTGATCCAATATCCATGATATTACAAACCATATCTCACAAATCATGGGTATCAACCATAAAGCATAGGCATTGCAAACTGGATTCGTTATACAATGTGCAGGAAAATGCTGAAAATAATGAGCAGCAAAACAATGACCATCCTATAAGGGTTGATTCTAGAGGAAGGAATTGAGACTTTTCTTGATAGAGGTTGGCAGGTTTCATCATTTCTGCATTACAGAAATACATATAAAAGATTTTATATATATATATATATATATAAAATACTAGCATCACTTATAATGTCTCTATTTCTCTTTGGAAAACCACCAATAGGGTTACCAAAAGATATTGCATAACATAATATTTGTAGACGCATAGATAGTTCATCCTAATGGGGACCATGCGGAGAAAGTAATATGTTTTGAAGAATACTTTACACAGCATCTTGATTTGTATACTTATCAAGTTGAATTATAAACTATGCATTGCTTCCTTGTTTTTGTTTTAGTCAACTAAAAGAAAGTTCATTGACTACATGCACATGTAGAGAGAGGAAGGAACTGGAGATTGAAAAGAACAAATGAGAGAAAAGAAAGTGTTTTCAGATGAAGTAAAAGGATAGAATGATGCTCAACAGCTGGTAGAGATATACATAGAATGACAGGAGTACATTACAGAGAATCAAGTAAGACTTTTACAATATAGAATCATCCATGTGCTGGTATCAAAATCTCCACCTCCCCTGCCTTCAGAAGTGGCATTACTAACACTCATCGGAATAGCATTCTTCTCTGGCTTTATCCTCCAACCATCAATCCTCTCCTGCCAAGCTACATTGCCAAACCCTAATGACCCAAACCCTCTTGCTGGATCAACCAGCCTAATGTTACTTGCAAACAAATCCTTATCAATTTGTTGTAACATCCAACAGCAAAACCAAAACAAAATTGATGCCTTTTGCATAATGGATTAGATCCGTACTCTTTCCCTTAATCCCACCTTCAGGAGATGCCATTGAGATTCTTGCAGGAGATGTAGCAGAAAGCTCCCCCGATACCTAGAACTCAAAATCAAAAGGAATTATTGTCAGTATTACTCTCAGATTTCATAAAAACAATATAAGCAAGAAAAAGTGTGAATAGTTCCTCAATGTACCGAACCACCATTGGTGAGAAAAAGAATTTGGTTAAGAGGAACTTCTTTATGTAGTTGGAGGGTGCCATATCCTCCCCTTGGCTAAAATTTGTATCCTAACTCAGTGTTCTCTCTGCCTTCTAATGCTTCTCAACTTGTGTCCCTGACGTATGATTTGAATTGTTTGGTACATTATTGGCAGCAACATCTTCCACTTCTTCGCCACCAATCACAGCGCTTCCTAAAGGTAAAGAAGAATAAATACACATCACTTGTTTGATAACTATTATTAGTCAAATAGCATAAGACAGATAAAAGTTAAGATGATCTTACCTTTATGCCTTTTATACTTGGTCTTGCATGGAGGACAAGACTGGCTACCATCTTTTCTCTCGTATTCATAACATGGACGGCAAATAGGCAATGCATAAACATGGCAAGCAATAAACGGCTCACCATCAGCATTCAGACCAACATTATCACTGCAGAGTGCAAATCTGGCAAACTTGCTTTCCCATTTTATTGGATTTCACCTTCAAGCAATAAAACTAAAATTCAGATATGTTTTTTCTAAGAAAAAAAAAAAGAACATAAAGTAGTTATAAAGTCATTTTTAAATTTAGCAACATAATTCCCAGGTGTATAAATCATGAAAGAAGAATAGTGGACCACTTCTACTTTAATGGAATATGGGAACATATGATCCCATAATGGATTAACTTCTATTAATAAATGAACATTGTAAAACACTTTATAGAGTAACTATGAATCAAACAAAAACCTAGTTGGAGACCCAGTGCAAACTTGGCTTAGAGCTTTGGCTTTATTCTCTGAGTTTTCTTCAAATGTTGATTCTTCTGTTTCAGATCTTGTCACCCACAATGCTGGTACTGTCTTGAATTGGCAAAGACCTCCCCATCAATTTATCAAAGTGAACTGTGATGCTTCTTTTGATGCTTGTTCTGGTCGAGCTGGTATTGCTGTTCTCTGCAGAGATGAGTTTGGTTGTCTTATCGATGGGTGTAATGGAGTAGTTCAGGTGCGAAGCGTGGCTATAGCTGAAGCATTAGCTATTCGCTGGGCTTGTTTCCTGATAATTCGGAGGGGATGGTCCAAAGTGAAAGTGGAGTCTGATAATCTTAACTTAGGAGAATTTCTGATAGTAGAAGTCCTAGATGTTGGGAAACTGCTGTTATTGAGGAAGATATCCTTCAATTGATTAAAGATGTTTCTGATTTTTCTTTTGATTTTGTTTCCCAAACAGCAAACAAAGCTGCAGATTGGGTGGCTAATCAAACTAGGAGAGGTTGTTGCCCCCCGGACTGGTTCTGTAATCCCCCTCATGAACTCTGTAAGCTTGTATAATTTTGTACTCTCTCCTTTTCTTTAAATGAACAAAAAAAAAACCATTGTAAAACACTTTATAAAGTAACTATGAATCAAACAAGTGTAATGAAGCTAAAAACAAGATCCAGAATCCAGAACCTAACAAATAAATAATATAAACCAAATCCATCAAAGGAATGAAAAGAAATTCAAATAAGTATAACCCATCTAGATCTTTCAGAAAACTAACAGAAGGCAAGGCACATTCTTAACAATGTCGTAACGTCTAGGTCCGTGAACCTAACCGTTAGACTTTAAAATTCTAGGAGTCGCCACCAACCATTCAAATCTAAGGTGTGATTGGTCACCTACTCTTGTCTAAGGATAAGGCATGGTCTACGTTCAAAGAATCTAGGGTTCGAGAGTACGGTTACGTGTGGGGAAGGATTAGCACCCCCACGACGCCCATTCTAAAATGGTACCACTTAGTTCTAAGTTTAGTCTAAATTTGCCTTTATGTTTGTATTAGTTTTGATAATTAAATATTGGGAACGTTTCTAAGACTATTCCATCAATCTGGCTCAAATCTTAGAAACTCCCCTCACCTCAAGATGTTCAAGGAGTACCAATCGACTTTCTTGAACTCCATCGTTGGATTGATTGAGTATATTATGGAATTCTTATCTTTAAATATTTTCTAATCTTATTCTTCTTATTGTATTGTTTTAATTTTATTATTTTATATTTTTTTAAAAATAAACATGACATATGGGTTATTGACAATTCTTCTTAAGTGTCCCATCAATCTGGCTCAACCGAAGAAGAATCCTCTCACCTAGAAATTCCAAGAAGTACCAATTGACTTTCTTAGAATTTCATCATCGGCATATGTCAGATTTACTTCTTTTATTACATCCCATTACCTTATTATGGTATTATTTTTTATTTATTTATTCTCGATTCGTTATTTTATTTTATTTCATTATATCTTTAAAGTGAACATGAATTATGTTTTCTTGAAAATTCTCCTCAAGTATTCCATCAATCTGGCTCAACTCAAGAAGAATCGTCTCACCTAGAAAATCCAAGGAGTACCAATCGACTTTCTTGGAGTTTCATCCTCGGCATAATCCATATTCATCTTTAGTATTTTATTTAAATTTATTTTATCTTTTATTTTTTGAAGTTTTATATTTATCTTATTATATTTTCCTAAGAATTATTACCATGAATTTAATGTCCAAACAATTGATCATGCAAAAAGTAATATAAATCAAGAAATAAAAATAGTTATCATGCAAACAAATCACTAATATACAATACATCAAATTACCAATTATCATGCAAGTCTATATTAATTAACTATCATGCAAGTAGTCATACATATCAATTTTTAGTTATCCTACAAACTTACAATTATTAAATCAATTTAAATTATTATTAAATTACCCAACTATTAAATTATTAAATCAAGTTATTTAATTAAATCACCTTATTATTAAATTGATCAATCAAATAAATCATGCTTATTAAATTAATCAAATAGTTAGTTAGTGGAATCATACCTGGACAATACCTTTCTTTTCTGTCTTGATTTCTTTGTTAAAAATTTTTTGTTCTTTCCTATCTTCTTACACGTCCCTTTCTTTCCTTCAACTGGGCTTCATGTGGCTTTCTTTACTCTTGTAGTTGACAGCAACCCACGGTTTAGTAAGCGTGAGCAAGAACCAGCAGGTGCTACAGTGATTGGGTGGAGGAGTGGCAGTAAGCGGCTTCAGCAAAAGCAGGGGAATGCGGCAACCTTTGATCAACTTTAATGGGTGCTGACAATTTCAAACGATGAAGGGGATGTTCAACACAAGTGGGTCTGTTAGGTGAAGATGATGAAAATAGGAGGTGGCCGTTTGTGGTTTTTTAGAAAGAAACGGTTTTTGGTGATGACGATGAAACAAAGAATAAAAAGCCTGAGTTGTAGTGGATAAGCGCAGCAACTGAAGATGATGATGTAGTGGGGGCGACGCACTGTTACAAGCAGCAATAGTGGCTTGTCCCAACAAAGTGGAGATGAATATTGCAAGGATGGCGATGATGATGGTGCGAGGCAGTGTGGCGCGATACTGATTGACAGTGGCAACAATTTGGTGTGGCTATGAGAGGAAGAAGATGATGAGCGCTGTCTTTTGAAGATAGCAAGGATGGAACTGAGATGGTGGTGACGATTTAGCTGTGGCTGGGCAAAGAAGATGGCGGAGGAAAATGCAAAATCCCGATCAAGGTGGCTCCCCCCCTTTTTATATACAAGAGTAGTATCCATATCCTAGTCTAAGTGAATCTCTTTATTTTTTATCTTACTTTAATAATTATCTAACTCTAATTCTAATCTATCATAAACTCTAATCATAATCTAAATTATTATCATAAAAATCTAATAATCCAATTATCCTATCTTAAAATTTTTTATTTTATTTTCTTATTTCATTTTTTTATTTTATTTATTAATTCTTCCTAAATCCTAATTTTAGTGTTAATCCTAATCTATAAAAATCTTAATTTAATTTTAAATTAATTATCTTAATCTAATGTTAAATTAAAATTAAAAAATACTATATCATCTAACTTAGCTAATTAATTTTACAGATTAAGATACCGGACAAAATAGGGTGTCTACAAACAATGGGCCAAAAATGAAACAATTCAAAAAGAAGATTATTTTCCTTATCCTCACCCCACCTCCATAGAGCCGAACAAAGATCAAATTTGGATTAAAAAAAAAGGAAAGAAGGAGCAAAACAAAAGAAAGGGATTTAAAGTGTTGTCCACTGACCAATGAATCTACTGCTGAATCCATTTGGTCTCTAAAATCAATGTCTGAAAATCCAATTCAAATGCAACCCCCAGATCAAAAAACAAACCAAAGACTAAAACTTCATTGAGATGGAATTCAACCCAAAATTAAAAAAAAAAATGCAAGACAATTGGGGTCTGAAACACCCCCAACATACTCTCCCTGTGAGAAGAACCTATTTAAAAAAAAGGGTTAATGTATTATTTAACTCCTCAACTATACCATTTTTATCATTTTGATACTTAATGAATTTTCATTATCATTTTGGTATATAAACTTTATTTTTGTCACACATTTTGGTACCTAAGACTAACGCCGTTAGAAAATGATGACATGGCATGAAACGTCTTATCAAAACTTGACACGTGGCACCATGCCAGTATTATTTTTTTTCTTTAGAAAAATATTTAAAAACTTTTAAAAATACATAAAATTTTTTTTTAAAATATTTAAAATTATTAAAAAATATGTAAAATTTTTTTAAAAAAAGTAAAAAAAAAATTTTTATCTTCCTGGCTTCCTTGCTCACTTTGGTAATCAAATCCAACCCTTCAATTCACCAGCAAACTCATTTTTAGTTCAAAATATCATTTCTTAGTTTTAGCGGGCATAAACCCGTAACTCTAGAGAGCTTGAGTAGTTTCAAGAGCAATGATTAAGCAATGAAAGGTACCCTTTTTGTTAAACCTGGAAATACATCTGGGTCTGCTAATTTTTCAGTTTCTAAGGAGATCCAGAGACAAAAAAATGAGAATGAAGTGTTTGACGATGATGATAGTGAAAATGAAGATCCTGAAACCGAGTAAGAGGATGCACCTGGACCTTTAATGGAAGATATTGAAGTTCAAAGCAATGAATTAACTGAAGACGATGAGGCCAGAGCAAATTCAGTAGACAAATTAAAGTTGAAATTGCCCAAGAACAGAGCAACCCAATAAATCATTTACCATAAAACATCTAAACAAATAGACTAAGATCCCCAAACCCAAATTCAACACCTTTTTTTCCATATCTAAATACATTTAAAAAAGAAGCAAAGTACATACATTCCCTTTTCAGGGAAGCATCAGTAGCAAAAAAAAATCGAGAGAGAAGGTAGGAGAAGGGTTCGAAGGAAAGGGACAGAGAAAAACTAGTCGACTGATTAGATGAGTGGCAATCTTGAGCAGATTGACACCGATCTGCTTGGTCTTGAATGGATCGGCCTCGATTTGCTGAAGCAGTCGCCGACGACTTCTCCCTTCTTTTTCTCCTTCCCATTCTTTCCCCCCTTCTCTCCTCTTAATCCTCTATTTCTCTCTTTCGATCTTTTCTTTTATTTTTTTTATTTTTTATTTTAAAGATAAAAGAAAATTTTATATTTTATTCAAAAAAGAATTTTTTTTATTTTTATAAGATGATGTGGTATGGACCCACTAATAATGTGGCATGTTTGACACATGTCACTACTTAATTGGTTAATTTATGCCACATCAGCATGGTAAGTAACAGCGTTAGTCTCAGGTATTCAACTGTCTAACATAATTAAAGTTTAGATACTAAAGTGATAATAAAAATTCATTAAGTACCAAAGTGATAAAAATGGTATAGTTCAAAGGTCTTGTTTTGTAATTTGCTGATAATTCCCAGTGCATCCCTCTCCAGTTGTGTTTGCTGGAATCCCATCTCCTGCGCGAATTCAAGAGCTTTGAGTGTAGCTTGAGCTTCCACTATTTCCGCTGCCGCTGCATCTGGAGTTTTAGAGTGGAATACCCCCATGACTTCTTCTCCCCCATCACTCGTTCTTTCTCCTATCCTTTCCAATTGAAGAAAAGCTGCCATAGTGCCAAGACTCGAGAAAGAAGAGGGTAATAAATAGTTAAAACACTTGCAGAACAAAGAGTTAAGATTGCAGTTTTTTGGTCGTTTTTCTGCCACGCGCTTTTCCAAAACGAGTCGTAGTGGAGTTTTCCTCCCATCGATCCAAACAAATTCTTTTACGACACTTTCCTATTTTGGCGGTAATATATTTCAATTCCACGTTCAATGTTAAAAGATGACATGTATCCTTTAATCAATATAAATTTTGTGTTAACTTTTTTATTTTGTTTGTGAAATTAAAAAAAAAATTGTATTATCAGTGTACTAAATTATATATATAGTTTATATACAATGTATTGACAGTGTATAACTTTTATACACTGTTAATCAACTATAAAATGATACATCATTAATTAACAAAACCAAAAAATGCATAGACCCTTGAAAATAAATTTAAAAGCTTTATTAATATTTATTTTTAAGTATCTGCATATGAGGTATCATCTCATAGTTGATTGACAGTATATAGAAGCTATACACTGTCAGTACATAATATGTAAACTCATATATATATATAAATATATATATATATACACACACACGTATAAAATTATTATTTAATACATTGTCAATTAAGTTTTTAAATTTCATAGCAAGATTAAGATGGTGATGATACACAACATTTAGAGAATATTAAAAAATAAAAAATAAAATGAAGTATGTATCACTATTATAACTCTGCTATTAGAGTCTAAATACTTTATTGACAATGTGTATATGCATGTGTATGTGTATTTATAAAAGAAACTCTAAATACAATCTATCAACTACTCCTCATAACCTATTTACTTAAGGTAAGTTTAGATTCTATTCTACCGAATCCAACATATAAAACAAAAAATGTGGAAGGGAAATTACCCTTCCACCCTTATTTTCAGTTTTTTAATATTTTATTAAAAATTATATATATTTAATAGTCATTTCATTTTTTCAATCACATTGGAGCCAATTGCACCATCTATCCAATCTAACCTTTAAAAAACCTAAACCCTAAAATCCTTGTATAATTTTTACTCCTCACAACCTATTTTCTATATTATTTTAACCAATATATCCTCAACAAAAATAAACACAACCTATCTCTCTCAAACTCAAAACTCAAAACTTAAACCTAAACTCTCAAACTCTCTTGAATCTCTCCATATTTCCAACAATCAAAGATAAATTCTTGAATTTCCATTGAATATATTGATTTTGGTTACTTATATATTGTATTTGATGGATTGAAAATAAAAATTTAAGAGATTTGAGAGTTTGTTCAATGCAAAAAAAAACCCTAAATTTTTATCTGCCCACAGTGCTCATGGCATGCTTTCGACCAGCACAAATGTTTTAAAAGAATATTTTTTACAGAAAAATAAAGCTCTAAGAAGTGAACTTCTGGAAGCCCAACTTAGCTTTCGAAAGTTCACTTTCGAGAGTTCTATGGTAATCTCAAAAACTAATTTTTACAGCACTCTCTTTGCTCTCAGAAATTCATTTTTGTGCTCCAAAAATTCATTTTCGATAGTGTCAAAAGACGATTAAAAAAAAGGTAAAATTTTATTTCCATATAAGAGCATTTGGTATTAAAATAAATTGTGTGGCACAATTTTTTTATTGCAAATAGAAACTCTTTATATATATATATATATATATATATATATATATGTGGTGTGTGTGTGTGTGTGTGTGTGTGTGTGTAAGCAAATAGAAACTCTTTCTATATATATATATATATATATATGTATGTATATATATATATATATATGTGTGTATATATATATATGTGTGTGTATATATATATATGTATGTATGTATGCTATGCTAGTCTCAATTACAACGTGGTCTTCCAAACTTTCAAGTTTTTCTCTTTTTATAATAATAATAATGGGATAATTATTCCATACATCGTTGGTAGAGTTTTTTTTTATTCCGCAAGCGGAGTTAGAATCATAACACATGTTCTATTTTATTTATTTATTATTTTTTTAATATTTTTATAAGACATATATTATGATCCTAGCACAGCTAGTAGAGTAAAAAAATAAATATAAAAGTTAAATAACTCAAATTGCATCGATTATTATTATTATTATTATTATTATTATTATTATTATTATTAAATATAAAAGTTAAATAACTCAAATTGCATCGATCGATGGTTATATATGAAAATAACATTCTAATTTGTTGATACGATCGTGTGTTTGTATTAGTAATAGTTGAGAAGATCTAATTCTACATATTCATATAAGCAAGTAGTCATGATTCTTATTCTCACTACTATTTGATTGGGATAATTGCGGCCCCCCTCCTCTTTTACCCGGCCTTTGCCAGCAAAGGAAACCATGGCCTATAAATTTACATAAACGAACTGATGTTTCAGAATATTGGGTTGAGTTAAACAATCTCATCAAATTCCAAAGAAGGGTGTGTGAAAAAAAAATCAAAGACAAACATTTTTATGTGTTTTTTTCATATTATTATTCCTATCACTATATATATATATATATATATATATATATATATATAATTCCAACTCTTAAGTATTATTTCAAGGCCACGTGTGTGTGTGTATATATATATATATAGGAAAAAGAAAATAATTAGTTGAAATTTTCTCTTCAAACAATTCATGGAGAATACAAGGTGTCCTTGTTGAAATATCTTTATTAATCTGGATTAGTTACGTGTAATTAACATTATATAAATGTAATTTGGTAGCATATTTTGTATAAAGTGTGACCTATATTATAATTATATTAAATATATAATATACGTGTATTAAACTTATAATGGAATGAGTTTATACATGAATCCCATAGAGGGATGTCCCTACTCTCAACCTATATATATATATGTGGTTAACTCATTAAGTTTCATAAGTTTTGAAGAAGGGATAAGAGTAGCATTCTCTCTCACTCTCTTGTTCTCCTTCTCACTCAATCGTTCTTTCTCCGATGTAAGCAAGAGGTTAGTCAACGGAGACCACTCGTAACGTGCTTTAATAGCGTGGTAATCTGATATAGCAGGATTAAGCTCTCGCCTGCATCTTGATCAGTTTTTATTATGTTTTTGTTTAGTGTTAATGACTTGTTAAGCTTCTAATTAATTTCAACAATTGATATCAGAGCAAAACTTATTCTAAAGTCACAAACAATTGCACATCTAGAGAGAAAAACCATTAAAGCTCCATTTTGAGCTTTTGCATTTCTGAATTTCTTGAAATCCATCTCTGTTTCATGCTTTTTTGGCTTAGAATTGTATTTGACTTATTGTTGAAAGCTTAAGCATGAAAAATGCAAGAAAATGGGGCAAAAATACGGTTGAAAGTTGAAACAGGCCAAAACGAAACCGGGTCGGATCAAAGACTCGAATTTCAGCAAAATGCCCATTTATGCGAAGAGGAAGCTTGGCACGCGCCAAGCTTTTTTGTCACTGGCGCGTAAAAACAAGCTCCAGCCCTTGCATGTTGAGGGGCATGAATTTCACGCGACCATCTTGCCAGCAATTAAAAAAATCGGCCCACTTGCAGGCCATTTTCGAGTTGCCAATTCTTTGGAATTTATGGGCCATTATGTTTTGGTCTCTTCCCTTGATTTGGGATTTTAATACTTTTGGGCCATTAATTTAGTGGGCCATAGTGAGTATTTTATGTTTATTTATTGGGCCGATTTTGAATTATTATTTTAGGGCTTTTAATGTTTGACGTTTTCAGCTTTTTTTTTTTTAATTTAGTGTGTGCCATTTAGATTATTTAATTAATTTGGGCCAACAATTTTGTTATTAATTTTAATAGGCCATTTTGAATGGAATTAATTAAGGCCTAAATATTTTGTTATTCAATGGGCATAATTTAGTGATTTTGGGCAATAAAATTAATTAATTTTTTGGACAAATTTTGCGTAATTAATTTAGGAGCCATGTTAATTAACTAGACAATTATATTTGCTGATTAAATTTGGATTACTTAATGGTCATTTTGCATAATTAATTAATAGGCCATTGGGAGCTATGGTTCAATTGGTCATTTTGATTAATTAATTATAGGTCATTTGGTTAATTAATCATTGGGCCGTTTTGGTTATACCCAAATTTATGTAATAACCATAATTATTTGCTAAGCCCAAAATTAAAAGGATATATGTGAATTTTTGGAAGAATTAATTTTAGGGTAATTTTTGGAAATTTAATTACTCATTTAATTCATAAGTCACATAATTTTGAAATATACCCATTCCCATCAAGATAGAGATAATGCTTAGCAGATTGCAAATTAAGGTTAATTATTTATGAAACCTAATCGAAGACAGTGCAGAGTGAATAGCCTATCAAGCCTTGGAATATTGATCCTTACTAGTTTCAAGCTATCCATCACGGCTTCTGATCAGGAACAAACTGGAGAAACATTTCCTATTATCGTGGTTTGAACATTGTTGCATGTGGCTTTCACAGCCGCTGCTTCATTTCCTGTCCCTTTAAGGTTAACATCTTGCAATGTAATCCCCCGGCATGGATGGCTCTTACTACAATCGAAATCTATCGCCACATCCGAAGCACTACTTCCCGAGATATATTGGTAAACCACATTTTGCACTTGAACTGCCCGCCCCTGCAATTTAACCAAATTAATCCAACAAATATACATATATATAGTTTTTGCAATTAGTATCGGAATGATTAATTAATTTTGTAAAAACATACCTGCTCTTTGCAGGGTCCTTCCTGGTCACAGTAGTTTTGGTCTATTATTATTGGGTTACTCACATTATTCATTTCCACATTCTGAAATCTGATGTTTTCTGCAAATCCAGACCCTCCCTGCAGCAGACAAAATTAAGAACATGAATGTTTAATACTGGAAATTATGGAAAATATGCTTCAATATTTCATGAGTTTGTGTATAAATATCTGCTACTTCTAACCTGCCATGTCTTGATCCTCACCCCGTTCATGGTTCCAGAAATCTTAGCTCCATTTACAATTACTCCTGAAACATAATCTCTTGATCCTTCTTTCCCTAAGCTTCCAATACTAAGCTCATCATTAAAGAAAATATATGTTACTGAATATACTGTTAATGAAGCCTTAGATTTTGAAAACAAATGTTAATACACATATTTCCTAAAATATGATAGAAAAACACAACTCAAAAGATGAAACATATGACAATCTTTAAATTTCACTTTTAGAGTTAAAAATTTCAGTTGTCAATAAATCAAAAACAAACTCAATATATATGTAAATATATACAAATGTGATTTGAGAACCAAAGGATTCAACTTAAAGATAGAATTGATGGTATGCATGGTGGAAAATTTTACCATTTTCTTTTCTTTTTTTGGTAAAAAAGAATAGAATTGAATACCTGATTCCATGGCCAGGACCACAAACTATGTCTTGGACATTAACTTTCTCGGATCCACTTACTATAGAGATACAATCATCACCTTGGATAGATGCAAGAATGAAACGATTAGAAAGACTATTGTGGCAAGGATTAGCTGAATGATGATAATTGATTAAGGATAATACCAGTTCCAATAGTAGAGCTTGCAATGAGGATGTTTTGGGTATTTGAGACATGAATACCGTCGGTGTTGGGGCTATCTCCTGGTGCAGTTACCACCAGATTGGAAGCTTCAACATCTGCACATCCATCAAAGCATACATGCATTTGCTGCGCATCTTGGACCTTCAAGTTATTCACCACCAAATGCTGGTTCCTGTAAAAGGTCAAAGCCTGCCAAACAATACATAATTTCCAAGTCGTAATTTGGAATGTAATTGATAGAAATTGCCAACAGTAAAGAAAATCCTTTCTACAATAATATATGGAAACGAATCAATTTACATCCAATTAAAGTAATTATTTTAAAATCCTTTCTATAATAATATATGAAAATGAATCAATTTACATCGATTTAAAGTAATTATTTTATAATTTTATGTATGGTTAATATTTTTACGTATTAGCATTAGATTTAATTTTTGTATTTAGAATTGATCATCGAAATAATATTTTTAATATATATTAATAAATTAAATTTTATTATTTCGAATAAATAATTAAACATTTTCAATTAATTTGAGATTTGTACATGATTCACTTGTAAAAAATATAAAATTTTAAAGCATATAAAATTGAATGACAAATATAAAACTAATTTAATTTGGACATCTTCCTACGTAAAATTAAACAGATTTGCATACCGTCGGGGCTTCCTTGCATGGCTGTAATCAACGAAATAAACGACGATAGTCAGGCATTGTTTGGAGAGTCAAGATGAAAAATGAAGCAAGATTGAGAAATTTTACTCAATATATATTGCTTACTTTATTTTTATTTCTTTTGCATGAATTCTCCCACCATATCTTCCCATTGCCGTTAATAGTTCCACCACCTTGCACTACCAAATTCTGAACGCCATCAAAGAGAAGCCAATGCCTGGAATCTTCGTTGTAGACAGATGGATCATCAGATGCTTCTATGGTTCCATATATCTGACATTTTCAACATTGCTTTATCATCATACGTTGGCTTGAAACTTAAAAATTAATGGATCTGATCTTACCTCTACTCTAACGTTGGATTTGCAAGGACCGCCGAATCTAATTGGCTTAAGATGGTAACTCTTTTCTTTAGGCACTACAAAAGCTACTGCACCTGCAGAAGAACATGCTTGCTCCCAAGCCTTCTCAAATGCCTGATCACAGAGTTAATTTGTTAATCAGAGAAAAGTTTGTGCCCAGAAAACCAGTGAAATATGCTTTCAAGTGAGTACCTCAGTGTCATCAGTTCCATCGCCTTTAGCTCCAAAATCATCAACTCTGACTGTTTTATATGTAGGTCCTCCATGAACTGCAGGCGATGGAGAGTAATATTCTTGATTATCATCCAACATATGCAATGTAAGATCCTGAGTTGTTTGCTTGGAAAGCCCCTTTAGCATGCCATCCCCAAAGGAATTGAAATACGAAGGATTGGTTAGAGAATTATGAGCAGATACTTCTCCAGGGTAATAAGTTGAGGACAAAGAGAAAAAGATTATGTAGGATGTGAAAAGATGTCTTAGTAAATTCATTGTTAAGAGGAAAAAAGAAAGGAAGGAGCAGAAGATAAATGGGATATGATTGTGGCTGTCTTAGTATATTATATATAGATAATATAAAATTTTAAAATTATCAATGATTTAAATGTTCATTACCGTCCATTATTCTTTCATGGAAAGGTCTATAAACCCTGTGTCATCATATCATAATTGAGTAATTTTAGGCTTGCATGAAAATTACATTACATGAAAAATATATCATTCCTATAAATATATGGAGTATTACGTATGGCAACTAAAATAGTGTAAATAAATAAAATTATTGTGCATTTTATTCTCCTTTCTTTCTATATATTCTTAAATAAAATTCATCTAAATAATTTTTAAAATATTTTTATGGCAATTATTATAGTATAAATAATTTTTCATTATATGATGAGTTAATTATTTGTTTTTTATGGTAATTATTATACTTAAATAATTAAATATGTCATTACCATAAATATATATAGTATCATGTATGGTAATTAAAATAGTATAAATAAATAAATAAAATAATTATGTATTTTATTCTCTTTTCCTTCTAAATATTTTAAATAACATTCATCTTATTATTTGTTTGATCACTGATTCTTGAATCCTATATCCGCATAGGTGCATTAATTTGTAGTATAATTGATTTTTTTAAATTCAACTCACCTGTACATACCAAGACCTCTAAGTGGCATGACAAATTGTTATTGTATCTAAATATTATTTGTTCAAAAATGAAGCTATTCAGGTGGAAAACTTTGCCTTTTAAAAAGAAATTATACTTTAAATAATTTCGATTCATATAATGAGTTATTGTATGTTATTACATATGGTAATTATTAAATTGTAAAACATTTGTTCTTATATGGTAATCATATCAGTATAAATAATTTACCATGATATTGCTGATATCGTTCCCATAAATATATTCATTATATTTATACTTTGAAATTAATCAAATTATATGCAATTGTAGGTAACCAAATACAAATATAAAATTTGAGACAAAATATCATTTCATGTATGTGGGAATGAAATCAACAATATCATTTGTGGGAATCTTAGTACACACACACATATTATTACATGATACAAGCAACCTGATAAAGTCTTTGAAAGACATGTGTCATGTTTGTATCCTATAACAACTAATTTAATATTTTAAAAAATAAATATTTTAAATAATAATTTTTATTTTTCAACTACAAAAAATAAAAGCTTTTAGTCAATTCACTAAAAAAAATAATGAATAAATTTTGAAATAATGTAATATAAATGAAACATATTTATTTAACTTATTATTCAATGCATAAATTTTATATTACAAAATACATAAATTATACTCAACTCATGAATAAAAATTAAAATTAATTCTTGCATCATACGAACACAAGCTAGTTCTAGGATAAAATGAACAAATAAAAACAAGTTAATACATAAATAAATAAAGACAAACAAAAGCATCAAATAAGATTCAATAAATTACCTAAATTAGTCAAATTAAACAAATTACATCATAAATATTTTAATCAAATTCGTCAAATTAATTAACCTTGTCTAACAAATTAAATTAAATAATATCTTAATCAAATCAAGTTACATAAAATTACAGAGTTTTTTTATTTAAGTATTGTCATTTGAAATCTTAATTCCCTAGGTACTATATTTCTAAACTTAATTTCCAATGTATAATAGTTTTTCACCATGTCATCAATATATTTTATTTTTATTTTAAAAATAAAAAAAATATTTCCGTCACTTATCTTTAATCTCTTGCAGATTTTAGGAAAACAGCTTTACTCTTTTTACTTCATGGGAATTAGCCCTGCTGTGTTAGTTTATGGGTGAAGAGGTTTTAAGAATCCATTGATTGAAAAAAAAACTAACCTTTTAATTTCAACATTTCTTTTCTTCATATCAGCGTAGTTCTTCTACTTTTCTCCTTCTTTCAATATTATTCAAGTTTGAAAGATGATTTAAAAAAAAAAAGGTTATGCAGGGTACAAAGGAAATAGAAATGCTAATGAGAGCATATAAGATGCACATTGGATTCTGTAGGCAAGAATGATAAAACAATTGATTAGATTAGATTAGATTAGGTTAGCAAAGGGGTGTAGAGTTGAAATATGAAAGATAAAAATTTTCAACAGGTGGTGATTTTCTTGGGATTAGAGAGAGAGGACGATGTTGCTGCTATGAGTATGAAGATTGAAAGCTTTAGTAAACTGCAAGAGCCTGGCGCATTTTTAAAGTTAATGTTTTTTCTCTCACGGTGTTGAGAGCGTCGTTTTTCTCTCACGTTATGGAGAGTTAGGGTTTCTCTTTTTCTCTTGTCCTCGTGTTGTTCGTCTCGTTCTTGTTTTCTCTTTTCAAATCATGGAAACTGACTTGGCTGCTTTGGCCTTATCAGAAGGAGAGGATGATGAGCTCGTATTAGATGCTGGTAATGAACATGAGGTTCCTTTTCTGAATGAATTTTGTTTAGTTGGGCGGTTTTTGACAAATCGTTCTATCCATTTTAATTCCATGAGGTGTGTGTGGGATTTGTATCAAAGAGATTTCGGATCAATTGTTTCTCTTTCAATTTTTTCATATTTTAGATCTGAGGAGGGTTATGGATGGAGGGCCATGGACTTATGATACTCATCTTCTTGTCACGCATCATCTTCAACAGGGTGAGAACCCTAGATCAATCCCTCTAAATCATATTCTTATTTGGGTCCAAATCTATGATTTACAGATTGGCTTTATGTCTATGAATGTGGGGAAGCAGCTGGGGGACTTTATCGGTGAATTTGTTGAGTATGATCCGAATAATAGCTCTGGAATTCGGCTCAACTATATGAGGAATAGGGTTAAACTGGATGTTAGGGTGCCTTTAAAGAGGTGGAAAAGGGTGCGTAAAGGGGGAGGTGAATGGTGTAATGTTAATTTTAAGTACGAACGAATCCAAGTGTTTTGCTATCTGTGTGGTGTTCTTGGGCATACTGAGCAGTTTTATGAGCTCTTGTTTTCACAAGGCACGGAGAATGTTGAACGTGGTTGGGGGGAGTGGCTCAAAGCACCTACGAGGAGGTCATCTAATTTTGGTGGGGAGAGATGGCTAAGGGACAGTGCTCCGAAGAATGATGATGAGGATGGTTCGAGCTTTGTGAATACCGGGCCCCAAACTGTGGGGGCGGTGGAGGGTAGGAATATTGTCAATATTAGAGTGATGAATTTGCCACTGAAACCGAGTTCGTCCAACTCAAATATAGATTTGGTGGTTACGGTGGGACATAAGGGTGGTAAAGCTATAAGCCAGGCTACTGTAATTGATGATGAAGACTTGGAGTTGGAGTTGGCTGAACTAAGAAAGCGGAAACTAGGTAAGCTTATGGCTAATGAAGTGGAGGGTATGGTTGTTGATGACAACAGTGGTATTGTTCGTAGTTTTGAAAAAACTGTTGATGTTCAACTTGCTGGGGCTTTATCTAGCAATAATGATATATTGGTGGGTCCTGTCAATCAGGCCTGCCAGGAGCAATGATAGGCGTTAGTTGGAACTACCGTGGCCTGGGCAACCCACGGGCAGTTAGAGTTTTGAAGGATTTAGTTAATGCTCGTAGGCCTGATTTTCTTTTTCTTATGGAAACTCTTGTTCATTCTAATAAAATTGATGAAATAAAAATTTTACTTGGTTATGATGGTGCTTTTTGTGTTGATAGAGAAGGTCGTAGTGGTGGCCTTGCTTTTTTTATGGAAAAATAGTTGCTCCTGTACAATTTTTGGGTTCTCTAATAGTCATATTGATGTGAATTTTTTGGGTGAAAATAATGTTTCTTGGCAATGTACGGGTCTTTATGGTTTTCCTGAGAGGAGTAGACGTAGAGATTCTTGGAATTTGATTCGTTCTTTAAAAGGGTTATCTGATTTGCCTTGGTGTATTATTGGAGATTTTAATGATTTATTGAGCCCTAATGATAAATATGTGTAAGATCCGATTCTACACTACTGTAGACTCTAATATTTTTAAAATTGATAATGGAAATTAAATAAATAATGAATATTGCTTTCCACTTGGGTGAAAAACTCTTTAACTTGAGTTGTGAATGAAACAATTTCGGTGAAATAATGAATGGGCGAGTAAGATAAAGGCTTATTGCCAATGGTTGAGGGCGAGTATGATTAATGGCCTTATGGGCCAATGAGTTCGCCAAGTGAGTTGGTTGGGATGATCGCCCGAATGGGCGAGGGCTTGTGATCGCCCATATGGATGAAGTAAATTAAAAAGATAAATGTGATCGCCAACAATGTGACAATTTTTGTGATCGCCAAACCTATATGTAATAGCCAAGAAAAGGAAATCATCTCGTAATTTCCAGATATTTAGTTGGAGGACTGAAATTGAGTTGGCGAGCTGAAGTCTCAAGATGAAGAGGCGAACTGGAATCAACAATTATGGACAAAATGAAAATAGATTCAAACCATCTTGCAGCCAAAATTGACTTTGTGAGTCATACGGTTGAAGACAATAAATGAAGAAAAGTTAAAGTCAATAAAGGAATTAGCCTTATTGGTTGAGGAATTAAACAAAGTCAATAGCAGAAGAAAAAGGCGTGTGGAAGGGAGACTTTCACGCCACCTTGAGCTACAGTTTTTCTTCATGCATTAAAGGAATGAAAGACGTGAAATGATGGAAGAAACAGGATAAGGGACAGGTGGTAGATTTTGATTTGGAAAGCATGGCTATATATATATATATATATGAAGATTGAATGGAAAACCGATGCTGCTGCAAATTCATATTCGGTTCTTTCCATTTCCATACATGCTTGATTTACAAAACTTCACCCTTAAGTTGGCTAAACAAGTCAACCTTCTTGCAAAACTTTTCCTCCATTGTTGATGAGCTAGAGGAATACGCAAAGTAAGGCCAACATGAAATAGAAAGTGTTCTGTTCTGGAAGTACAGTTGATTCGGGTGAGATTTAATGGTTTCTTGAGATTGAATAATATATTTCTATGATTTCAAGCATGAGTATGGTCTTGCTTTTGATTTATTCTTATTAGATCATAGAAATAGAATAGATTCATATCTTGAAGAAGATGAAGAACGAAAGGAAACTGGGTTGCAATTGTAGTAGGATGATGGGAATAAGGAAAGTAATGGACATGGTGTAAGAGTGATGAGAATGGCGACTATGGTGATCGCCCATGTTGAAAGTCAGTAATCGCCAATGAGGCGAGTAGGAAATAAATAACTCGCTATATTAAAGTTCGTGTTCAAATGGGCAAGGTCGCCCAACGCTAGTGAATTCATGGGCGAGCCCACTCCTAAGTAGAAAGCCACGTATGGCGAACTCAAACAGGGCGAAAATGAGCCCACGTATGGCGAATTGTGGGCGAACTCCCACATTTAATCCAACGTAGGCCTGGCGAGTTGAATGTTGGGCGAGCTCCCAAATATATTAATGGCGAGTAATGGAGGGCGAGCTCCCATTTGTAAGCCATTTGATGAATGGCGAGCTCGGTTGGGCGAGCTAGTAAGAACTCTTTTGGGCGAGCCACTATGGGCGAGCCAGGTTAACTTGGTTTTGAAAAGCTAAGCTGGCAGGCGAATACTAGTTCACCGCACTGATGACTTGACCATGGGCGAGCCGAATGGGGGAGCTGACCATGGCAAACAGGTTTCAGTTTCCCAAATTTTCTCAACGAAAAATGAAAGATTTTTAATATTTTTGAAAATAGAAATATGAAACCTTTTTGGGGGCGAGTTGAATATTGGGCGAATTGACCATGGCGAGCCGCTATAAGCGAGCTAGTGTCACTTGGTTTTAAATGCTTGGCGGGCGAATACTAGTTCACCGCAACGAGCGAACTGATTATGGGCGAGCTGACCCTGGTGAGCCAATTTAACCCATATTTTCTCATGCGTAAATGGGTGAAAATTGGCCGTTTTTAATATATTTATAAACAGAAAATATGAAACCTTTTGGAAAGCAAATCATTTTGAGAAAATGATAGAAATTGTGAAATAATTTCATAAAGGTTTTCTATGAGATATAAAGTGATTTTAAGACTTTAGGCCCCTAGTTTCATGCATTATTATGAGTTATGAGGCTGATGGACCCGCTAAGTCATCAGCGGTCTCGAGGTCACCTGGCAAGTGGACCCGAGGACCACCTATAGATTATGGCCATAGATCTAGCAGAGATAGCCGTGAGGGGCGATGGCCTAGGGGTGCACCCCAAAAGCGGACGATTTGTATTCCCGGAAAGGGGTAGGGAATGATGAGAGCATGATTATTCGTAGGGTGATGCCTAGTCTCAACTTGTTTATTTCTGTTTAATGAGAGGATTTGTTAAATCCTAATTTCTGTTTAATTACATGATATTATAAATTGTTGATCAAATGATTTGAATGGTGTACTGAGAATACTGTTTACTATATTCACTGTTTTCCTATTTTAAATGATTTTGAGAAAATCAAATATTTTGTGGTATATAGTTTTGGTGTTATAAAGCAGCATATGTCTCCTTTACTGAACGCATAGTTCGCTCACCCATTTGTTTTAAACTCCACAGATAAAAGATACAGAGTTAGAGAATTAGCTCCCAAATGGATATAGCTATGTATAAAGCGCTGAGGCACATTATGTTAAATGTGACAGGTACAGTCTCTTCTCTTTTACATTTCAGACATAGGTATACAGTACTACTTTGGTGAAACAAAGATAATAGGGGATGTCAGATGTAAGGAATGATGAAAAGAATTTCATATTCCGTATTTGTTAAATAATTGCTTATCATTTATCACTATCACTATGGAATGTTAATGACATCGCAGACAGCCCAACCTGTAAAGTTGTATAGAAATACGTAAAAAATGTGATAATAGGATGTTACAGATTTAATGGTATCAGAGCTTTAGTTGGTCTGATATCTGTTGATGCCTTTAGCACGAAAAGTGTTGAGAAATGTTAACATCCCCTGTAGTACTGTATAGTCTGAATGTATAGAAGAGTTAACTGACTGTAAATTGAGATATGTGTTTAAACGTGGTGAAAATTGATGAATTAAGGATTACAAATAGAGATTATAATCCGAGAATTTTACATGAGATAGGCGATCTTATCATCATAATGTCAGGTCTATTTGGTAAGGTGCAGTGAGGAACTCAGTGAGGGCCCCACCAGGATTTCTCTGTCCATATCGAACTAAGATCCTGAAATGATGATATTGAAATGAAAAGGGATAATATTAATGCATAAGCCCTAAGATTGCATGTTTAGAGGTATATCGAAGAAAGAGAAGTAAAGAGGAATTTATAAACATACCCCTGCATTAAAATAATTTCTCTAAGGCATAAATGACTAAATTGATTTAAAATAGAGTAATGGTAAAATAGTATGTGATGGTGAAAAGGGCATATTACATGTTTGATGATCCCTACTGTGAGCCCCATTTATATTTTGATGAGTAAGACGACCTGGAATATATGCTATTAGTCGGCCCTGTTATGGATTTTAGGGTCTGAATTAAAGTGAAGATATGAGATTATTGAATATTATGAAAAGTGATATACTTATAGAGTGAGAACCACAAAGGTGAATTGTGTGAGAAATGATGTAAAAATCGATGATAATACTGATTCTATATACTCCTTATGTTTTAGGAGAATAAATATTAGTAGTAACTTGATTTTGTGGAAGTTAAGTGTTCGAGTCATTGCGGACGCAAAAGAAAACCTTGAGGTGGGCGAACTCGAGCACGGTTGGAAAGACCGGGGCGTCGAGGCATTCGCCAAGGAGGACAGTATGGATGAGTAGCGTTGTCACAGCAATCGTTGTCGATGGGCCCAAAAAGGGGTTGCCATGGCCGGTTGGGCTGGTCCGTTACGATATCCATAGAACCGAAATATTGTGAAATACATGTGAAGTGACTTGAAAATTTATATATATGTATTAGGAGGATACATAGTGAATTGTTGGATGTAAATAACAAGACATCCAAGATGATATGAGTTTGTGAATTAGAAATTACGTGATGATGTTTTAAGTAAATTTTGGAGTAACGAGGATTCGAGAGATTGTTGACTCGATTCACAATATAGAATCTGTTTGTAAGCTTTACCAGAGAATTAGAAAAAAAAACTTGAGAAATTACTCAAGAAATTGATGAGTAGAGAAATCAACTGTTTTGGTATAACTGGTGAAAATGAAAATTATATCGTTTTGAAAACAATGGGATTAGTACTCTCTACAGTTGCTTCTAGGTTTCGGAACAAGTATGGTATTCTAAAATACCTATCATATTCTATCTGGATCCCTAGCCGACTGTAGTATCCTTCCTATTTGTGTGCCTAGAGCCAACTAGGATGATTGTAAAGAAAATAAATATGTATATTGATACAAGCAATATCGTTGAATAATGCCACAAACTTATAGGAATGGAAAACCTTACTGTTAAGTCAGTGAACATGAGTTCTAATTGAACTATATGCATTAGAGACGTGAAGTCTCGAATGATTAAGTGGACATTGAAGTTGTCTGAGTAAAGGATCTCACTACTTAAGTGAGGTTAAAGTATGGTTATTGAGGTATAAAATTTATGAGGTTTACCCGTATGGCATAAATGAGTTGTGAAAAGTTTGTGGAATTCGCTACCTTACTGATGTGACATATACATGTGAGAAAGTGAAAGTGAATGGGTATGTATGAATATAGTATTCGAAATGGTTACAAGAATGTAACAGTAAAGTACTATATTAAGTGGGAAAATGAAAGTGGTGATGAAATCTGAATGATGATAAATTAAATTTCAGAAATGGATTGTGAGGAAATTATACTTTCAATATATTCTCCAAGTAAGTGATATTACATGTACTAGGAGAATAAGAGATAAAATGATAACTCGATATAAAAGAAGTTATCGAGAAAAATGATTACCTGAGGCGTAATCGATGGTTAATATTAAAACCTGCAAAAGGAGGGCAGTCCTGGATTAATCATGAAACAATCACTGTGAGATGGTGGAGAATCTGAAAGAACCATGAGGTTACAGTAGTGAGTATGGATTGAGTAACCAAATTATTTCACTTCTTCATCATAAGGTTTCGGGATGCATTGAGTGCTTTAGTCGATATATGTTGGTGAAACAACGAGAACGTATGTGAAGTTCCAATGAGTGAATACATGTGATAGGGATCCCTGATTTGCCTTATGCCTTGAGAGAATAGCAAGAGGCTTTGGGATTCCAAATTTTACTGTTAGCACCGCCTCTGATTGTTATAGATATCCGAGCGCATTGTGTGGACGCTCCGAGATATATTGAGAGCAGGTGCGTTGTATTTCAGAGACTATTGGGACAATTACATACGATTGATTAAAAATTATCTAAATGATAGTCACCAAATTATTATCGACTTAGCACCGAATGAGATGATAAGTTATAAATAGTATAAATGAGTTACTAACTCCTAAGGATGATAACCGACTTAAGGGAGTGTAGATGGGTTTTGAGAGAAGAAAACCGAGTTCTTCGGGACCTTGGAAAAAAATCCGGGATGGCGACCCACGAGTGGGGCGATCGCCTAATAGCGGATAATATGTTGTGAGATGTGGGCGAACTATGCAGTCACCGACTCACTAGAAAGAGTAAACTTGGGGCGCGAGAGAGCGCCAAAGAGATGACTGTTGATGACCTGAAGAGACGGGCAAGACTCTTAAAGACAATATGGAGTATAAAGAGATGTTGGCGGTCTCTTTTTAGCGACGAGATTAACTAGAAGTTGAAAATGTGATAAGGAAGAAAAATACCTATATTGATGGTACTTCCTAAACTAAGTAAAAAATTTAATTACCCATAAAAAGGGTATAATGCTATCTGGATAGTAGTGGATACATTAATTGAGTCTACTTATTCCTTGATTTTGGAATTTATTGAGCTAATAAGTGCCTTGGCCAAGTTATATGTCAAGGAAATGGTAAGGTTATGAAGTATTCCAGTGAGCATTTCATTTAATGGGGGGTCCCGCTTCATATCTCAATGTTGAGAGAGATTTCAGGAAGCTATGGGATCCCGATTGAGTTTTGCACCGCAGATCATCCGCAGACTGAGAGACAGTCCGAGCGTATGAGATAGACGCTCGAGGATATGGTGTGAGTGTGTGCAGTTGATTTTATAAGCTCCTGGGATAATCCTCTACCCTGACAGAGTTTGTTTATGATAATAGCCAAAAGGGAGTATCGGTATAGCACCTTAAAGGGTTTAATTAGCAGACGATACAATCCACGATAGCATGAGAAAATAGGAGACTGAGAATTATTTTCGATTTGGTTGAACAGACTTCTTGTGATATACAAGAAATTGTGTATATAAGGTCTCACTATTTAGAGGCATAATGAGAGGGAAAATTGAGTTCATGACGCATTGGATCGTTGGAGATCTTAGATCGTGTGAGAGATATGCACTACCTCCAGAGTTGTTAGGAGTGCATAACGTATTCCATGTCTCAATGATGAGAAAGTACTATCCATATCTTTCTCACGTGATTCGACATAAGTCCTAGAGATTAGAGAGGACATGAGTTACGTTGAGAAATCGGTACGGATTTCGGATAGGAATGATAAAGTAGTGTGATAAAGTGTTGTGATCTAATATTATTCTTATGGCTAAAATGCTCTGGCAGTAAAATACTAGGGACAAGGCTACTTGGGAATTAGAAAGCCTTATGCATAGAAATATACAGAACTTTATCACTGATAGGTCCGGTTGAAATTTGGAGGACCAAATTTCTTAAGGTGGGGAGAAAATGTAAGATCCGATTCTACACTACTGTAGACTCTAATTTCATAAAATTGATAATGGAAATTAAATAAATAATGAATATTGCTTTCCACTTGGGTGAAAAACTCTTTAACTTGAGTTGTGAATGAAACAATTTCGGTGAAATAATGAATGGGCGAGTATATGGAATAGCTTGCCAATGGGCGAGCAAGATAAAGGCTTATCGCCAATGGTTGAGGGCGAGTATGATTAATGGCCTTATTGGCCAATGAGTTCACCAAGTGAGTTGGTTGGGATGACCGCCCGAATGGGCGAGGGCTTGTGATCGCCCATATGGATGAAGTAAATTAAAAAGATAAATGTGATCGCCAACAATGTGACAATTTCTGTGATCGCCAAACCTATATGTAATAGCCAAGAAAAGGAAATCATCTCGTAATTTCCAGATATTGAGTTGGCGAATTGAAATTGAGTTGGCGAGCTAAGGTCTCAAGATGAAGAGGCGAACTGGAATCAACACTTGTGGACAAAATGAAAATAGATTCAAACCATTTTGCAGCCAAAATTGACTTTATGAGCCATACGGTTGAAGACAATAAATGAAGAAAAGTTAAAGTCAATAAAGGAATAAGCCTTATTAGTTGAGGAATTAAACAAAGTCAATAGCAGAAGAAAAAGGCGTGTGGAAGGGAGACTTTCACGCCACCTTGAGCTGCAGTTTTTCTTCATGCATTAAAGGAATGAAAGACGTGAAATGATGGAAGAAACAGGATAAGGGACAGGTGGTAGATTTTGATTTGGAAAGCATGGCTATATATATATGAAGATTGAATGGAAAACCGATGTTGCTGCAAATTCATATTCGGTTCTTTCCATTTCCATACATGCTTGATTTACAAAACTTCACCCTTAAGTTGGATAAACAAGTAAACCTTCTTGCAAAACTTTTCCTCCATTGTTGATGAGCTAGAGGAATAAGCAAAGTAAGGCCAACATGAAACAGAAAGTGTTCTGTTCTGGAAGTGCAGTTGATTCGGGTGAGATTTAATGGTTTCTTGAGATTGAATAATATATTTCTATGATTTCAAGCATGAGTATGGTCTTGCTTTTGATTTATTCTTATTAGATCATAGAAATATAATAGATTCATATCTTGAAGAAGATGAAGAACGAAAGGAAACTGGGTTGCAATTGTAGTAGGATGATGGGAATAAGGAAAGTAATGGAAATGGTGTAAGAGTGATGAGAATGGCGACTATGGTGATCGCCCATGTTGAAAGTCAGTAATCGCCAATGAGGCGAGTAGGAAATAAATAACTCGCTATATTAAAGTTCATGTTCAAATAGGCGAGGTCACCCAACGCTAGTGAATTCATGGGCGAGCCCACTCCTGAGTAGAAAGCCACGTATGGCGAACTCAAACAGGGCGAAAATGAGCCCACATATGGCGAATTGTGGGCGAACTCCCACATTTAATCCAACGTAGGCCTGGCGAGTTGAATGTTGGGCGAGCTCCCAAATATATTAATGGCGAGAAATGGCGGGCGAGCTCCCATTTGTAAGCCATTTGATGAATGGCGAGAAATGGCGGGCGAGCTCCCATTTGTAAGCCATTTGATGAATGGCGAGCTCGGTTGGGCGAGCTATTTGATTATTAAGTCTCGCCAAAGTGTTGGAAATATTTTGAAAAAGAAAATATTAATAGTTTTAATAAATTATTTTGCAGCCGGGAATTGGGAATGGCCATTGGCGAGCAGGAAGCAAGGCGAAGCAAGGCTTCGTAATATCAGGTAAGGGAGATGTGTGTGAAGTGAATTCATGTCCTGTGGAGTAAATATTATGAAAATATTGATAAATATTTGGTTTTATGACATGCATTATTTGATAAAGTGTTTTGATCTTGGACGAGCTATAAAGCCGACCAATATGTTGTTTGTGGGCGAATTGGTTAAGGGCGGGCGAGCCAGTGTGGGCAAACCTCTTTGTGTTGTTTTGGAACGAGCAACCCTCTTTTATAAAAGTCGGGCGAGCCATGTTGGGCGAACCCTTTTAAGTTCTTTTGGGCGAGCCACTATGGGCGAGCCAGGTTAACTTGGTTTTGAAAAGCTAAGGTGGCGAGCGAATACTAGTTCACCGCACTGATGACTTGACCATGGGCGAGCCGAATGGGCGAGCTGACCATGGCGAATAGGTTTCACTTTCCCAAATTTTCTCAACGAAAAATGAATGATTTTTAATATCTTTGAAAATAGAAATATGAAACCTTTTTGGGGGCGAGTTGAATATTGGGTGAATTGACCATGGCGAGCCGCTATGAGCGAGCCAGTGTCACTTGGTTTTAAATGCTTGGCGGGCGAATACTAATTCACCGCAACGGGCGAACTGATAATGGGCGAGCCACTATGGGCGAGTTGACCCTAGCGAGCCAATTTAACCCATTTTTTCTCATGCGTAAATGGGTGAAAAGGGGCTGTTTTTAATATATTTATAAACGAAAAATATGAAACCTTTTGGAAAGCAAATCATTTTGAGAAAATGATAGAAATTGTGAAATAATTCCATAAAGGTTTTCCATGAGATATAAAGTGATTTTGAGACTTTAGGCCCCTAGTTTCATGCATTATTATGAGTTATGAGGCTGATGGACCCGCCAAGTCATCAGCGGTTTCGAGGTCACCTGGCAAGTGGACTCGAGAGCCACCTATAGATTATGGCCATAGATCTAGCAGAGATAGCCATGAGGGGCGATGGCCTACGGGTGCACCCTAAAAGCAGACGATTTGTGTTCCCGGAAAGGGGTAGGGAACGATGAGAGCATGAGTTATTCGTAGGGTGATGCCTAGTCTCAACTTGTTGATTTCTGTTTAATGAGAGGATTTGTTAAATCCTAATTTCTATTTAATTACATGATATTATAAACTGTTGATCAAATGATTTGAATGGTGTACTGAGAATACTATTTACTATATCCACTGTTTTCCTATTTTAAATGATTTTGAGAAAATCAAATATATTGTGGTATATAGTTTTGATGTTATAAAGCAGCATATGTCTCCTTTACTGAGCGCATAGTTCGCTCACCCCTTTGTTTTAAACTCCACAGATAAAAGACACGGAGTTAGAGAATTAGCTCCCAGATGGATATAGCTACGTATAAAGTGCGGAGGCACATTATGTTAAATGTGATAGGTACAGTCTCTTCTCTTTTACATTTCAGACATAGGTATACAGTACTACTTTGGTGAAACAAAGATAATAGGGGATGTCAGATGTAAGGAATGATGAAAAGAATTTCATATTCCGTATTTGTTAAATAATTGCTTATCATTTATCACTATCACTATGGAATGTTAATGGCATCGCAGACAGCCCAACCGGTAAAGTTGTATAGAAATACGTGAAAAATGTGCTAACGGGATGTTACAATATGGTACTGTTGAACACCCTGAGTGGCTTTTTCGGGGTTTTAGGGATGCCATTGCAGACTGCGATCTTCATGATATTCAGTTGGAGGGTTTTAATTTTACTTGGAAACGGAGTTGAGTTACTTCCCACTTTGTCCAAGAAAGGTTGGATCGTGCTTTTGCTTCAACTGACTGGCTTAATATTTTTCCTGATGTCAGGCTGTCTTGTTTAATTGCATCTATTTCTGAACACTGTCCCATAGAAATTACAACTAGCCCTCGTCCTTTTATTCCTAGAGTACAACGTTTTAAATTTGCGAATAATTGGATTAGGGAGCATGAATTCTGTGAGTTGGTAAAGTCAAAGTGGGAGATGACGTCATCCTTGGCTATTATTGATAGATTGCAAGCTTGCATTGATGTGATGTTCACGTGGAGTTGTTCTTTTTATAATCAATTCAGGAGACAAATTCATAATGCAAGGTCTTGTCTTGTTTCTTTTTTACATGATGATGTCACGAGTTCTAATGCTAACATTTCCATGCAACGTAAATCTCTTAATGATTTACTTGAAATTGAAGAAGGTTATTGGAAGCAATGTTCCAAGAATTTTTGGCTTCGGGAAGGTGACAAAAATAGCAAATTTTTTCATGCTATGGCCTCTTCAGGAAGAAGACGTAATCATTTAGCTAGATTGATTAATGATGACGGCTGCTAGATTGAGGACACTGATGGGTTGGGTAATCTCGCTTTATCTTATTTTTAGTCTCTTTTTGCCGATGATCAGTCTAGTAGTTGCCCTTATGTGAGTTATTTATCTCCTTGTGTCACTAATGATCAAAATGCAAGGTTAGTTACTCCTTTTACTTTTGATGAGTTTCAGAAGGCTATTTTTCAGATGCATCCTGATAAAGCTCCGGGGCCTGATGGCCTTAATCCTGCTTTTTATCAACATTTTTGGAGCTCGATTGGTTTTGATGTCTATTCTGCTTATTGCTCTTGGTTAGCTGATGGTAATTTTCCTGTTGGTTTGAATGCTACTACTATTGTGCTTATTCCAAAGGTTGATTCGCCTCAATCTATGCGTGATCTTAGGCCAATTTCTCTTTGTAATGTTCTATACAAAATTATTGCAAAGGTTTTGGCTAATAGATTGAAAGGTATTCTTGGCGATTTGATTTCTGAAAAGCAGGCTGCTTTTGTCCCAGGGAGGGCTATTATTGATAATGTGGTGACAGCTTTTGAAATTATTCATTCGATGAAGAGGCAAACTAGAGGTAAGAAGGGTGATGTTGCTCTCAAAATTGATATTAGTAAGGCTTATGATAAGATTAAATGGAGTTGTCTTAAAGCTGTTATGCTTAGGATGGGTTTTGATTACAAATGGGTCAATTGGATTATGCTTTGTGTCTCTTCAGTCAGTTATTCTGTTGCTGTGAATGGGAAGGAGGTTGGCCCCTTCTCTCCCTCTCGTGGCCTTCTTCAAGGTGACCATCTATCACCCTATCTCTTTATTTTATGTGCTGAGGGTTTATCTGCTTTATTTAGGAGAGTTGAGCTTAGGGGACAGATTCGTGGTTGTCGAGTTTGTCGTGGTGCTCCGAGTGTGTCCCATCTTTTATTTGCTGATGACAGTTTCTTTTTCTTCCGGGCTAATATGGAAGAGTGTAGGGTTATTCTTGATATTCTCAGGCAATATGAGTGTGCTTCTGGTCAGGCTATTAATTATAATAAGTCTGGCGTCTTTTTTAATGCTAATGTTGGTAATGGGGTGCAGCTGGATATTAAGAGGGCTCTTAATGTTTTTAACCCTCTTAATACAGGAAGATATCTTGGTTTACCCTTTCTAATTGGTAGAAATAAAAAATCTGTGCTCTCTTTCTTAAAGGACAGGATTTGGAATAGGCTTTTTGGGTGGCATGGTAAGCTTTTATCTCAGGCTGGCAAAGAGGTTCTTATTAAGTCGGTAGCTCAGGCTATCCCGTCTTACTGTATGAGCACTTTCCTTTTTCCTATCTCTTTGTGTGAGGAGCTGCAGAGAATGATGAACTCATTTTGGTGGGGCTCGGGTAAGAATGGTAAGCGAAGGATTCATTGGGCCAGTTGGGATAAGCTATGTAATCCAAAGGAGAATGGTGGTTTGGGATTTAGGCATCTTCATTCTTTTAATCTAGCAATGCTGGGTAAGCAGGCTTGGAACTCGGTTTCGAATCCAAATACTTTAGTTAGCAGGATTCTCAAAGCCAAATATTTCCCTAGAGGGGTGTTTATGAATGCTAACTTGGGTTATAATCCAAGTTTTGTTTGGAAAGGTATTTGGAGTTCTAAGTCTATTCTTGCTAAGGGTTGTAGGTGGAGGATTGGGAATGGCCTTACTATTAATATTTGGAGGGACTCTTGGGTTAGTAATAATCTTAATTTTAAGTTGGTGTCACCTGTAATTGATGGTCTTGAAGATTGGGTGGTTAGAGACTTATGGGTACCGAATTCTAATGAGTGGGATGTGGACCTCTTATCAAAGATGTTTGTTCCTGAGGATGTTAGTGCTATTTTATCTATTCCTCCTAGTAACATCAATGTTGATGATTCGCTTTTGTGGCACTATGATAAGAAAGGGAAATATACTGTTCGTTCGGGATATAAAGTGGCTTTCAACTGTATTTTCGAGGGGTTTAGCTTTCAATGTCACAGTTGGGCTACTTCTTGGAAATTGTCTATTCCTCCTAAAATTAAATGTTTCATTTGGAGGTTGTGTAGTAACTATCTCCCTACTAGAGACCATCTCATTATTAGAGGTGTAGATATCATTAATAATTGTGTGTTTTGTGATTGTTTGAGGGAGCATTTGTTTCATATTTTTGTATATTGTCCTATGGTTATGGAATGCCGGAATGAAGCAGGTCTTCCTCCTCTACAATCTTCTGACATGTCCTTTGCTTCATGGATGGACCTTTGCTTTTCTGTTTATAACGAGCAAGAACAAGCGAAATTTTTCTTGATCCTTTGGGCTATTTGGAGGCAAGGGAATAATCTCTTGTGGAATGGATGTCATGTCTCGGCCTATGGTGTGGTTCGGTCAGGTTTGGCTTTCCTAGATAGTTGGAAAGCTGCTCAAGAAAGGTACACAGTAATCTCATCTTCTAATGCCCATAATGCTAATGTGTCACGTTGGGCTAAGCCTTTACCTGGAAAGCTAAAGTGCAATATAGATGCATCCATTAGTCATGTGCATAGAACTGTTGGCTTTGGTATGGTTTTACGTGACTCAAATGGTACTTGCATGATGTGTGTTTCCAAGACCATGATGGGCACTTCTCTCCAATTATTGCCAAAGCTTTATGTTTAAAGGAGGCCCTTAGTTGGTTAAAAAATGTAGGCTTTGCTAATGTGCTCATTGAGACCGACTCTAAGGCAATGGTGGATAATTTTAATTGTCATGATGTTGATCTCTCAAAGTTAGGGTCTATTATTTCTAGTTGTAAAGCTATTTTAGAGAAGCAAATCTTGATTCTATTTCTTTTGTTAGGAGACAAGCTAATGAGGTTGCTAATGCCCTAGCCAAAGCATCTCATTCTCATGCTATTCCCTCTCTGTGGCAAGGTGCACCCCCATTTGTTAGTGCACTGTTGCTTAATGATGTAATTTCCCCTTGATTAATGCATCTTTTATTTGACTTCAAAAAAAAAGCTTTAGTAAACAATAAATTTTAGGTTAGAAATAAGTTAAACTCAGTAAACGTAAAAAAAAGTGAAAGATAAGAAATAACTAATAAATCGAAGTATCTCTATTATTAAAATTGGATGAAAAGGGAAAGAAATTAAAATTGGATGAAAAGGGAAAGAACTTAAGGAGTCGAAGTTGGAGAAAGAACAGAAATAAAATTAAAGAGATTGAGAAAGAACAAAAAGAAGCCAGATAGAAAAAAGCAAAAAGTTTTTTTAGAGGTTTTCGTGATTAATTTTAAATAATCGGATATGAGTTCAATTTTTAAATATTTAAAAAATATGACATAGTGAACATGTCAAAAATATTATATATTGCAAAATAAGTTTTCAAATATCATATTTTAGGGAATAAAATTTCAAAATATAATAGTTTGATAAAAAAACTCTAAAATTACATTAATCAAAATTAATCTTATCTAACAAATTTATTAATCTACTAACATATTATTTAAGTATTTAACTAATCAAATTAAAATTAATTATAATAATATCAATTAAAAACAACTTAAAAAAATAATAAGCATGCCATATAAAAATAAAATAATTAATTTTAATTATGGAGAAAGCTCATTTTGGGAAAATATGGTAAAGGTTCTCAAACTTGGGTACCTTCTTTGGCAAAAAAAATGTCTTTTATTTGAAAAGATGTTATGAAGCTTGGTACTGACCCTCAAGTTAGGAATCTTATTGGGTCCAAAAAGAGTTTGCTCATAATAAGATCACAAAATATGGACCTTATTGTAAGTTTATGAGATCTCATGAGATTTTCAATACCTCGTGAGAAATTGAATAAATAATAAAAGTGAAAAATATATAAATAATAGTTTAACAAATCAACAGGTAAATTTTAATTTAATAAAATATAATATAAATTATATTTTTATCCTTTAAAAAAGCAACAATATATTTAAATTACATTTTTATCCATCTATAAAATAACTAAAATTACTTTTTTATCCTTTCAAAGTACGAAAGCAAATTATTTAGTATATTAAATTTCATAATTTTTTACCTTAGATTATACATTATAATAAGGGCAACTGAATGCTATACATGGGCATTCGACTGTCTTGTTAAATTTTAATGTCTACACTTATTGTCATAAATTTTACAATTAATTATCATAAAGTTCTATTTTTTTATAGTGTTTTTACGGTTATTCTAATCAATTTTACAATGAAGCACATTAATTTTACAGTTAATTATCATAAATTTAGGATTTTTATAGTATTTTTATACCCATTCTCATCAATTTTACGATGAATCTTATTAATTTTATGGCTAATTATTATAGATTTATGCTTTTTTTAATGTTTTTACGCATTCTATCATCAATTTTACGATAAATTTCATAACTTTTACGATTCGTTATAATATTTTTTATGCCTTTTCTGGTCTTTTTATGCTTACTCTCGTTAATTTTATGATGAATCTCATAAATCTTACGATTAGTTATCATATTTTTATGTTTTTTTAAGTGTTTTGATGATTATTCTCATTAATTTTATGATGAATGCCATAAATTTTATAACAAATCTCATAAATTTTACAATAAATCTTATAAGTTTTACAATGAATTTAATAAGTTTTATGATGAATGTTATAAATTTTAGGCTTAATACTCAAATATGTCCTCCATGTTTGTCACAAAATGAAATTAAGTTTTCAACGTTTAATCGTATGGAAATTAGTTCTAAACGTTTCAAAACAACAAAATTAAGTACATTTATGTTAAAATCTTTAATTTCTGTTACCCTTGCACAGTAATAAAACTTAACGGTGTTAGAAGAAGTTAACAGAAATGTCCTTAATTTTGTTATTTTGAAATGTTTAGGACTAATTTTTATACAATTAAACATTGAGGACTTAATTCTATTTTGTGACAAACGTGAAGGACATATTTGGGTATTAAGTCTATATTTTACAATGAATGTCATAAATTTTACAATAGATATCATAAATTTTATGATGAATCTCATAAGTTTTATGATAAATATAATAAATTTTATGATAACTCCCTAAATTTTACGATGACTCCCATAGATTGTACGATGAATCTCATAAGTTTACGATGAATTTCATAAAATTTTCGATGAATCTAATAAGTTTTATGATGAATGTCATAAATTTTATAAAGACTCTTATAAATTTTACGATTAGTTATCATATTTTTATGATTATCCTAGTGTTTTTATGCTTATTCTCATTATTTTACAATAAATGTTATAAAATTTGCGATTAGTTATAATAGTTTTATGTATATTCTAGTATTTTATATTTATTCTCATTCATTTCAAGCATTCGACTTTCTTTATAATTATATAAAGCTAGAAAATTTGGAAAAATAAACAAACTGTCTTTTATTTGGAAAGACGTCATGAAGCTTGCTGCTGACCCTTAGAGCTACTTGTGGGCTGGACCGAGTCGATTCTAGGTCAGGCTACCTCGGTTCTAGCCACAAGCAAGATGAATCAAGTGAACCGGTTAGCTGAACTGAGTCGAGCCAAGCTAAGCCAACTCAGCAGGCAGAAACCCTTGAATCGATCCTGCTCAACATCCCGGTTCATCAAAAACCTGGTCGAATCGACCGGGCTCGATTTTTTTAATTTTTAATTTTTAAAATTTTAAATTAATTCATTTTAATTAAAATAAATATTTAATAATATATTTTTATAATTTAATCTAATAAATTTATTTTTATAATAAATAATGTTAATAGTAATTATAAATTTATAAATAAATAAAGTTATTATAACTTATTTAAGATTAAAGTAGTTGTAGTATAAAGATGAATTTATTAGAAAATTATCTAATAAAATTATTGTTCTAATAAAATAATAAATAATGATATTATAATTAAGTTATTATAACTTATTTAATAAAGCTATTAGTTTAAAAATTATAATACTTTTAAATTTTTTAATTTTATTCTTATTTATTACATTTGAAATAAAATTAGACTTATCATTTATCATTTAAAATATAAATAAACTTATCATTTTGCATTTAAAATATTTATTCATTTATTTAGTATGTTTTTAAAATATTCATTCATTTTGCATTTTAAATATTTATTTATTTTTAAAACTTGGTATAACATTAATTTATTTGATATTTAACTACAATAATAAATGAAAACAATAAAGGAGAAAAATGAGAGAATTGGAGATCATTTTTTTTTATGTGAAAAACTCTTTCAAAAGTTAAAAAGATAAAAACCACAAGACCATAGTCCATAAAAAAGTTATTATGGCTAAATTGATTTACAATTTTGCATACAATTTACAAAAAAAAATTAAATTATTTTCCATTCTTCATAATTTAGACGAATTGCATAAAAAAAAATACTTGAATCTTTTGTCTACTGGGGGCCCTTTTCCTAAGCTGACTTTTTAACCAGTTTAACTGGCTTATGAAAAAATAAAAATAAAATAAATTGCGTAAAAGAAAAAAATAAAAAATGGAAATATGGGTCGATAAATGGGTATATGCACAGGTCCTTGTGGGTTGTCGTAGTTCAGGTCGGCTTGAAATAGCGCCGTTAATGCTGTGAAAACTCTCACCTTAAATGGCATTGTTTTATGGCAATATAAAAGCATTTTTTATTTTTTAGATTTCTTAGATCTTCTCTCTCTCCAAGCTCTTTCTCTAATCTCTCTATTTAACCCCAAAAACTAAGAAACCCTTGATCCCAACCACCAGAAACAGTATACTACCCAGATTCTAATGCCTTTCCACCATAATGCCATCATCCATTAAGCCACCATTTACCTATTCACCCAAACCCAAAAGTCCGTTCAATTTTTGGGTGAGTTTCAATAAAAACATTAAGCTTATTAAATAAATTCGGACTTGAAAATCAAAGTCCGATAAAAAATAAAGTTGGGCTTAGGTTCACAATTTTAAGTTCAAGTTTGGCCCAATAATTATAGTTTTTTACTATTTTTTATATTAGTTCTTTTTTAATTACTTTGGAATTTTTCTGTAATTTAATTTGAACTTATATTAATCTTTTTGATTTTAATTTAAAATTTTCATGTATCTTATAATCTTTTTGTAAGAATTTATATTAACATATTATGTTATACTTATTAACTTTTATGTATTTTAATATTTTTTATATTTTATTATAATAATTTTAAAAATTAATAGTTTGGGTGGGCTTGGATGAGTTTCTACGTATTCATTATATGTAAAAATGAAGTTAAGCAAAAAATTAAGCCTTAAAAGTCAGATCGGCTAGGCTAGAGATTATTATAAATCTCTTAATACATTGCATAAGCCCGATCCAAACCTAACTCAAGCCAAGAAAACTTCTATCCACGACCTCTAAAACACAATTCTAAAGATAGAATTCCCCCCTATTTGTGTGGATATGAGAGAGAAAATCAAACCTCTCCATTGCCAACCACCTAAAAGCACAACCAAAAACTCTCATTCCCAAAAACCCTATACTTTGCCCCAAAACTAAAATCGAAACCCAAAAAAATTGCTCATTGTGGGTTTTTTTTTTCTTCTTTCTGTTGTTATTGTCATTATGATTGCTGGGTGATTCTAATGGTTTTACAGGCATAAGTTTTAGATTCAATTGGAATAAGTTTCTGATTTATCTTTAATTTTTACTAGTTTTATCTTGCATGTAAATTTATCTTATTTACTGATTAATCTATTATGGTTGGGATTATTATGATGATCAAGTTTGTCAATGATTTTCGTAGTCATCTAGTTGAATTCGAAGAGGAGTGATTTTTTTTATTTATTCATTTTTCATTTTTTATATTTTATTTATTTATTTTATTTATTATTATTATTGTTTATCTTAAGTCTCAAGTTTATCACATTCTCTCTTTTTCCCAAAACAGGATAATAATAAAAAAAAAGAACAATAAGAATAAAGATAATTATTACATACACTATTGATAAAGTTTCTTTACACTACAATTGATATTAGAATCATGATATATGTTTTATAAAATATTAAAAAAATAAAAACTAAATAAAATAATATATGTGTCATAATCCTAACCTCGTCTGTGGAGTAAAAAAAATTTTTCCAACGGTATATATAATAATTATCTTAAAAATAAAAAGTAAAATATTAAATAAAATGAAATATACAATGGGCTAAATGGTTGATGAAGAAGCTGAAGCTCAAAACTCAAATTCTGTCCATGGGGGCCCAAAATGTATTTTAGGTAAGTTCAATGGATATTTACAATCCAGTTGCCCAATCAAAGCCCAATTATAAGTAAGGTCTAAAAAACCAAGTACATGCCCTTCAGCTCAAATGGCAATTAAAGTTTCAAACCGAAATATTTGTAAAATAAAAAAAAAAGGTTCAAACCCAAACAAATGGACCCAAGAAATTAACTTAAATTCTCAATCAACGTCCTAAAATCTAATTAATTGACTTGTGATCCCAAAAATCCAAAAGCAATTTTAGAAACTCATTTATCGAAAATATTAGACTTTCTTACACAATCTTGAACTCGGAAAACCTAATGGATCTAATTAGCATTAAAATGTCCCAGACAAAATGAGTTGTATACATTTTTGTCTTTCATGCGTATATATATTAATGTTGCAATTGATTGCAAAATTATTGCTCATCTGGCAACAGACATCTGACATCATCCTATTAGAACAGATAAAGATAGGTATACAAGTATCAATTGTGTATAGAGAAAACTTTACATTTGCTTTTTGCTAGTAATCATACTTGGAATTTCAAAGTAGGCAGTAAAATTGTTGTACTTCTATTATTTAGACCTTTTGAAATTACTTTTTAACATCACCTGGCTGAAATAATAGTTTAGCAGTAGTAATTACACTTTACCAGAACAAAGAACCTCAAATTTCCCTTCTTGTAATTATAAGAAAAACAAGAGATAATTTTATTGATAATAAATGGTTAATACAACCAACAAGTGGTTAAAAGAATTGAAAGTTGGATTTTTTTTTCATACATTTGGATATAGTTTGAATTTTTGAGTCGTCATTGTTGGGAGGACTTTACGATTTACCACTCTTGACTCAAATAGAATTAATCAAACATCGTGTGGTTAAAAAAAAGGCTAATACCTAATAGCTAAGGGCAAGCTTCACATTTGTCTATTTTTTATTTGATTTATTAAGATCATCTATTTAATGAAGAATGTATGCAGTCTTTATGACAGGAAGCCAAAGGAAAACTGATAAATTTTGTGTGTTTAAATCGGCTTTGATGCGAAAGGATTCACCCTATAAAGTATAGACAAGTCTCACAAACTGCAAGAATATAGGAATTTAATTTTATTCATAAGGCAACTGGATAATAAGACTTTACAACAATCTTATTGTAGTATACCTAAATCAAACTACCAAACTGCCTTATCTATTTACTAAATAAGAGGTTGTTTCATTATTCTTTAAGATGGACTAATTAACTGAGTCAGCCTAGCCATTGTAATGAGAAATGATCTCTGTAAATATGTGAGTCCTCCAAGCAGTTCTAATCCCAGGTAAACCTGAAATAATACCAAGAAACAATTAGCAAATCATAAGACAACAAAGAGATTTGAAGCATCTTTACAGTTAAAGTAATTGTCTCACCCCAAAGTGATTTCTTCTTTTGTCCAAATCTGCAAACTGAACTGCTGAGTGGACTCTTAAACAAATAATCTGGATTATTAACATACATTTGTAAATATAATATATATTTTACATGTCGAGGCCAATCTCTTAATTGATCAAGGGCATTGTGGGGAAATCTTGATCTCGAAGCCCTAATTTGGCACATCCTTGTCTTGCTTAAAGGACTCACGAAGCCGACACACCCTTTATATAGACAAACCCTCTTTCATATGTGTGGTTGTCAATAGGCCAAGTGTGTGGCTCTTAAGTTACTTCTAGATGGTTGCTAGAGCAGTTCTTGGAAGCTTCTGTGTCAGACGATCGACAGATGGGTTGAAGGAAGCTTTTGGACACTCTGTCGGATTAGTACGCGCACCAGGTCTAGAAGATTCTAGATCATTCTGCTTAGATCCCGCACTTAGGCGTGCGCTTCGATCGTCAAATTTAAATGTGCTTGCCAAAGTTCTTTTCTAATGGGCGAACCAATAGTTTGGATTCCATGCTTGCCAGCATTGATAGCCATTGCCGAAAGGCACGACTCGAGTGTTCTTTGCTCGCCTGTATTGTGCTAATGGGGGAATCTTGCTTATGGGTGTTGTGTTCACCTAATTTTCTTCGCTGTCATTTTATCTAAGTGGGGAGCTTGTCGCGTGCGAGAGCCCCTATCTCATCCAAGGCTTGTCATGTGCGGGAGCCCATGTCTCCCTTAAGGCCTGTCACGCGTGGGGGCCCTTGTCTCGTCTAAGGCCTGTAGCGGTTCTTGGCTTTGAAGTTCAATTTGACAACGAAGAAGATAAGGTTGCCCATGTTTGAGTCATGTCGCATGCCTGTAGTTGTGCAAATTGCTCTGTCACATGGCCCTGAGCTAGCTCGCAACAGAGTGCCTGTTGCATGCTTGTAATCGCTCAAATTTGTAGTGTATCAAGCACCTTTCGAGTGACAAATTGTTCTGTCGCATGACGTCTTACGTACAACTGACTATTCAAAAGAGTGGCATCTTTGTGAGATCTTCAATAGTGGTCCCCTTTTATCGCTATTTTGGCTGTCACACGCGTGAGCCACCTCTCGTAGAAAGAGTCTGCCACGTGGAACCTTGTCGCCAAAATTTGTCATGTGCGTGCCTGTGCTCGCCGAATCGAGGACACTGCTGTCATCCATTCCTTGTATTCTGTCGCCAGAGATCTTTCAGGCAACAGGCTGGGTTCTGCCCATTCCGTATGATCAATCACCAGGGAACTGTTGGGCGATAGGCAGGGCTGTAGCCCACTTCTTGTATTCTACCGCCAGAGATCACTACCTGTCGCCCATTCCATGCACTCAAATATGTGACTGGTCGTAGCCTCAGCTTTTTCTTTCTCTTCTTTTGTCTTTCCATTTTTTTTGCGACACAATACCATGCCTTTTACTTTTACGGTATTTAGCGTAACTTTACACCATATAGCTCCCCAAGTTCTTCTTTGAAGCAGTGTTGTCATTCCTGTTCAAAGATGAACTTTTTCTCGAGCGTTGTGCATGATGATGTACAGAGTTGCCTAATCCTTTTTCGCTTTAGTCACCCAAAATGGCTTGCCTATAGAGTTCTCTTTCTTAGGCGAGTTCCTGTATCGGTCGACAAGGGCTTGCTCGCCTGGGTCTTAGGATGACCGTATTCTTACTCACCATTCACAACCGTACTCGCGTGGTGGCCGCTAGCTCATCTGACCTTTTGTGCCCTGCCTGGCTTCCACCTTTTGTCTATGTTCTTACTCACCAGGGCAAACACAAGCGGGCCTTTGAAGTTTTAGCGTGTTCTCTGAGGTCTTTGGTTAGGGCTCGCCCAATAGAGCTCCCCTGGATTTACGTTCGCTCGTTTTGAGTCCTTCATCCAGTTTTTTTCGTTTCCTGGGTGAGCTCATCTAGCATTGTGCGCGCACCTCTGCCAGACCCTTTGGCTTATTCCTTGCTTGCCAATCCAGAGCGCTCCTCGCGCCATGGTACGTGCTTTACCGGTCGAGCCTTGCTGTGAAGGCTAGGTTGTGCCGTTGGTCATGTAATCGCAATATGCCACTCAATCGTCGAAAGTGCGAGTGGTCTTGTGCTCGCCACATGACACTGCATTCGTCAGCATTGCTTCACGCCTTGTGCCCGAGACGCTGGGCTTACGGGAGCCGTTCGTTCGCCTAGAATGCCTGTTGTGTGACTTTTTCTTGCTCGCATGGCTGTTGCATAGGACGAACCGCTTTATCGCAATATAACCTGTCGAATGTGCTCACCATTACCTTTTACCTATTGGGCAAACATGCAACTTGGGATCAGTGCTCGTGCATTTGCACTACCGCTTTGCGTATGGTGGGTTAACCTGTCGTGACAGGAGCCCTTCTGTTTGCGACGATGCCTATCGTACATTAGCTGTTTTCTCAATCTGTTACTCTACAGGTCGTGCTCGCCATCATCTCTTTACTACCCAAGATTGTCGCATATGTACGGTGTTCGTCCTAATGGCTTACTCTTTCACCAAAACTCGTGTGGTGTTAACTATGCTTGCCTGTTCTAGCTGTTGATAAGCGAGCCATAATCTCTCATTGAAGGCCTACGATGCAACATGCTTGCCTTATTCAAGCTTGCGTGTGTTCTTTGGGCGGCACTCTACCTCGCTTGCATGTGTGAGTTGTTATCTCTCGCCAAAGGGTCCTGCCGTATGGTCCTACTCGCCCATATTTCGCCCCTTGTGAGACCCCAAGCAACAGTTCTTTGTTCGTCACCGCCAAATGAGCATTTCTAGTTAGGCTTTGTTTGCACACATGCGTTGTTTTACCCGGGCGCTTGCCACGTGTGCCACTCTTGACAAAAGGAGATGTCAAGCGCAGGAGCCATTCTCTCGCTGTCAGTGTGCGGGAAACCCTCTCGCTGTTCATGTACGGGAGTCCCTCTCTCGCAATTTTGCGTTCGGGAGACTCTTCTCGCCCAGGGGAGATGTAGCGTGTGGGAATCATTGCTCGCCCGCTTTGGCTGTCACGCAGGTGAGCCACCCTCTCGCCCAACGAGCCTACTGCGGGTGGGAGCCCCTATCTCGTCCAAAGGCCTGTTGCGTGTGGGAGCTTTCCTCTCGCCCAAGGGCTTGTTGCGTGCGGGAGCACCTATCTCGCCCAAGGCCTGTCGCGCATGCGAGAGCCTGTCTATCTCCAAAGGGCGATGTAGTATGCGGGGAACTTCTCTCTCACCCAAGGGGATGTCTAACGCGGGAGTCTTTCTTTCGCTTATGGGAGGTGTGGCGTGCAGTATCCCCCTCTCGCCAATTGGGGCTGCCGCATAGATATGTGTTCGCTTGTTACACTAGACGACGACCATTACGTGTGGCAAACTTTGCTTTGACGTGCTTGAGCCACCTCTTGCCCAAAAGAAGGCTTCCGCGTGAATTTTAGCTCGTCCGAATTGCTCAACTTTTATCTGGAGATTAACCTATGGTTACATTCTATTGCTTGATATTTATTGAATAAACTCCTTAAAGCTGGTCCAAAACGCTGCCTTATATTTCCTATTATCGATGGATAAACTATAATAAAATCATGAATTATTTGTTTAAATAGCTGGGTCTTAGGATAACCAGCATCAGTGAAGCTTATCGACAAGCAGAGATGGGATGTGATAATAGAGCTAGTAGCTCTTCGCATTTCTACGACGTTTGCTGGAGGAAACAACTCCTCTCTTTTCTCTCACTTCTTCAGAATTGCAGTTTCGATTCCAAGCTCGAAAAGCCGGTTCTGGGAACTGGAATCCGACCAAGATTCCTTGGCTAGGTTTAGTCCAACAAGAAATTGAAAGGGGCAGTCTCATTGAAGAAGAAGAAGAAATTAATCAATGTTGTAATATAAAGGAAATCATCTGAATTAATTTCTCTTTTCAAAGACATCAGTCTTTGTTTTAATTGGTAAGATAACCAACCATGAAGAAGTCAGTACTAGACAGTGGAATTAGATTAATTGTGTTTTTTCCATCGAAAAATTGCGTAGCATGTACGAAATAGAGGCCTGCCCAAGCCAACTCAACCCAACCCATGTTCTGTGCTAGGGAACAAAGCTGTACGCTTAATCGTTGATATAAAGCTTTTCATTGCTGTTGAAAGGTTCAAACTACCTTATCTGTCAGCAGTAACATATCCATCCAACATCACTATACTCCATTATTTCCACTAAGGTTTTTTATTTCGTTTATATATTCTGCTTTTAATGTTTTTTCGAGCAGCTCCCAAATAACATGTTTGGTTGGCAAAAGTTGTTCTTCTCACCACAACAACAGTGGCAACAGCTGGTCTCACTATTTAAGTGCCATTGGTAGCCATAGTTGATACGGTAATAGACAATGCTCCTCATCTCATGGATTACCTCGGAGCTGCTGCTGTGATGATTGGTTTTGCCGGCATCAACATCCCTTCCGATGTTTTCAGCAGATCTAAAGAATCCTGCTTTCCTCATCTAACGGCGATATCCTTCCCTGCTAGTGTTATGTTTTTGTCCTTCTAGAAACAGGGAGACTACTAGCCTTAATGTTTGAACAAGGCGTGTCAAAGCAGATGCAGTTCTGACGCCAAATTACAATTGTTTCTAGAAATTGTTTGTTCCAATTTAACCGAAGCCCAGAAGTTTTCGAGGCTAAAAGAGATAGTTTTTCCAAAGTAAACATCACTTGGGTTCCTAAGCAATCCAACACGAGCATAAGCCTTATGTTCAATCACCCCTGAAACACCTGCTTCACCTGAGTTCTGATGATCCATCTTTACCGCGAGCAGAACAACAATTATGGAGTATTCCACAGATGGCACCAGCATATTCCACTTCATATTCCAATCTTAGTTTTTATATTATCTCATATGTCGATATAGATATTGATCAGGCGTTAACTTCCAAACCATGAAAATTATTGCCATTGAAACTGATGCCCAAAGACAGACAAAATACCATTTTAACGTTTGTTCTAGACAAATGTAGAAAGCAAGGTTGAGACTGCTCCATGAAAGCAAATTTTATAGTGTTATTTTATGTCTATCCTCTTTGATTCTGTCTTTCCAAGGCTGGAGAAACAAATATTTCTTTGTCTTGTGAAGTTGGCTAAACGATAAGGCATCAGCAGATGCATATGTGTGACGACCAGTATCATGTGGGGCCGGTCGCACTCAACCGTATTGTCCGCTTTGGGAGTATCATGTGGGGCCCCCTCACGGATTTCTTTCGCGTCCGCCGCTACTCGAACCCTTGACTTCCTCAAGAGTCGAGTAACGACTAACCATTGGACCTCCGTGAGGGGGCCCCACATGATACTCCCAAATCGGACAATACGGTTGAGTGCGACCGGCCCCACATGATACTGGTCGTCACAATAAAATTATATTCATATAATTATATATATAATTACTATATTTATATATATATTATTTGTATAAACCATATATATATATACTTTAATTTAAAACACTATACATATATTTCATATATATACTTTTACACTTTTAACACAAAATAATATTTATATAATATCATTATATAAATATACCAAAATATTTTTATTTCTTATTAAGTTTTGGATATTTAGAAATCCAAAACTTAATAAGAAATAAAAATATTTTGGTATATTTATATAATGATATTATATAAATATTATTTTGTGTTAAAAGTGTAAAAGTATATATATGAAATATATGTATAGTGTTTTAAATTAAAGTATATATATATATGGTTTATACAAATAATATATATATAAATATAGTAATTATATATATAATTATATGAATATAATTATATATATAATAATAAATATATATAAAAAAATTAAAATTAATAAAAAAAATAGGAAATGGGAATCGGGATATACCCGATTCCCTTGTTCCTTTCTCCTCTGTTAAAATAGAGGAGAAAATGCAAAGAGAGGTCGGCGCCGGTCGACCGAGAGGAAGGAGAAGGGAGAGAGAGAGTGACGCCGCCAGTGAACAGAGGAGGAAGAAGAGAAAAGCCAGCCGGCGACGAGCGGAAAAAGGAAAGAAGGAAAACGGCGCGTAACAAAACGGAAAACCCGAGAGGAAAAAGGAAGAAAGGAAACCGGCGATGCCGCCGATCTGGGCATCGCCACCACCACCCCGGCGTAGACGAAGGTGAACCGAAGGGAAGTAGACCACTGGCGGTGGAAGAGAAAGGTGGGGAAGGAAGAAACAGAGAGGAAAGAGGCCGCTGTTGCCACCTCCAGATCCGGTGCCGTCACCGTCGGTGGAGAGGAAATGAGACCAGATTTGGCTTCAGCACCACCTCGGCTAGCTGTGGGAAGGCCGAACCGGCGGAGAATCGGCCGGCGAGGGGCTGAACCGGTAGAACCGGCCTGAACCGGTCCGAACCGGTTCAGGCCAGGAAAAAAAAACAGAACAGAAACAGAAAAGAAAAGAAAAAGGAAAAGAAAAGAAAGAAGAAAAAAAAAGAAAAGGAGAAAGAAAAGAAGGAAAAAGAAAGAGAAGAAAAGGAAAAGAAATTGGTAAGGAAGAAACAATAAATTGATTTATATTTATTGAATAAGTTTATTTATATGTATTTATGCAAGTGCAATTGGTGTTGTTGAAATTGTAGCGGAGGTGACAAAGATGTGATTTGGTGTCCGACGACGCTAGGAGCTCGTCAAGGCGCTAAGCTTCAACACCAAGTAAGATACTTTTATAAAGCATTAGTAGCTTTATATTGTATGTGGGAATTATGATTTTACATATGATGCATTTATTTAATTGATTTTAAATGGAATTGTGATTTTTATATGATGCATCGATTTAAATTGATTTGCTAAAAATGCTAAGAGGACCCACAACTGATGGTGGGGGTCTTAGTAAGAGGTAAAATTGGTGAGAATCAACGGCTGCAAGTATAAATTGTGTTTCCCTTGCAGGAGGTTAGGGAAAATTAAGCCGTTATGCTGCCGAAATTCTTAGGAAAACGTTGAGGAAAAAGATTTAAGTTCTCACGTAAATGGAATCTTGGAAATAATTATTGAAAAATATACATTTAAAGGATTTTATGATATTACTGGAGAAGTTTGATATTGAAATCGATGAAAAGATAGATCGTTGAAACACGATAATGTGATGAATTATATGGTTTAAACCTTAAGACTCAATAAATCCAGTGATTTTAATAGCACAAATGGTATCAAGTTGAGATTGAGGTGGAATTAATTATTAGACGGATCACTGATACAGTGATGATTATAGAATTGATAAATTCAAATGAATGGACCGTTTTAGTGGTATGATTGTGATATCGATGTTAAATAGATGTGAACTGAGCTTTTTGCAATAATATGGATAGTCGCAAGACGACTTAGATGATTGAAACACTGTTGATAATTGAAATTGGCAAATTCTTTTAAGTGGTAAATTGCCAATCAAAAAAAAAAATTGAATTGAAGATGTCTTATAGATAATTCTAGCATGATATTACATTCTACAGACCATATGAAAAGTGAATTGAGGATTGTGATTTGATTTTACGATAGTAAATGAAATTGAACCGCAAGTTGAGGATTCTGAATATGTACCTATAGGTCAAACCATAAATGGATTTGATAAGCGATTATTGATCTTCTGATTCTATAATCCTCGATGTCGACTCTGGAATAGATAACGAATGAGGATATTAATATTGCATAATTTCAGTATTTTGATGGCTATATAGTGACATGATATTTAAATATTTATGAATACTAAGAGGATTCATGCAAGTGATGTGGTCTTAGTATTAATAGTGAAAGGTAGAAATGATTGGTATAGTTTATAGCTATCGAAAAAGGATATCGAATACTGAATGACTTGAATACCAAATGATCTGATTATTGAATAATCGGAGTACTGAATAAGTTGAAAACTGAAGGAAATGAATATTGAATTGATTTGAACACTGAATTACTGATGTGTCAGAAGGATAGTTTGAAATCGAACGATTGATAGTGATAAAGTTAAATGAATTGTTTCACCGTATTAGAGGAAGGTATTACTTATATTAACATTTGAAACTATTACTAAAATTACATACGGAAATGATTTCATAGCATCGCTTTTAAGCATAATTTGCTATAGTTTCAGATGTCATAATAGCATTTATATAAATGCTATAAAATATAGATTAGCTTTAAAAATAAAGTATATGGTATATATACGTATTTTTATATACGAAACCTCTTAAAGAATTTCACCATATGCTTTACATGATTTTTAAACGAAAAGCTAAGGATTTAAATGTTTTATGAGACTGTAGGCACCCTAAAAGAATTAAATTCAATAAAGCATAGTGGAAACCGCCTAATTGGAGCTTTGCTCATTAGGCAGATATGCTTGTCCGACAATAGTCGTGGACAGGTCTCAGTCACGCCTGATCAATGGGGCTGAGAGAGATGAGGTCTATGGCCATAGATAGCGCCCTAGTTGGTTTCCAGGGGACGATGACATGATTTTCACTGCTAGCTACAGTGATTTAAGTCTTTATTGATAGAGATGATAGGGATCTAGCCTAGTCTCTAACCGATATGATATGAAGTCTAGAGTATGATTTTATTGATATGAACTCTAGACTTGACATGATTTATACTGTACATGAAACAGATTTGAAATGAAATATGTTTTGAAACAGTACATGTTTTAAACATGTTTTAAAAGTCCATGAGATATGAATTCGACACTATATGATTTATATGTGATTTTGTGTCGAACATGGCATGATATGCGGTCTAGAGTATAGTTTGATTTGATATGAACTCTAGACCTGATATGATTTACGGTAAATGATTTAAAAGTATATGATAAATGATTTCGACACTTACATGATTTATATACGATTTTGTGTCGAATTTGAAACGACATGCGGTTTAGAGAATAGACTGATTTGATATGAACTCTAAACCTGATATGATTTATAATATATGAAAAATGTTTTAAAACCGCACATGTTTTAGACATGCTCTGAAAACGAATACATGAACTGAAATTGAACATGTTTCTATCATGCCTTAAAGGCAAATTTGAAATGAATTGAAAATTCATATGTCGAGCATGTCCTAAAGTATATATGATATGATTTGAAATGATAGCGGTTTAGACAGAAAAATTACATGAATTTGCATATTAAACCCTGATATGATAATATGCTTAGTATATGAGAATTCCATGAGGAATGTCGTGACTCGACGTAAATGGTGTTTCACCTATACGATGACATGACATGATATGATATATGAACATGAGGTTGATATGAAGAGGATTCTGATCTCACTCTATCGTGATCATAAATTCCCAGACGATAAGTGATATGAATTGATGTAATACGGGAATATGATTATTAAATGTAAAGTGAATTCGATAGGATATCTGCATTAAACATGGAGAATATATGAGGAGTGTCATGACTCAGTGGTAGCGATATTTCATCGATATGATGTCATGATATGATATGATATGAAACATGAATATAGAAACACACGAAGAGAATTATGACTTCGTACCACCGTGATCATGACCCATAATATGAGACTTGATAAGAGATGATAGTATACAGAAGTATGATTATGAACTGAAAAGTAAATATGAGAATTGATATGAGAAGATAGAATACAAAAGTATGATTATGAAAAGAAAAGTGAATATGAGAAGTGATAATGAGATGTCATCGATGAGAAAGGATTAACTGTAATTGCATCCTTGCAAGTTTTAAGCATTTGCGGTTAAGACAGTATAATCCTACTCTTGCATTTATATTAGTATCTTACTGAGCCGTGGTTTTGCTCACCCTACTAAATTTCATCTCTTTCAGATTATTGAAGTTAACATCTGCCATGTGAGCTGCTCAGTGGGCATCGGAGACGGTATATGGACTTGGTACTAGTCTTCTAAGGTATATGTTTCTTATAAAATACTTGTTTACATGTAAGACTTAAATTGATGCACAGTACATATTCTGTTTAACAAGTCGGGATGTAACTAAGAACCGTTTTCATGTTTGTTTAATATTTAAATGGAATGACTATAGGTCACCTAGATAGTATAGTAACTACACTGACACCGAATACAAACCTTAAAATGAAAAAGAAAAATTTAGTCCATAAATTTGTAGACTAAGAAAAGTATAAGAATCAAGTGAAAGTCGCGGTCTTCGGGTCGTGACAGATTTAAATTGTGACGCCCTGGGGTGCACCCGCTGGTCCACCGACCCGAGCCACCGCCCCAGGCGGGTCACTCATCCGTATTGTCCGCTTTGGGGTGCACCACACAGGCCACCGCCCCTCACGGATTTATCGGGAATAAATCCCCAATTCGCGTCCGCCATGACTTGAACCCCTTACCACTTGTAAGTGTCAAGTCATGACTAACCATTGGACCTAGTCCAATGGTTAGTCATGACTTGACACTTACAAGTGGTAAGGGGTTCAAGTCATGGCGGACGCGAATTGGGGATTTATTCCCGATAAATCCGTGAGGGGCGGTGGCCTGTGTGGTGCACCCCAAAGCGGACAATACGGATGAGTGACCCGCCTGGGGCGGTGGCTCAGGTAGGTGGACCAGCGGGTGCACCCCAGGGCGTCACAATAAAACGCGTGTTTTTTTTGTGACGACTCGGGTGCACCCACAGGCCACCGCCCGAGCTCACTCAACCGTATTGTCCGCTTTAGGGTGCACCACACGGGCCACCGCCCCTCACAGATTTATCGGGAATAAATTCCCAATTCGCGTCCCCCAGGAGGTTCGAACTTAAGACCCTTAAGTACCTAGTTCTTACACTCCTGGTACCATTGAGACATTCTAAATATCCAAAATTATTTTCTCCATTTTCTTATTTAATTTGGATTTCCATTTATCCAAATTAAATTTCCTCCTTCATTTCTTATTTCCAATTTAATTTCCCTTTTAGTTTCTTATTTAAATTTGGATTTCAACTTGTCCAAATTAAATTTTTCGGATACCTTATATTTATTTAGAAATTCTCGGTCTTCACAATATGGGTGCCCGAAAAGTGCAAGAAAATTATGAAAACGGGTTATTCAAAGAACTGAAGCTTGAATGAATGATCATAAAAGTTAACCAGGGTAGACTAGACTAGAGAGGATAATGTTCAGAACCCAAACTTGAAACAGTAGTTTGAACAAAGATCATGAACCAGGAGACAAAACACATCGGCCAGTCTACTTTATTTTCTTACAGGGGAAGTACCACAATTATGAAGGTACATGGTATTTGTAAATTTTGCATTTTTAAACTTTAAAGCAAAAAGGACACGTTCAAAGTCAAAAAACAAAACGCAACTAATGGCATAACAGTTGAAAAAGCTAAAATCTGCCAGGATTTTATAGCTCATGATCATACTCAGTACACTGAAAAGTCTGGTAGTGGAAATAAATATGCAGCTCTTGCAAGTGTTTTGGGATCTTTATTGCTGTCAGTTGTTGACCAAGCCTTTTTCCTTTTTCTATTGTGACCCGCTGCTATGAACAATTTTCTCTCTTCTGCTTTACAAATATCAGACATTTCCTTTCTCTTTTTTTTTGATGCATTGGCATAACTTCAACTAATTGAGGATTTATATATATATATATATAGCATTTAATTGCTTGCAATGTCATCTACGCGTGCTTTCAGAACCTTTGCTACAGATCATTAGTCTTTGCATTTAATTGCTTGCAAAGCCATCTACCCCAAACATGTCCCATCCAAGTATTGTCAGGATGCCAACATCTTTTAATTATTATTATTATTACAAAACGACATCTTTTAATGCCATTGCAATAAAGGTTAGAAACAATTTGAAGAAGTCACTCTCTCGCCATTTTTACTTGTCGCGGGCGAGAGCCAGTGCAGAAAATTGTCTCTCGCCCAATAATGTCGCCCACTTCTTTGTACTCTATCATCAAAGATGTTTCGAGCGACAAGCAAGCAAGGCTGTCGCTAGTAATATGTACTCAATCGCCAATAATCTTTCATACGGTAAGGCTGTCGCCAGTTGCATGCACTATATCACCAAAAGGCCTGTTGCGGGTGAGAGCCAGTCTATCGCCCAACGCCAAGGTCTGTCGCATGTTTGTGCTTGCGAATCGCTCTGTCGCATGCACCTTGCGCGCGACAGAATATCTGTCGCATGAACCCTTTCCTGTGATAGACCGTTTGTCGCGTGTATATAATTTTTTATTATTATTATTTTTATATTAAGGTGAGAGACATTTTCTCACCAAAAGGCTCTCGCGTGCGGGACCTATTTTTCGCAAGTAATAGGTCTCTCGCAGCCTGTCGTAGACTTTTATACTTAGCTTTTTTGTTTGTTTCCCACAGACGGCGCCAATTGTTGTTGCCCAAAACAACAATAAATGTTTGTTGACGTCGGATCCTCGATCTTCGCGTTAGTCTGTCTCCAAGAAATCTGCGGAATAGGAAAAGTCAGAGGGCGCAGGGGTTTTTCCCTGTGCGCGCACTCCGATGCTTAAGTTAGACAGGGTTTTGGCAGCGTTTCAGTAGGCAAATAGAGCTTAGGGTTTAAGAATGATACCTATGACCTATTTATAGAAGTTATTTTGCGCGTAATTATCTTTAAGCCTCAGAACTTAAATAATAACCCAGTGGGCTATTTATGGGCCTTCCGAGTCCTCTTTCCTCTTGAGCTTAGATTATCATTTGGCTCAATGGTCTTTAGCTTGACTTATAAAAAGCTCAGTAATCTTTAACCTGACCCACATCAATACATATATGTTTCTTTAATTAATTATATATATTTCTCTATTTGTGTGTGTATTTTTTTTTGTTATTTGTTTTATATATATTTCTTTATTTAATTAATATATATGAATTTTATTTATTTTTCCTATTATTTATTATATATTCATTTCAATTATCTTTATACTTTCATTATCACTTTTATTTGTCTATTTAATCAATTTAATCATAAAATTCTTAATATGATTAAATTTCTATAATTCTTCATCCACAAATCAATTACTTGCATACCACCTTTTAACAGTTTAATCTAACTAATAGATTATTAAATTTCCTTCATGATCTCCATATTAAATCCTCCAATTTATATATTCCCATTACCTCAATTTTCCATAATTCTCATAAATCCAAATTTATAAATCCTTATAATGCTGACACTCAATTTATTACTTTATAAATACCATAGCTCTAAATACAATTCTAGACACTTGAACTGCTTTTTAATATTATACTTATTTATTCAATAGAGGTAGAGAATTGTCGGTGATCACATTCTCACATCAATTTTATAAGCCCATAGCTGTCAAAATTCAGTAACAAGTTTTCCCGGGTTCCAAAAACAAAGGAAAAAAAAAATCTCTGCAGTCTGAAGAAAGAAGAAAAGCTGGAAGTAGAGAGAATCGCTTCTCTAATTGAAAAATGTCCAGATATGCGCGTTATCCGACAAATCCACGCTCATGTTCTGACTCGCCTCCTTCCCATCTCTGCCGTCTCCTTCCTTCTCTCCAAAATAGTTGGTTTTTGTGCTCTTTCTCGCCATGGAGATATCATTCATGCTCGCAAAGTTTTCGCTCAAACCCCAAACTCAAATATATTCTCCTAGAATTCCCTTATTCGGGCTTATTCTCTCATTGGAAGCCAATCGAAAGTACCCATTTGTTTATATAAAAAGTTGGTCAGGAAAGGGTACCCTTCAGCTAATACTTTTACCCTGGCGTTTGTACTTAAGGCTTGCTCAAATATTTTTGCTTTGGAAGAAGGCCAGCAAGTTCATGCCCGTGTTTTTCGATCTGGTTTTGGTTCGAACCAGTTTGTGCAAACCGGGTTATTGAAATTTAATGTGAAATGTGAAGATATTCAGCTCGCCGAGAAAGTGTTCGATGAAATTCCTGAAAGAAACTTGATAGCATGGAGTACATTGATAAGTGGGTATGCTATGATGGGATCGGTCAATGAGGCATTTGGTGCATTTCCTGAAATGCAAATGCTGGGTGTTGTTCCTGATAAAGTTACGATGGTGAGTGTCATTTCTGCATGTGCTGCGGCTGGTGCATTGAATATTGGTAGATGGATTCATGTGTATATTGAAAAGCAGACTATTGAGACTGATATTATGGTTAGTACTGCACTAATTAACATTTATGCAAAGTGTGGTCACATCGAAAAGGCAAAAGAAATTTTCGAGAGAATGCCTGTAAAAGACCAGAAAGCTTGGAGCTCGATGATTGTTGGATTGGCAATTCATGGCCTAGCAGAAGAGGCTTTAGAAGCATTTTCTAGGATGGAAGAATCCAAGGTATCAACATAGTGCATCTTAGACTTTAGGCTCATAGCATTGGATTCTAGAAGACAATGTTATGACATGCTCATGCTTGCATCAAGCTGGCTAGCCAGGATAAATTCATCGTTTAGTAAGTAGTTATAGTAGGGGGTGATCAAAAGCAAGTTTGTGTTTCTCATTTTCTGCTTTTGTTTTCCAGGTTAAACCTAGTCATGTTACCTTTGTTGGCATTTTAGCTGCTTGTGCCCATGGTGGACTAGTTTCCGAGGGTAGGAGATATTGGTCGAGCATGATTGAATCAGGAATTGAACCATCAATAGAGCATTATGGTTGTCTGGTTGATCTTCTCTGCCGAGCCTGCCTTGTTGATGAAGCTTATAATTTTGTTCAAACCATGCATTTCTCTCCAAATCCGGTAATTTGGCGAACATTATTCATCGGTTGCCAAAAGAACAAGATGTTGCATAGAGGTGAAATCGCAGCTGAACAACTTCTTGCATCAGAACCATTAAATACAGAGAACTATATTCTGCTGTCAAATTTCTATGCATCAGTTTCACAGTGGGAGAAGATGAGCTATGTGAGAAAGATGATGAAGGAAAAGGACATGAAGGGAGCGCCAGGGTGTACATCAATTGAAATTGATGGCTTTGTACATGAGTTTGTGATGGGAGACTGGTACCATCCCGAGGCAAAGGAGATAAGACAAGTTTTGAAGAATATTTCTGAGCGAGTTAGTGACTCTGGGCATGAACCACATATTTCTGATGTGTTGCACAATGTTGCTGATGAAGAGAAAGGACTTTACCTGTGTGAGCACAGTGAGAGGCTTGCTATTGCTTATGGACTTTTGAAGAGTAAAGCACCAGCGCCAATTAGAATAGTAAAGAATCTGAGAGTTTGTAGCGATTGCCATGAAGTCACAAAGATCATCAGTAAAATTTAATGAGCGTGAAATCATTGTTAGAGATCGCGTTTGGTTCCATAAGTTTGTAAATGGCACTTGCTCTTGCAGAGATTATTGGTGACTGAATTTTAATGATTCTCAACTTCTTTGCTTTGACACCCTTACCATTATCAAATTCCTTAGGTACCTGACCTTAAACAACCTATATGCTCGGGATCACTAAAGTTTTTTATGTGAGACTAAAGTTTGTAACTGGCAGTAAAACAATAGTGGTGATTTCTCTGCTCAAGCATTCTAGGTGTCATTGTCTTGAAATTTCCTAGATCATCCAAATAATATTCAAGTTTGAGATCTTTTTTTAATTAAAGTTTTACATAATAAACTTCAACTCGCAAGCCATTTGTATGAGTATGTATGTGTCGACAGCCAATCTATTTGAACTGTAAAACTCTTTCTCATTTCAGTTCTTGGTCTGCGTATATGAATGTTACAGGATCTACAGCAGTTTGGCTTCTCTTAGCCAGAATGTGATTATGCGTTAAAGAAAATTGTTTCAATACGTATGAATATTATTGGCCAGTGTAGCAGTTTTCATTTGGTTTTCAAATGAAAATCATAGGCTTCCGGATAACAACTTAGGAAGATGTACGTTTTGGATTTTTTTTTTGGGTACATAAAAATGGGAGCAGGATGGGCTGGTCCACCACCCGAGCAGGGCTCACACAGGATGCTCACCTCACCAAGAGCCACTGGCACTCGAACCCACGACATGAACTAAACTTAACGAGTTACCAGCTGAACCCACCCTTGGGGGCGACGTACATTTTGGATTACACAAACTGTCCAATCTCCTCTGCAAAATAAATGAATGTTGAATAAGACAAAATGCCTACTCTATAACAGGTGAGGCAGGCATGGAGATGGTGTAATCAAGCTGAGTCAAAATGATTTAGTATCAAGTTCGAGCTCGGTTCAACTTGAAAAATCGAGGCTCGAAGCTTAGCTCAAACTTTATTGAACTTAGCTTTTAAAACTTGAATTTGATTCGATAGAATACTTGAGCAGCTCGAACTTGACTCAATAGGTTTGAACTCAACTTGTTAAGCTTAAATTGTCATTTTTTAAATATATATTATGGGGGTAAAATAGTATATTAATAATAAAATATTAAAAAATATCTATTAAAAAAGCTTAATTAGGCTCGTGAGCCAGTCGAGCCGAGTATTAAAAAACTTGAACTCAACTAGACTCGTTATGTGAATAGCTTGAACTCGAGCTCGACTCAAATAAATGAGTTGAATTTGAATAATTATCAGGTCGAGCTTGAGTAGCTCATAAGTAGCTTGACTCATTTACACCTTAAAGATGGTATGAAAATTGTCCGACATATACTCACTGAACCACAGCGAAAGTTTACATAAAAACTACTACCATCTGAAAAAGAGGGAGCGCAATACAAAATTTGAGCAAAAGTATACCCAAATTCTCTTATGATACCTCCTTGTCCCTTCACGTTGGAGGAGACCAAAGTTGTATAATTTGAGGAGCCTTAAAAATGAAGTAGAGAATGTTAAACATGCAACTGCTTCTCAACAAATCAAGTTACTAGTAAATTTTTGAAAAGTTGTTACGTACAATATGTTTCGATACACATATAAAATAATACGAATCTATATGCTATATCGTTTTTGTTAAAAATCGAAAGCGAATCGTATGATATACGATGTGTATCGTACAATGTTAATACTCTCAATACGGTACGATACAGTTTAGTTTATCTAATTCAAGTCTAATTAAGTCTTTTTCTTACAAAATTACTAATAGCCCAATTTTATTTTATTTTATTTGGATTCAAATGAAAAAAAAATTCTTGAGATCTTGCGAAAATAATTGCCCAATTGAATTTTTAAAAATTTGTAAAAATATATGATAAATTAAAATTTTTAATAAAAATATTAATTTTACCTCCAAAAAATTAAAAATTTTAATGAAAATAATAGTTTTGTCCCATTTAAATTTATTAAAAATTAAAATATGAGCATATAAACTTTTTTGAATAACTTATCAACTTATTTTAATATTTTATTATTGTATAAAAAACATGAAAGATTATATTAAAAAAATAACAAACCATTTATTTAAATAATTTTGCATTCATTGACATATATATTTTTTATTTGTTCTTGTATATCAGTACATATGAAAAATTGAAAATATCAAATACTCATATATAAATATATATATATATATATATATATTACATGCATATATTATTGTAATTAAAATTTTTATCCGTATCTTACGATACGATACTTGATTCTCAAAAATAAAATTTCGCTATACAATACGTATCTCAGTTTAATAACTATGTTGATTAATGGTAAGTCTATGTCGTATTCGTGGTTGCCATTTCCTTTTGTACAGAGATTTTACATGATCAGTATATTTTGAAAAATATGAAGTTTTATTAAAGAAAAAGTGGCAACTACGGCAAAATCACTATAAATTAATAATCTCTCTAAATTAATAAAAAAAAATCATTGTCTCAACTCGAGACCAATGATAGATCTTAACATATAATTTTGAAAGGATCAATTAAAATTTTAAAATTATATGTATATTTGAGTTATGTTAATATGTTTTACTAATATAATACACATATGTAAGTAGTATTATACTAACAAATAATAACACATTTATGAAAGTGCAAATTTTGTCATTTTATAAATAAAAGTATAATAACACAAACTATATCAAATAAAAAACTCATCTAAAATTGAGTGATGTTCTTTTAAAAAAAATAAAATCTTCAAAAATTGAATTTGAACTATATATGGGTGAATATTTTGTTTGGAAATTTAAAATTTAAAAAATATATAAATAAATCAATTATTAAACATTATATTTTTTTTCATCAAAATGAAAAATATAAAATATAGCTTTAAAATAATAAAATTGAATGTATTTTTTGAACTCTTATAAAGTGATTCCAATCTAACATTGGTGTTGAAAAATTATAAAATTTTTAAAAGAATAATTCTTAATAAGTAGTTAAGACAAGTGAATATAATATTATATTATAAAAAATTAACAAAGATTTAATAATGCCAATTTTTTGACTAAACAAAAAATTATTTAACAGTACCCATGCATATAATTACAAATATATAAACATATATTAAAAAGACGAAATGACAAACAAACCTTATATATAAAGAAATTTCCAAAAGTTTGAAGGGGACCAAGTTATTTATTATAAATAAATTTATTTATTAATATAAAAATATATATTATATAAAAAATTTCTTAAATATTTTTTTTGGGGTGGGGGGCTCTACTAGCACCAACTCTTGCTCAAGTCTCAATAAAAAATTAATAAGCTCTTCTATCATAATGATTAATATTTTTGTTTTAAAATTTAATGTAAAATTTAAGTCTCGACTACTACATAAATTGATAATCTAATAAAAAATACAAAATATATTACATAATATTTATGTACTAGAAAAACACTTCATGATGATAATTTGTAAAAGGTTACCATATTTAAAATATTTTTATTTCAAGAACTAAAAAAGTATAAAGTATAATATATAAGATATACTTGCAAGGAAAGTTTTAACGAACTTATCAATTGAAATGAGATATTTAAAGAAATTGAATGCTAAAATTATTGGTGGGGTTTAAAGAATGTGAAAACTAAACAGGCATATTTTCTAAAATAATAAAATTTCCAATGAAAAACCCTTCAAATTAATAACCTCCAAATTAATATTTAATGATGAGTCCAAAAGGTATTAATTAGAAGGATTCTACTGTATACGCATCACCATGACTAGATAGTCATGAACCCCCACAATGGTGATGACACTAGAACGAATAAACGATGGGGGTTGTGGGTGTTGCTGCCCAATTGAAGTCCAATGTCCTTAAAAAATATTATAAAAATACTAACAAAATTATTTTTATATTCCCCCATTGAAAATAAAAAAGGCATATATATAGATATTGAAAATAATAAAATTATAATTGCAATAAAAATGTTTTTATTGAAGGACCACAATAAATTTAGAAAATAACAAAAAAACGAAAGTTAAAAATTGGTCATCTTCTATCTCACTTATAACTTTCACTTTTCACTTCTCTCTCAACCCTAAAACAATTTTTAGTAGAAAGAGGAAACTAAATAAGCAACAAATAAAGAAATAAAGTCAATAAGCTAAAAGAAAAAGAAAATTAAGTGGACCACTTTCTTCTTTCAACAAGATACTCGCTAAATGAGGAGAAGCCCCTAGAACTATATAAGACTTACAAGGAAATTGTAAAGAGCTACAATTATAATGATCCACATGCATCAAAACTTTGTTTTTGAAATTAGTTTTTGGTCATTATACTATTGAGATAGAGTATTGATAGTGCTCAAAGACTAACAAATGTTAAGTTTCTTTACTTATGAAGTAAGCAAGGCCTCCTTCTACTGGCTTACCACTAACCCCTACTCAGGTCATTGTAGAAAATTAATAAACTCTTCCATCATAATAATTAATATTTTTGTTTTAAATTCTAGTGTAAAATTTAAGTCCTGACTATCACTTAAATTAATAGTCTAATAAAAATACAAAGTAAATTACATAATATATATGAACTAAAAAAACACTTCATGTTGATAATTTGAAGAAGGTTACCATATTAAAATATTTTATTTCAAGAACTAAAAAAAGTATAAAATATATTATATAAGATATACTTCTAAGGAAAATTTTAAGGAACTTATCAATATGAGATATTTAAAGAAACTGAACGCTATAAAATTATTGGTGGGGTTTAAGGAATGTGAAAATTAAACAAACATATTTTATGAGACATTAATAATTTACAATGTAAAAACCTTCAAATTAACAATCCTCTAAATTAAAATTCAATGATGAGTCCAAAAGTATGAACTAGTGGGGTTCTACTGTATTACGCATATTACGCATCACCATGACTAGATAGTCATGAATCCCCCACAACGGTATAACACTGGGATGGATACACAATGGGGGCAATGGGTATAGCTGCTCACATTGAAGTCCAATATCCTTTAAAAAATATTATAAAAATAGTAAAAAGTTATTTTTTTTATACCCCCATTGCAAATAAAAAATGGCATATATATATATATTATTGAAAATAATAAAATTATAATTGCAATAAAAACGTTTTTATTGAAAGACAACAATAAATTTAGAAAACAACAAAAAACAAAAGTTAAAAATGGTCATCTTTCTATCTGTCATGTTCCGATTCCTGCAAATTGGAACGGACTTTTTTCATTTTCACACGACTGGTTGGGCTGTGCTCAGTGTCATTACTCTGGCTTTATGCTAAAATTATTTAACTAATTCAACATTCAATCATTTAAATCGGTCCCAATACACTTAATTACAATACGCATTTGTTTTTCTATACGAATGCTTAATAACATAACTATGATTGACATTCGAACTTCTTCAGTTTATTATTTACATCCTTTTACATACTAAAGTACTGTACTATAAATGTTTGAATACTATACCTGTAAGGTACAATATCGAAACTTCGTAGACATCTCATCATAACTTTCCGTTAACGATCGGCTATTAATGCAAATAAATCTATAAGGTAGAATGGGGGAGAGCTTACACCTAGTAAGAAATATATAATATATATAAGAACTAATACTATATATAGCTACATGCATACATCGAAAACATATTTTAAAAATATACAGTCAGTATTAAAACAGTGTTGGGCACCCTAACAAAAAGGATACTGTAATTGGTTAGAAGTACTAGGTTGAGTATGGAAGAATGCTTTAGAGCACCTCACTTATTCTGTTCCTAAATCCGATTATAGGGAGTTATAAAAACTTCATAGAGAAGGAATTCATGCATATCAAATCGGTATTAAACCTTTCAAAATCTTTAGTGACAATACTCAACTGTAAAGAATCGCTATCAAATGGTTTAGTAAAATATTCGATAAATCATTCAATTTACAGTTCAGTAAATCGTTTTGTAGACAATTTAGAGTTCAACTCAGTAAACAATTTAGTAAATCGACTAGAAATCACTCATTTAAAACACAGTTCGAAAAATCGTTCGAAAGATCACACATTCAGAAAAATCTTTCAGAAATCAATTAGAAATTACTTTCTCCGAACATCGTTCAGACAATTGGTTAAAAAATCACACACTTAGAAAACTATTCAGAAATCACAGATTCAGTAAGCTGTTCAAAATCACACGTTTAACAAAACCAATCACACACTCAGAACATAGTTCAGAAAATGGTTCAATGAATAATTTAATATACACTTCGGTAAACTGTTAAGTAAAAAATTCAATAAACTGTTCAGTAAGCAGTTCAGTAAACACTCAGTAAACAGTCAATGAATCATTTCGGTAAACTGTTCAACAATCAGTAAATGTTTCCATAACCATTTAGTAAAACAATTCAATGATAATTTAGAAACAAATCAAAAGTCAGTCATTAAATAGTACAATAACTCTTTTCCTAACATTTTGGTTATAGAGTAAACTATGAAATATAGTAGGAGAGGGAATTCATGCATTTCAAAATTAGAGTCATAATAATGAAACATTCACCACATCATTTCAAAATCATACAATGCAATTATCTTAAATCAATCAAAACTATGTAGATTTTAGATGTTCAACTGACATTCAACTAATCTTAAACCAGTTAGAAAACATACAGATTTTCAGAGTTCAAATAACACTCGTACTATCAATACAAACCATTTTTCAAATTTTAGAGTTTAGATGTTAGAGGTTCAGAAATCATTCAAAAATCTAGATAAATCATAATTATTTTAGAATTTAAAACTCAAAAATGAAAGCTTCAGAAATCATATAGATTCAAATAATCGAAAGCAGTGGAGACATGGCAACACCCATTAGAATCATGCGAGTTCAGTAATAAGTAATAATAAGACATATGACCATAGTCATAATGGTGTCCTCAGTGTGCACTGATCAGGCGACATCTGGGATGTTGATGATTGTATCAAGGTCAATCAGCAAATAGTAATCAGTAATCAATAATAGTTCAGTAATAATGCATGATTACCCAAGGCAACAATAGGGAGTTAACAATCTCGAAACATTACTAAATACATATTTTATTGTAAGGACTGGCGTACCCCATTTGGGCCAAGGATCCACCCCTACTAGTCAATCACTTACTCCAAATCAAAACATTTACAGAAATCAAAACCAATAAAACTTATCTTTATCAATTCATAAAGCATTAAAATCAGAAATCATTACAGTTGAAATATAAAAATTCACCAAATATTCTTAGTTTAGAAACCAGTGATGAAAATATTTTATTTACGAATAATAGTAACATGAAAATGTGAGTAAACCATGAAAAGTGGAAAAATGCCTAAAAATCACATTGTAAACTAAGTTACAATTTTCAGTATGCACTTATAACATTTAAAAACTTTTATTCCAAAACATGCTTTTACTTTCATTCCACTCACAAAATCATACCAAGCAATGATGTTAAAGGTTTAGGCTCGATTAAAGAAATTTCAACGGTATAACGACTATACCTAACCTAATCTCCCTACAAGAAAACACAATTTATAAACCACAATTTTAGTTCTCATTTCCAATCAAACCATCAATTCAACTTCATAAAAATCATATTTCATCAAAAACATGCAACAAAGTATCTCTATGCCTTCTATATATATCTGTGACCTCAATCCTCGCTATTTTGCTTGGTAATCCTTTGGTTGCAGCTCAATCGCGGTTATCCTTTCCTTATTGAACTTTATTCCAAAGGATTTTTAACTGCAACCAGTGTTCAAACAATATTATTTAATAACAATTATATCTCATTACACATCAAAGAATATTGTTCTAATCTTAAACTACTCAAATGAGGTAGTTTTTTCACTACTCTTCCGTTAAGGTCGAAATTGTCATTTCATCTTCATTTCAGTTTTTATTAAATTTTAACTATACCGATACCCTCAATATTCCTTTCTAACCTCCATTCAATTATTAAATTATCATTGCAGTCTCGATTCATCAGTGCCCTTCATTAGCCGAATACACTTTCGATGTTCGAACCATTTTCTTTCAGTTTTAACTATCTCGGTAATAGCCTTCACTCTTATAATCACTCTTCATAGCACTTAAATCAATGTAAACTCACTAACCCCATAAATTTCTTGTTGGCCGAAACCCTTTAAAAATTTCTTCTATATTTCTTCAAAAACCATAATCAATCCTAAACTTAAAAATCATTTCTACCACTACATACCTCATCTTTAAGTTAATTTATACAAAGTTTTTCACCAAAACCCATTTGGTTAAATCTTAAACACTGCCCTACAGACGTTTTTACAGCATTTTAACATCATTTTTATGTTTAGAAAAATCAGAATTATCAAATATATCAACCACAAACAAAACTGAAATTTTTTGCTCAAGGTTACCTTATGCAACCAGAACTTCCAGCACACTTTTCACCAGGAAATGAACTCCTTTTGGGCTGAATTTTTTTTATGTTTTATAGGACAACCTCAGCTACAATTGGTCCTTCTTGAGCAAAGTGATCTGAGGTCATTTTGGTGGTGTGTTTTCCTCTCGTTTCTTCCAAACCGAACCTGCCTGTTTTCCCCTGTTTTTGGTTCAGGAAAAACTGGCTATTTGCAGTGGCTATTCAGTTGTATTTGTTGGATTATGCCCTTAGAACCATTCATTAGATGATTGACTTTGGCATTTTTATGTATCATGACATTTTATTTATAGTTCATTATTATATTTGTTTTATAACTGCGTAATATAATCTTATATGATAATGTCCTTAGAATAGTAATAACACACTATTCTTAAAATATCCCTAGTCAAGTATTATTGTGAACAAGGATAACAATGATACGATAAGACTAGTATGTGGTTGACTGATGACCATTGTCATGGATATAGGATATCAAGTCATCACATAGGTACATGTTAGAGAACTATGTACTGGATCGACCCTCCATGAGAACGCTACATGGATTGTTATATGAGTGTCATAAGCGATTCTCATAGTGATGATGGTGTATGTGATCCTTTGACTTGAGATCATCAGAGATCCCAACATAGAGAATTGCATACTTTAATGCTGCTAGATGTCATTCGTAACAGGATGGACTATAAAGGTAGTAATTGGGTATGCCTCGATCTATGTAGAGGGATGTTGAGTGATCAAGATAGGATTTATCCCTCTTATATAACAAGAGTGATGTCTTGGGCCCTTTGATAGAGTGATACTAAAATGCATGGCCGTGCTCAAATAAGTCAATATGAGATATTGATTTTATTTGTTTAATTAGTCTACTCAGGAATCAAGAAACGCTGATTAGACTATACAAGTGTGACACATTCCATGACTTGTGTCTAATCAAGACATCAAAGGATAAAGGGATTAGACTACACGGTAACATCTATCACAAGTAAGGTTATGTCGAGTCATTGACATTCTCGTTACATGGGTAGCAATGATGTGTTGCTAGATACCGCTCATTGCCTGTGACAATTTTGTCATTGCCATTGTTTTGAGAACCTATTGGGTCGCACACTTAGAACGGATCAATGAGGAGCTTAATTAATCCTATTCTGAACTGGATTAAGGATATAACTAATCCTATTCTGAATTGGATTAGGGATATAACTAATCCTATTCTAAGTAGGATTAGAGTTCTGTTTGGCAGTAAATTTTAGGGTAAAATTTACTGCCTATAAAAGGATGTTTTCTGAAACATAGCCGCACAACAATTAGAAAACAGAAAAGTATTCTTTTAATCGAAGCTAGCAGTTCGGTTAAAAGAATCAAAAAACGCTCCTTAAGGCATCTGATCGTGAGACGTTCAAGAGTCGTGAGATCCGTTCGTGTGGATACCATAGAGGCAGGAACGAAAAGTTGCTGCTTGTGATTCGACCAAAGACAGAAAAAACAGAGAAAACGTTAGGTAAAATCTCGAAACCCTAATCAGGCAACCCTCCGAATCGATCCTGGTGGAGGCCGAATGTTTTATTTCCGCTGCGTGTTTGTTTCGGTTTCCTTCAGTATTGGGGCTGAAACTTGGATACATTCTAGGGGACAACCTAAGCTGCAATTAATCCTTCTTGTCTGGACTGAAAAGGGAATGTTTTCCAGGTTGTTTCTGCCTTGCACTCTCACTTCCTCACTAACATGTAAAATAGGCCAGTTGACAGGCAAAACTTTCAGCAGGTTTTTCACTAACCAAATAAACTCCGTCTAAGTTGAAATTTGGATATGTTATAGAGGGAAGATAGGGATATAATAGGTCCTTCTTGATCCAAGGGTGATGAGGTCATTTGGTGGCCATTTTCCTCCCCTATTCTCTACCTCCCAAGGACGCCACAAGCAGGAGCAAAATGGGGTTTTGGTTTTCTTCTCAAATTTGGCCGGCCACTCCCCTTAATAAACAAATTAACACATCTCTAAATATTATAATAATATAATATTAACAAAATATATGATGTGGGATGGCTAAAGTGTGAAACCCAAAATTTTTATATTATTATTTAATTAAAAATTAGAAGAAATTTCAATGTATAGATTTGGTGTTTATGTAGGCCCAAAAGAATTGAGGAGCTCGGATTAGAGGCACGAAGCTTGGGGCACGAAACCCGAAGTAAGATTTTGAATTAAAGTATTTTTTGAAGATTTATATTAAAATAAGTATGATTTGATGTTTGGAAGATTGAATTGAAAGGTTTAGAGTGAAAAAGTTCATGAAATTCATGAAATTCTAAGTTAGAACTAAACCAAAAAAGTTAAACAAGTAACTGAACAAATCTTGCAAATCCGTAAAAGAAAAATTTATTATTCCGACCCCTTAGTAAGTCAATATAGGGTATAATTAACTTAGAGAATTAAATTTGGGTGGAAAATTTGAGGTTAAGACATTTAAAAAAATTTTAGAAGAAAACCGAAAACTTTAGCAATTTAGCATCGAAAATGACTAAATCGTGTAAAACGAGCCCAACTGGAAATTTTTCCCAAACAAGAGGGTGCCAAATTTCATGAAAATATACTAGACACATAGTTAAACACTTGAGAAGTCGCTAAATCACAAAAATGAGCCGGAAAATAATTTTTATGGATTTATTGGTGCAAGCCAGCTAGTAGCCAGATTTTCTGCTCACTACTAGGCTTTGGTTTTGGGTCAAATCGAAGGGGCTAGGAGTAAATTTTGGGCATGGAATTTTAACTCAAGAAAGTAGACCCAATTCAGTCTCCAGAATGGTATTATAGGCTATGTAAGGCGAAGGAACCAGAAAGATATTCCCCTCTCAACCTGCCGTAAGCGTCCTCATCTGCTTCATCTTGTGGAATTTTTTCGGCCATATTCCAGGCTGAATTTGAGTTCCGCCTAGAAGGGCCGATTGTTCTTCCATAAGTCCCCTACACATAAAAAAATAATTCAGCCAAAACAAAGGTCATTTGGTTAGTGAAAAGTTAGTGAGAAGAAATCTGGACGGAACTGCCCTATTTTGCAAGGTGAGAGAAAGTGATTTCCTTCTTTGATGGATTTTTAAGCTTGGTTATGGTGTTTCTAAGTTGTATACATGTTGATTTACAGCTGAGGGTGATTGTTGACGGATAAATCTTTGATCAAAGTTGGTCAACATTAAGATAAAATTGTTGGAAAAAGATGAAGTTGAGATATGATTGATGTATGTTGAATTTGCATGATTTTGGCTAAAATAGAATTTTGAAATGGATTTTTCAGGGTTAGGTTATGTTTTGGACAGCCTAGGTTCTATATGAAAATGGTGAAGTTTGCTTGGTTGATGATTGTATGGTGTTAGTTTAATATCGAAAAGTTCAATTTAAGATTCAGTTTAATCGAAAACGATGAAATGGTGGAATTTGGCAATTTAACAAGTCTTGAAGTATTATGTAATGTGTTAAAAGAACATGTAAAGCATTATTTTGGTAAGTTTAAGTCTAAGGAATATAAATATATTGAAATGACACGTTTATCGATAAAATCGAGTAAGTAGGAAAGTTAGTGAATAAGGCCAACTCTAATTATGTTTATGGTTACTTAAGATATATTAAGGTATGTTAAGATAAGTATGAGTATGTATTGATGGTTTCAAAATTGTTTTGGGCAGCGAGTGTGTAGGCACGCAAATCGAGGCACGCGAGACTTGAGGGTAATTGTTGCCCTGAAATTCGATAGGTAAGGGATTTAATTTAAAGTTGTGATGGTGTCCCTTACTTTCATATTAATTTATACAAAAATGTTTGAAGCATGAATTACATCCTAAAGTTAGTTTCCAAAGTTTTCGAAAACTAGCTGGACGTACCAATCGATATCTAAAAGAAAAGTTTATTGCCTTAAAATTGAAGTTCATGTTTTATGTTAACTAAGGGTGCCTAAGAAAATGAACATTATGATTTCTGTGCATGATTTTCCAATAATATTTTAAGTATGAAAGTAAAAAAGTATGTTTTATGAAATTGTGATTGGGGTGGTAAATCCTTAGCTAACACTACTTAAGCACTCCCAATCCTTACCGTTTTCGTACCAAATTTATGATTAAGAAGTTGAAAAGTAAGTAAGTAAAATTTGAGACTAAGGGCCTCCTATGGTTTATGTTATTGCCTGTCATGCTTGCCATATTGTGCATGTTCCCGTTCCTTGTGGCGTATGTTTAGCCCACGTCGTGTATGTTCTTGCCCACATTGTGTATGCTTCTATCCCTTATGGGTATGTTGGTCCTTCGTGGTGCATGTTCATTGTACGACCTTGATCAGGTCTATGGCCCCTTACCATGGCCATTGGTACTCAATTCCCTTTTCGGAGGATGATTAGTCATGACTCGCATACTGGCTATATGATCCCGCCTAGTCTCCCTGAACTCCATGATAAGTTTTATGAATTATGATGTTAAGTTTTTAAAGTATGATGTATGTTTGAAATAAGTACGAATTTTAGAGATATGTATTAAAGATTTCATATGATGATTTAAAGTATGAAATGCATTCTTATGGCATCTCATTTTTCTGCATATGTCGACACTGTGATTGCTTTTAAATGCATTTCTTACTGGGCTTTACAAAAGCTCACCCCCTCTATCTTTCCAGATTATTTGCAGTGATCATCCCTTTTGCTCGCTGCGTACATGACGTAGGCTGAGGGACGTGTCTCTCTTCAGGCTACATTTTGTACACACATAAGGTATACTCTTATTTTGATATCAAACATCCTGCACAGCACAGATATTTGAATATAAACGATACTTTTGGGATGTAGTTGATATTGTATGTACGTAAACGTTATTCCGAGTAAGAAATTAATATGATGTGATGGGTATTTATGGAAATTGAGATATTATGAATGTTGTATAAGTTTTGTGGAATCTTATAGTTACGGTTAAGAAAGCATAAATAAAATTAACAGATGTGGGATTATAAATATGTACTTTGAAATGAACTGTATTAGGAATTGTGACTGGATTTGAGAAATATAAACTGTGTTTTCATGTAAGGGGTTAAGATAGTTACAGCTGTTATGCTGTCGAAATTTCTATAAAAAAAATGTAAGATTCCGACACTGGCAGGAATGCAACCTAAGTAAGAAATTAAGTTAAAAAAATGAAAATGTTAGCTTAAGACTTTTACGTTTCCAGTGCGTGACAAAAAGACCTATTTACCCTTAAAAACAAATTTAATTTCTAAGGCTTGTTTGCTTAGTTCCTTAAGTTCACACTAGAAAAACTCATTTTTTTCCATATTCAAACAAAGCCTTAAATAATTTTCTCATACTCTTCATGACTTAAAATTATCTTAAAATAATTTAATAATTATTTATTCAATAATTATCTTTAAAATTTTCTATTAATTTCCAAAGCGATACCATTTCAATTAAATTTATCAAATATTCTAATAAAATGATTAATTTATTTTTTATTGACTTTTCATCTTGAAAAGTCAATTTCTCAATGTCTTTTAGGAAAATGTGGTCCTCACACTATCTCACTCATAACTTTCACTTTTCACTTTCTCTCTCAAGCCTAAAACAATTTTTAGTAGAAAGAGGAAACTAAATAAGCAACAAATAAAGAAATAAAGTCAATAAGCTAAAAGAAAAAAAATTGAGTGGACAACTTTCTTCTTCCAACAAGATATTCACTAAATGAGGTGAATCCCCTAGAACTATATAAGCCTTACAAGGAAATTGTAAAGGGCTACAATTATGATGATCTCTATGCATCAAAACTTTGTTCTTAAAATTAGTTTTTGGTAACTGTACTATTGAGATAGGGTATTGATAGTGCTCAAAAACTGTCAAATGCAAAGCCTCTTTACTTATAAAGTAAGCAACTGATCTCATAAATTGAAATATGATGACATTTGAGAATAGCATGTGAGTTCTTATTAGAGAATAAATAAGTTCATTGAACATGACAAGTTGTGAGAGCTCCATTTAATGGTGTCACTTAAGTGTCTATGGAAATACTCTCATGCGTCATAGTGTAAGTCATCCTTTGACTTAAGATGCCAAATCACCTTATATGTGAAACGCATACTTTGATTTCACCCTTACAAGTTTGGATGTCTAAATGCCTAATTAGGATGCATTTCAATATGGCTTGAAGCATATAAAGGTGAATGAGTAGTTAAGATGATGATTCGTCACCTCAAGTGACTTTGGGGATTATATCACAATCATCCTATCTCATATTAATTCAAAAGTCTCTAGTCAATGTAATATATGTATTGCAGCAATAGCTTAAGTATAAATATGAAAATTCACATAAAGTAGACATTGTGCAATACTTTTTTTTTGAATTTTTGAGATATTATGATGAAATAATTGAATTACACTGTAATACTACACACTAAATATGTCAGTCAAACTTCTTTGACTTTTTCTAACATTTGGGTAGTCGTAATGCATTACTAAATACCACTCTTGATTTATGAATTTAAATTTCATTTAAATTCATAGCCAATATGTTGGAAACTTGTTGGATCACACACATAAAAGTGAATTAATGGATTAATTGAATTAGAAGTGTTTGAAAAAATTTAGAATTTTTCATGAGACTTATTTTATGAAATTGTAATTGGGCTTAATTAAATGAATTTAACTATGTAAACTTAGCTAAAAGATTTAATTAAGTTGTGGTCTATTGCATTAATTAAATTTTGGCCATGGCTTCAAAATTAAATTGTTTAATGAGAAGATGTACCCAATTATAATTTAAAACTAGCTTGCATCTCGTGTAATGCACAAATTGATTTTATCTATTTTAATATGTGTAGACACATAAATTAACATTATTTAATAACTTATATGTCTAAAGTATATATAAAATATATGAACAAAGGTTAATTCTAGAGCTTCAATCAAAGACATTGGAGCAAGCATGTATTATTTTTACCTGGCATTGTTTGGAATCAATTGTGGGTAAGAATTTTCAAAGAGATGCAATGAGAGAGAAGAAAAAAAAACTGTTTAAATTTTAATTGTTGCATGTTAACAAGGAGTGTGGAAGAAGGAAAAAAAACTATTTTAAAATTGTGTAACTAAGAGATAATATTTAAGATTGTGCTTATAGAGGTGTCAAACGGATCGTGCTGGACCGACACGACCCATTTAAATACTAGCCCATGTGTTAATGGATCTGTGCTGACAGGCACTATTTTTTAATGGGCCATGCTGGAACGGTCCATGAAATTTAAGGACGTGGCCCAGCACAGCACATGGCCCATAGCACTAATAGGTTGGTTGTGATGGGCCAAGTCCAACATTATTTTTCGTGCCTTTTCGTGCCAAGCACAATCCATTAATAAATTTTTACATTTTTATTATTTTTAAAGTTTTTTTATTTTTTAATTTAAATAACATGCAAGATAAATAAAAAATAAAATAAGAAGACACATAATTCACTTTGGCAAAATACCTATATCCATAAGAAAACATAATAATATATATTAAATAAAAATATTGAAATTTACAATTTTAAAGGGCAAAATACCTATCTCCATGAGAAAACAAAATAAAATTTACTTAATAAAGCTATCAAAATTTACAATCCTAAAAAAAAGAGCAACATGATAAAAAAGGCTCCACTTTGTGAGGTTTGGGGAGAGTCATTGTACACAACCAAAAAGCTTTCGCTTTGTAAGGTCTAGAGAGGGTCATTGCATACAGCCTTTCCTCTGCATTAAGAGAGAGTATTTTGCCTTGAACTCGTTATCTCCAAGTCACAAAGGAACAATATTTACCATTGCACCAATGTTCTTCTTTGAAATTTACAATCCTAATATTTAAAAACACAAGCACACACATACACAAATACAAGACTATAAAACACAAAATATTATTATTTTATTTTTCATTCTCTTCACCTAATTATTCACTTATATAATATAGTTTATCTAGTACTCCAGCTTCTACATTTAACCAATCTTTAAATAAAATAATCTTTAATAATTTATTTTTTGATGAGTTTTTATTAGAAGTATATTTAATAAAAAGTTATATATAAAATATGTGACATATCATACATTTTATATTCAAAATGAAAATATTATAAATTTATATATCAATAATTGAAATACTTCATAATTAGATTTATTAAATATAATTTTATTTATATAAATTGGCCAAAATGACATGGCACATGGGCTTGCGTGCCGTGCTATGCTAACCCGCATGCTATGTGCTTTACCTAAAGAACACCTAAGAACTAAGGAAAGGGAGAGTAGACATGAAACAGAATGTATTCTGTTTCTGGAGTAGTATTGATTCGGTCAAGCTAAGGTACGGGTGTTGGTTAAATTGATGAGGTTTTAATTGTCATGCATGGATAACATGTTGAGACATGAGATTGAAATGAATAAATAAGAAAATATATATATATATACACACACACACACACACACTAACGAGGTTTCGGTCAGGGAAAAGGGATATCAAACTCTCTTGTTTTATGTTAATTAAAAGTTATAAATGTATAGATCAAAAGGTGTACATCTTATAATTGCTATTGGTTTTGAGTTATTTTATTTGAGCCAAAATATGACATCTTCATGGATTTCGGTCAGTCATGTAATACGAGAATTCATGCATTTTTCTTACATGAGAATGGTAGGAAATAAAAGCTTGAGATGGGTTAACAAAGGTAGAACCAATAAATCATGGAAAGAATTGAAAAAAAAAATCATGAAAGGTGATAAGTGGGAAGTTTCGGCCATGGTTATTAGAATATGACATCATGTTGTATTTTATGGTTTGAAGTTAGAAAATGGCTATAGAAATTAAAAGAGAAGGATTGATGAAATTAAAACCGAAAAAGGAACTAAATTGAAGAAGTTGAGATTTAGCACCGGTATAATTATACTAGTTGTGCATATATTATGACATTAGTGGCTGCATTTTATGGAAGTTAATGGCTCAAAATTAAAAGGAAAAATATTAATAAATTTTGATAAAATTATTTTGCAGCTGGAAGTTACGAGTTTCGGTAAACGCAACCGGGAAGCTCAACTTCATAAGACAGGTAAGGGAGTAGTATGTGAAGTGAAATGTATGTCCTGTGAAGAAAAATGTTACAAAAATATTGAGAAAATGATTTGGTTTGAGACATGCATTAGTTTGATAAACTGTTTTGAATTTGGGTGAGCCAAAGATAAGCGACCCCTTTGAAATAATTCTGGGCGAGCCAACGGTGTGATCCCTTATTTTTTTAAAAGAGAAATATTTTGTGAGCGACCCCCAGTTCAGTTTGGTGTGAGAGCCACAGTGGGTGATATTAGTTCGCCACATGGGCGAATGAAAACATGCGAATTCAATCCACTGCGATGGGCGAGCCGTAATGGGCAAGCTGATAAGGGGAGATCCAGTTTAACTTCTGTTTTTCTCACACGAAAAATGATGAAATTACTGGCTATTTGTACGGTGTTTTGTAAACAGAAAATATAATACCTTTTTAGAAAACAATCATTTTAAAGAAATGATGAAATATGTGAAATATTCCTTAAGGGTTCTTTATGATATATAAATTGATTTTTGAGATTTTAGGCCACGAGTTTCATGCGTTACTATTAACGTGGCTGATTGACCCGCCAAGTCATCAGAGGTCTCAAGGTCACCTGGCAAGTGTATCCGAGGACCACCTATAGATTATGGCCATAGATCTAGTTGTGTCCCAGTGGAGACAATTACTGGGTTCCTTCGGAACGATGTGTTCCTTCGAGAACGATGATAGCATGATCTAATTCTAGGGTGATGCCTAGTCTTAACTTACTGATTTCTGTTTACTGAAAGGATTTACTGAATCCTGTTTACTGTTTACTATACTATATCGTAAACTGTTTAGCCAATGATTTGAAGATTAATGACAGTTCACTATATCCACTGTTTTCCTACTAGGTGTGCTGTTAGGGAAAATAAACATTTTTTGGTATATAGTTTAGGTTTTGTAAAGCAGAATACAACTCTTTTACTGAGCACGTTGTCACTCACCCCCTTATTCCCACTCCACAGGTTATTGATTTGGATTAAAAAGTTTACATTTCAGAGTTATCGGCTACTAGAGTCAGTAGATATACGATATCGAAGGAGTTTACATTCCAGAGTTATCGGCTACTAGAGTCAACAGATATACGATATCGAAGGTACATTATATTCTTTTATATATTCAGTAAAAATTGTATAGTACTATTTTGAGAAAAAGGAAATGTAGGTGATCTCAAAAATTATAAGGTATTCATATTTATATCTTGGTACTGAAATGAAAGTACCATTTATTTCTTAAAGGGTTAATAGAGTGTTAAGCATCACAGACAGCCAACTGGTAAAAATGTGTGAATAAGAGTAAAATATGTGATTTACTGTAGATTCGAGATGTTACATATTTAATGGTATCATAACAGGGTTGGTTAGATGTCTAGTGGTGCTTGAAACGAAAAGTGAATAGTAAACATTCCTTGTAGTACTGTATAGTCTGAATGTATAAAGGAATCAAGTGTTGTAAACTGAGTTAAGTGTTTAAAATCACGTGAAAGTCGGTGAATTAAGGGTTACAAGAAAAAAAAATTTTAATTCGAGAATTTTACATGAGATAAGTGATCTTGTTATCATAATGTCAGGTTTATTTGATAAGGAACAGTGAGGAACTCGGTGAGGGTCCCACCAGGACTTCTCTGTCCATATCGAACTAAGATTCTGAAATGATGATATTGAATGGAAGGGGGATAACATCAGTGCATAGATCTTAAGATCGCCTATTTAAAATGTATTTTAAAGAGAAGGAACTAATGGGGAATTTATGAACATATCCTCATATGGAAATAATTTCTCTGAGTCATAGATGACTAAATAGATCTGGAATGGATTGATAGTGATAAAGTAACTGATAAGTGTAAAGGAGTGTTTATATGAACAATATTCCCTACTGCTAAACCCACTCATGCTCTAATGAATAATGTGACCGGAGTGTATACTATGGGAGGTCACGAGATAGTTGACCCTATTATGTATTTTGGGGTCTGAACTAAATGTGAAAATATGGGGCATATTGGTTAGGGATTATTGAATATTATGAAAAGTGATACATTTATAGAGTGAAAAAAAGGGTGAATCGTGTAATCGATGATGTTAATATTGGTTCTATATACTCCGTATGTTTTTAGGAGAATAAATTAGATATTTATAGAACCGAAATATTGTGAAATATATGTGAAATGATTCGAAAGTTATAAGGATACATAGTGGATTTGTTGGATATAAATAACGAGATATCTAGAGATTGATGAATAAAGAACACATCTGTATTAGTGCAGCTGGTGAAAACACAGATGTTATGATTCGAAAGAATAAGCATAGTTTATGATTGAGTACCAAATTCCAAGTATTATTGTTGAGAATGAATACGAATACGTATTTATTCAAGATTGATGTTTTACTTGGTGCACTCAGTGAGGTATATAGAGTTGCAAGATCAATCTTTGAACAAGATATTGACGGATGAAAAGCGTATAAACAAGTGGTTATAAGATGATGTTCAGAACTCGATATAGCTCTTATGAGTTCTTTATGGTACTTAAGAGATTTACGAAATATCTTGTGAAGTATGTAAGTTAATGAATGAAAGATTTCAAATTCATACAGGTAAATGATAATGGTATATGATCGTGATGTGTGAATATGTGTATTGATATAAGCAGCATCATAGAATAATGCCACAAACTTTTAGAAATTGAAAATCTTATTGTTAAGTACAATAAAACATGAGTTCTAACTGAACTATGTACATTAGAGATGTGCGGTCTCAAATGATTAAGTGGACATTGATTTGTCTAAGTAAAGGATATTACAACTAAAGTGAGATTAAAATATGGTTATTGAGGTATGAAATTTATGAGTTTAACCCGTGTGATATAAATAAATGGTTGAGGAGTTGTGGAATCTGCTGCTTTACTGATGTGATACACACATGTGAGAAAGTGAAACGAAAGTAAATGAGTATGTACGTGTATAGTATTCAAAATTGTTAAATGATTTTAACGGAAGAGTATTATACTAAATTGAAAGCTGCGGAAGTGATAAGTGTGAAAGGATGAGAATGATCCAAAGACAAGTCATATGATGACTAAGAAACACGAATTATGAGGTAGTTCCTAAGTATAAGAATAAATGTGATTTCCTCCAATTATCATGAGGTTATGGCTGGAATTAATATCAAGCCAGATGCGACAGATGAAATTAGTTATACTTAGAGGAGTAAGTACATGAAGTACCGTTAGTCATGTAAAAAGACATATAGGTATTAGGGTTGTGAAATTGGATAAGTAACGTGAAAACGAAATTGGTATTGTGATAATTTAAATTACAGAATTTGATTGTGAAAAGATTACATCCTCAGGTACATTCCATAATTAAGTGATATTATATAAGAGTCAAGGATGTAATGATAATACTATGTGAAAAGAGATATCAGGGAAAATTATTACCTAATGTCTCATTTACTGTAAATGATGATTAATAGTAAGGTCTACCAATAAAGTGCAGCCAAGCTTCATTATGAAATGATGGTTGTGGGATAGTAAAGAATTCGGAAGAATCATGATGTTATAGAAGTGACTATGGATTGAATGACCAAATTGATTCACTTCTACATCATCAAGTTCTTGATCTCTTAAGTGCTCTAGTCGATAAATATATTTGTGAAATGATGAAAAGATATGTAAATTTCTAGTGAGCGAGTACATGTGATAGGGATCCCTGATTGACCCCATGCTTGAGAGAGTAGCAACAGGCCTTGGGATTTCAAATTTACTGTTAGCACCGCCTCTTATTGATATAGATATCCGAGCGCATTGTGTGGACGCTCAAGGATATATTGAGAACGAGTGTATTGCATTTAAAAAGGCTACTGGGACAATTACATACGATTGATTAAAATTGTCTAATGATAGACACCAAATCATTATCGACTTAGCACCGAATGAGATGATAACTAATACATAGCATGAATTAATTATGGTATGAAATGAAGTGAAAAGAGTTAACTCCCAAAGATGATAAATGTTTCAGGGAGTATAAATTGATTGTGAAAGAAGGAAATGCGTTCAAAGGAATTAAGCCTGAGTTCTTCAGAACCCTTGGGACAAATCAGTGATCGGCGACCCACGAGTTGGGCGATCGCCCAATAGTGGACAATATGTTGCGAGGTACGGACAAACTATGTGGTCGTCGACTCACTTATAAGAGTAAACCTAGGGTGCGGGAAAGTACCAAGGGGATGCTCGCTGGCAGCCTGAAAAGATGGGCAAGGCTCTTAAAGAAAATTTGAATTATAAAAAGATATTAGCAATCTCATCTTAGAGACGAGATAAGGAAGAAAAATACTTATATTGGTGGTACTTCCTAAACTAAGTGAAAATTAAATTACCCATAAAAGGGTATAATGCTATTTGGATAATTGTGGATATATTGACTAAGTATGCTAATTTCTTGGCTGTGGAATTTACTAATCTAATTAGTGCCTTAGCCGATTAATATGCTAGGAAAATGATAAGGTTATATGGTGTTCCAGCGAGCATTACATCTGACAGGGAGTCTCGCTTCGCATCTCATTATTGATAGAGACTTCAGGAAGCTATGGATCCCAACTGAGTTTTAACACCGCGATTTATCCGTAGACTGACGGACAGTCCGAGCGTACAGTACAGACGCTCGAGGATATGTTGTGAGCGTGTGCACTTGATTTTAGAGGCTTCTGGAATGATCATCTACCTGACAGAATTTGCTTATAATAATAGCTAATAGGTGAGTATCGGCATGGCACCTTTTGAGGTTTATATAGCAGACAATGTAAATCCATGATAGCATGGGAAGAAATAGGAAACCTTAAGTCACTAGCTCCCGACTTGGTTGAGCAGGTACTTGAGATGTACGAGTGATAATATATTTTGAAGGTCTCACCCCCTAAAGACATAATGAGATTCGGTAAGAAAGGAAAGTTGAGTCCTCGATACATCGGACCTTTCAAGATCTTAGATTATGTGAGGAGTATCTAGAAATTTTTTTGGTGATAGGTCCTAGTGAAATTTGGAGGACCAAATTTCTTAAGATGGGGAGAAAATGTGAGACCCGATTTTTATATACTGTACACCATATTATAAAATATTGATAATAAAAATAAATAAATTAGTGGAATTAAATAAATATGGAATATGAAATTCCACTTTGAATTATGGAATTTTGGAATTTTAATTCTTCAATATGGTGTATACGAATATGAATGAAAACTAAAGAGATGAATAGGAAGTAAGGCATGGAGTGACGAAAGTCAAGAAAGACCAACCAAGAAATTTTATTTTTACGCCATACTTCTTGTTACTATAGTGAGGTTCGGCTGGAACCACTTAAAAACAATTGAAGTGTAGTTTTAATAGTATAAAAATACAAACAATGAGAGTTAAATGGAGAGAAAATCTAGTACTTGGAATATGACTAAATACTATTGGATGAATTCTGCCATGGAAGATATGGAAGTCAATAAAGGGTGCAGCAAAAGTGGACTTCCACGCCACTTTGTTGCTGTTACACGTTCTTCTTCAGCCTTTTTTAAAGGTTGGTAAACTATGAATTCTTGGTAGAAAATATAAGGGGAATATGGAGTATTAAAGGTACTAGATAAGAGGATTTTATTGGCTGGAATACAAGCAAAGAAGAAGTGAAAACAAACTTGACTAGTCAGCCAAGCATTCATGCCAACTGTTGGCCATTTTGTGCATGGCTGGAAATTATTTGTTTAGAGGAAATAAATTGCAATGATAGTCAAGAAATATAATATAAAAGGAAGATAAGTTAGAAATGAAAAGTGCATAATTTCATTGGCTGGAAATTATAAAAAGGAAGTAAGAAAAACATGGTCAAAACGTGGACAGCAACATCAAGTATTTCAGCTGTTCCATTTTGGCTGTAAAGGTCTTCAAATCTTAATGTATGAAAGACAATAAATAAAAAGAAGCTTAAAAATAATAGTTGAGCAATTATCCTTGTGGAAGTATAAAACAAAGACAAAAGAAAGAGGTCAAAGACATGTAAAACGGGAGACTTACACGCCACTCTTGTTGCAGTTTTTCTACAAGTTTTAATGCACAAAAAGACAAGGAAAGCATGAAGAAATGGATTAATTGTACATGTAACTAAATTTTGATTGGTTGGCATATATTAAAAGAGGTAGAAAATAAGTAAAATCGTGCAGCTAACAGAAATTTCTACTGCATGCCACTTAAATTTCTGCTGCCGTTGTGATGCACGTCGTTTGCTACTTTGTGTCTACAGAAGTTAAAGTCACCATGAGATAAAGTGCTGTTGGTTGAAGAATAAGACAAAGAGGAAAATAAAGGCAAGGAACGGGCAGAAGAATTTCTGCACGCCGTTCTTTTGGCTGTAGATTTCTTCATCATTTAATGGGCGTAGGAAAATTGCTCCTCGCCCTTTTCCTTTTGGCTATGATTTTCTTCACCATTTAATGAGATATCAGACAAGGAAATTGATGAGGAAAGTGATAGGAAGCTAAGTGGAATTGATAACGGGATAAATATATGAACTAAAGTGAAACAACTTCAGCCGAACCTCTTCTTCTGCACCGATTATACTCAGCTGCTCATTTTGCTGCCTTGCTGTCGTTCCTCCCATGATTTCTTAGTAAAATTTTATCCTCTTGCTAACAAATCATTCAACCTTTCTTCATAAACCTTTCCTTTACCTAAAGAACACCTAAGAACTAAGGAAAGGGAGAGTAGACATGAAACATAATGTATTCTGTTTTGGGAGTAGTATTGATTCGGTCAAGCTAAGGTAAGGGTGTTGGTTAAATTGATGAGGTTTTAATTGTCATGCATGGATAACATGTTGAGACATGAGATTGAAATGAATAAATAAGAAATATATATATATATATATACACACACACACACACACACACACTAACGAGGTTTCGGTCAGGGAAAAGGGATATCAAATTCTCTTATTTTATGTTAATTAAAAGTTATAAATGTATAGATCAAAAGGTGTACATCTTATAATTGCTATTGGTTTTGAGTTATTTTATTTGAGCCAAAATATGACATCTTCATGGGTTTCAGTCAGTCATGTAATACGAGAATTCATGCATTTTTCTTGCATGAGAATGGTAGGAAATAAAAGCTTGAGATGGGTTAACAAAGGTAAAACCAATAAATCATGGAAAGAATTGAAAAAAAAAATCATGAAAGGTGATAAGTGGGAAGTTTCGGCTATGGTTGTTAGAATATGACATGAAGTTGTATTTTATGGTTTGAAGTTAGAAAATGGCTATAGAAATTAAAAGAGAAGGATTGATGAAATTAAAACCGAAAAAGGAACTAAATTGAAGAAGTTAAGATTTAGCACCGGTATAATTATACTGGTTGTACATATATTATGACATTAGTGGCTACATTTTATGGAAGTTAATGGCTCAAAATTAAAAGGAAAAATATTAATAAATTTTGATAAAATTATTTTGCAGCTGGAAGTTACGAGTTTCGGTAAACGCAACCGGGAAGCTCAACTTCATAAGACAGGTAAGGGAGTAGTATGTGAAGTGAAATGCATGTCTTGTGGAGAAAAATGTTATAAAAATATTGAGAAAATGATTTGGTTTGAGACATGCATTAGTTTGATAAACTGTTTTGAATTTGGGTGAGCCAAAGATAGGCGACCCCTTTGATATAATTATGGGTGAGCCAACAGTGGGCAATCCCTTGTTTTTTTTAAAGAGAAATATTTTGTGGGTGACCTCCAGTTCAGCTCGGTGTGAGAGCCACAGTGGGTGATGTTAGTTCGCCACATGGGCGAATGAAAACATGCGAGTTCAATCCACTGCAATGGGCGAGCCATAATGGGCGAGCTGATAAGGGGCGATCCGATTTAACTTGTGTTTTTCTCACACGAAAAATGATGAAATTATTGGTTGTTTTTATGGTGTTTTGTAAACAGAAAATATGATACCTTTTTGGAAAACAATCATTTTAAAGAAATGATGAAATATGTGAAATATTCCTTAAGAGTTCTTTATGAGATATAAATTGATTTTTGAGACTTTAGGCCCCGAGTTTCATGCGTTACTATTAATGTAGCTGATTAACTAGCCAAGTCATCAGAGTTCTCGAGGTAACCTAGCAAGTGTACTCAAGGACTACCTATAGATTATGGCCATAGATCTAGTTGCGTCCCAGTGGGGACAATTACTGGGTTCCTTCGAGAATGATGATAGCATGATTTAATTATAGGGTGATGCCTAGTCTCAACTTACTGATTTCTGTTTACTAAAAGGATTTACTGAATCCTGTTTACTGTTTACTATACTATATTGTAAACTGTTTAGCCAGTGATTTGAATATTAAAGATTGTTCACTATATCTACTGTTTTCCTACTGGGTATGCTGTTAGGGAAAATAAACATTTTGTGGTTTATAGTTTTTGTTTTATAAAGCAGCATACAACTCCTTTATTAAGCACGTTGTCGCTCACCCGCTTATTCCCACTCCACAGATTATTGATTTGGATTAAAAAGTTTCCCTTCCAGAGTTATCGACTACTAGAGTCAGCAAATATACGATATCAAAGGTACATTATATTCTTTTATATATTCAGTAAAAATTGTACAGCACTATTTTGAGAAAAAAGAGAATGTAGGTGATCTCAAAAATTATAAGGTATTCATATTTCTATCTTGGTACTGAAATGAAAGTACCATTTATTTCTTAAAGGGTTAATAAAGTGTTAAGCATCACAGACAGCCTAACCAATAAAAATGTGTGAATAAGAGTAAAATATGTGATTTACTGTAGATTCAGACCATTAACTATAACTCTCCACACTTTATAATCATTTAATTGCACAAACAACATCATTCTTGTTTTCCAGTATGAGTAATTTTCTCCATTAAAGAGTGGAAGTCTAACTAATGAGTGTCTCGCTTCTCCTAGGGGTGTACCTATTTCAAATGAGCCATCTATGATTGTTTTGCTCGATGGATGTTAGTCCAAATCAATCTCGAGCCCAAGCTCTGATACCAATTATTAGCTCTATAGGCTAAACTGAGAGGGAGGGTAAATCGGTTTTGTGCTACTCTTATGTTCGTTTTTCAATTCATCTAAATTATCTAGCCTATGTTGAAGTTTTTTAAGTTCTCTAGGCTATGCAAGCATGCAATCCAAATTAAATACAATAAACACAAATATAATTGAAAGAAAATAAAGAGAGAAGGGAAAGAAAAATATACGCAAGTGATTTATAGAGGTTCGGCAACTTTGCTTACGTCTTCTACCTAGAGACGCTCCCAAGGATTTTTCCCAAATTCACTAACTTGAATTTGTGTTACAATACCTCTTTTTTGTAGGCTCAAGAGAAACCTTTACACCTCTCCTTTTTCTGGGCTCAAAGTGGAAACCTTTCCCCTTCTTTTTTCGAGTTCAAGAAGAAAACCTTACAACCTCTCCCTTTTATGGCTCAAGGAGAAAACCTTCTACCCAAATTCTCACTTATAATGAAGCACTCAAGGGTTCACTCCCCTTTTTACAAATTGTGATTGAGTTTTCTAGTTTGTGTAATCAAAGAGATACCTCTAGATAGGTAAATGATTACAAAGGTTAAGCTTAAAATAAAACCTATACAATATTTGTGCTAGTTAATACAAGGAAGATGAGAATGATAGAAGATATTGAATTTTAGCTCTTGTAATCTTTGGAATGCTTGGAGAAGATGAAGAAATTGAGGAATGATATGACTTGGCTGCTCTCACTTCTTTCTTAAGCTTCCAAGCCTCTATTTATAGTCCCTTGGATGTATTCTTCACGTTAGTTGGAGCCAAAAACGAATGTAGCCGTTGTATCTCACAGAAACTAGCCGTTGGAGGCTTTCCACGTATTAAGGGATCGATCCCTTCCCTTATGGGATCGATCCCATGCTTCCTTTTTGCTTCTAGGAGCATTCTGCCATTTTGGGATGGATCCCTCATCCTAGGGGATCTATCCCTCATTTTTTCCTGCATTTTTCTGGGCCAATTTGGGTTAGAAATGATGTAGACTTTGATTTTAATTTATCCCAAAACATTTTAGAATTTTGTGGGAGTTTTTCTTGACTTTCTCAAATGAAAACATAATCCAAAAACTCATTAAGTAATTTTCTAAGGTTGTGTTCAGATATATTCTTGAAATCATTACTTAATGAAAATATTCAAAACCATTTTATAAAGTATTAAGACCAATAAGAATATATCATTAAATCATGATCTTAGACTTAAAATGGTTTAAGAAAATCATGTGTAATAAAGCAAACTTACAATATGAATCAAAACATAAAAGATCACTTAAGTTTTTGTCATTTCAAAATACATATGTCAGTTTAAAGCTAATAATAATAATAATAATAATAATAATAATAATAATAATAATAATAATAATAATAATAATAGGATAATCATTCCATACACCATTGGTGGAGTTTTTTTTTACTCCGCAAGCAGAGTTAAAATCGTAACACATGTTCTATTTTATTATTTATTTATTATTTTTTTAATATTTTTATAAGACATGTATTATGATCCTAGCACAGCTAGTAGAGTAAAAAAATTCTGCCTAGGTGTATGTAATAAATATTGTTATTATTATTATTATTAAATTTAAAAGTTAAATAACTCAAATTGCATCGATCAATAGTTATATATGAAAATAACATTCTAATTTGTTAATATGATCGTGTGTTTGTATTGGTAATAGTTGAGAAGATCTAATTCTACATATTCATATAAGCAAGTAGTCATGATTCTCATTCTCACTACTATTTGATTGGGATATTTACGGCCCCCCTTCTCTTTTACCCGGCCTTTGCCAACAAAGGAAACCATGACCTATAAATTTACATAAATGAACTGATGTTTCAGAATATTGGGTTGAGTTAAACAATCTCATCAAATTCCAAAAAAGGGTGTGTGAAAAAAAAATCAAAGACAAACATTTTTATGTGTTTTTTTCATATTATTATTCCAATCACTATATATATATATATATATATATATATATAAAATTCCAACTCTTAATTATTATTTCAAGGCCACATGTGTGTGTGTGTGTGTGTATATATATATATATATATAGGAAAAAGAAAATAATTAGTTGAAATTTTCTCTTCAAACAATTCATTGGGAATACAAGGTGTCCTTGTTGAAATATCTCTATTAATCTGGATTAGTTAAGTGTAATTATCATTATATAAATGTAATTTGGTAGTATATTTTGTATAAAGTGTGACCTATATTATAATTATATTAAATATATAGTATACGTGTATTAAACTTATAATGGGATGAGTTTATACATGAATCCCATAAAAAGACGTCCCTACTCTCAATGTGACATCCTCGTCACTATCCAAATAACAACAAACTTTTTCTTTTCACCTAACAATACTTAGACTAGAACTTTGTCTTTTCACCTAACATTACTTAGACTAGTTCGTCAATATTAATCCTTTCTTCTTCTTATGCTTTATGCATTATTACTTATAGTACGACATCAAATTTCACATGAATATAATTTTCATATATACACATAAATCAAATACACCAGGATCTCAAATACTTACATATCCTATGTCCCCAAATATACACTAATGTAATATTGTACTGTACAATAAGCAAAGTACACGGCTAACTGATTATACCTTTAAAGAATAAGTGAGAAGCGTGTCTCGAAGGTATATCAAAAGATTCCAAAATGTTCTCCTCTGTCCGGAGCGGGAATTACTTCAAGTAATCTGTATGCAAAAGGAGTGAGTTTACGCTCAGTAAGAAACATATGTAAAAGAGCATACTATGTCACTATATGCAGTTTTCCTGCTTGGCTCTATAATTTCATGTAAAACCATTATAAAGCATATACCGTATATCTTTCCCACAAATATCAAATACAAGTAAAATCATCTCTTTCAAATACTTTCCCATGCTTTCAATTACTTTCACAAATATTAAATAAATCAAATACTTTTAAATACAAATAACTCCATGTTCTTTCAAATAAGTGGGAGATGATTACTTCCAATAGAATCATGCACCAAATAATTCTCATAATGGATACATCAAATATATCCCATAAGGGATAATCCATAAGAGATCTCATAAGGATACCACAAATATATCCCGTAAGGGATAATCCCGAGAGAAATCAAATAAGTGGTGTACCCACGTATGGGCTAGGGATCCTCCCCAAAGCTGAAACAAGTAAGAGACATATGACCATTGTCTACAGCCCACAGTGCTCACTAATCAGGTGCCTTACTGTGGGTTTGAGGATCGAACTAAGCTCCTCAGCCAAGCACAAATACAAATACAAATACAAATACAAATACAAATACAAATACAAATACAAATACAAATAGTGTGCATGATCATTAAAGGTGTTCATAGTCTCCAAAACATTATTCATATAACCTTTGGCAAATACAAATATACTTTCTTGAAATAGGTTTTCAAAACCTACTTTTCAAATGGGCAGTCGACTAGTCTTTAGGGCAGTCGGCTGCTACACTACATTGTACTTTATTGAATTTCTTTTCCCTTTTGAAATTCAAATATTTTATTTTTCAAAAAACACATAAGGCAATCGATTGGTTTAGAAACAGAATGCTTCCAAAAAAAAAGTAGTTGACTGGCTCCTAGGCAGTCGGCTAGTTTTGAAATAGAATACTTTTGGGAGAAAAGCAGTCGATTGGTTTGGAACAGAATGTTTTTTGCGAAAATAGTAGTCGACTGTCTTATATAGCAGTCGACTGGTTTATCTCGATTTTCGAAAATCTACGCTTCGGCTGTCTTAAGGCAGTCGGCTGCTACTTAAGGCAGTCGGCTGCTCCTAACCTAATTGGTACTAGGAGTAAGACCCGAAATTTAACTTTTCCTGCATTTAAGCCAGCATTTGTTTCTCTCCAAGGACATTTCAAACTTATTAAAACATGTGGACATAGCCACCCTACGTCCGTTACATAAATTCCTTACCTCAAATAACCTCGAGAATGCAAATCGCTTATTGCACCAATCCTTTTCTTCACTTCCTCAAAGCTGTAACATCATCACAAATCAAATCTTTAAAAGACTTAGACAAATAGGTTACACCAACTATATACAATTCCAAATCATGCACGAAATTGAAAGAATAAATTTCTACTCTTACCTTTGCCAATAACCAATTCAACAACAATTTCTGATCTCCTTAATCACTTTGATTTAGCCTTTCATATTAAAGGCCTAGCTAGAGCTAGTGACAAGGAACGTTTTTCATTAATTGAGCTTAATGAATTGATGACAGGTAATGGGGGTTTGTCAAGGTAGCTAAGATGGAAAAACTTGGAAAATGGAAGAGGAATGAAAGGGAAGGGCTGAGGGTGTTGCTGCCGACTTGGAGAAGGTGATGACTAGCTTGCTTGCATTAATTGCTCATTTATTGCATATTCATCCCATTCATCTCAGCCATTGACCATCTCCTTGACCCTTTGACAAGTTGACAATTTAATCTATCAATCCCATTTATTCCTTCCATGTCCCCTATAGCATTTATCCATCATATTCTTATAATTATTTCTTTCATTTCACTGAAATCATTACACAATTATGGGAATTTACAAGAATTTGGGGATTTCACATTCTCCCCACCTTAAGAAATTTGGTCCTCCAAATTTGAATTGGCTTAGTGCTCAAATATCTCAGGATAACTCTCTTTCATTAAGCTCTCTAGCTCCCATGTAGCTTCTTTCATAGTATGGTATTACAGAGAACTTTGACTAATAGGATCGTCTTAGACCTCAACACTTTCTCTTTTCTATCGAAAATTCGAACCGGTTTCTCTACATAGCTCATGTCTTCCTGAATCTCTAAAGGTTCATATTTGATGACATGAGATGGATCGGATTATACTTTCGAAGCATCGACACATGAAAGACATTATGTACTCCCGATAGCTTCAGAGGTAGTGCCAACCTGTAGGCAACATCTCCCACACGATCTAAGACTTCAAATGGCCCAATATAACGAGGACTCAACTTACCTCTTCGGCCAAATCTCATGATCCCTTTGGATGGAGAAACTTTCAAAAACACATAGTCTCCAGCCAAAAACTCAAGCGGTCTCCGTCGAGCATCTATATAACTTTTTTGTCGACTCTGAGCTATCTTGAGTCTTTGACAAATCAGTTTAACATCCTCAGAGGCTTGCTCGACTAAGTCTAGAGCCAACAACTTACGTTCGTCGACTTCTTCCCACCCACTCGGAGATCGACACCTTTAACGATATAAAGCTTTATATGGTGTCATCCCGACACTTGAGTGATAACTATTATTGTATGCAAACTCAGCCAATGGTAGATGGTCGTCCTATGAGCCTTTAAAATCCAAAGCACAAGCTCTTAACATATCCTCGAGCATCTGAATGGTGCGCTCGAACTACCCATCAGTCTGTAGATCAAAAACTATGCTAAAATTCAACTGAGATCCCATGGCTTAATGAAAATGTTCAAAAAAATAGGAAGTAAACCTGGAATCCCTATCAAAAGTAATGCTCACTGGAACTCCGTGTAGTCTAACAACTTCTCTCACATACAAATCTGCCAAAGTACTAAGTGTATCCATAGACTTCACAGGTAGGAAGTGAGCTGACTTGGTTAACCAATCCACAACTACCCAAACACCATCATGATTCCTCTTGGTCCGCGGTAGTCCCATAACGAAATCCATCGTAATATGTTCCCACTTCCACATAGGTATAGGTAGAGGTTACAACAAACCTGCTGGTCTTTGGTGCTCTACCTTAACTTGCTGACATGTAAGACACTTTGCCACAATTTATGCTATGTCTCTTTTCATGCCAATCCACCAATACACCCTGCGAAGATTGTGATACATCTTCGTATTTTCCGGATGTAACGTGTATTTAGTGGCATGTGCTCTTGCAAAATCAACTTTCTCAACTCATTATCCTTAAGAACATATATACGGTTATTAAATCTTAAGATTCCATCACTGCCAATATCAAACTCTGATGGCATGTTCGATTGAATCCAATCCATAGCCTCAATGCACCGATCATCTTCTCTCTGAGCAAGCCAAATTTTATCCATCAATTCTGGCTCAATCACCAAACTAGCTATCATCCCATTTTGCTCAAGGGGTATAACATTTAAACTGAGGCTCGCAAACTATTCTAACAGCTCATATTCTCTTACCATCATATAAGATATCTTTCCCATATGTTTTCGGCTCAAAAAGTCCGCCACTACATTAGCCTTCCCCGGGTGGTGCAAGATCTCACAATCATAATACTTCAGAAGCTCGAGCCATCTCCTTTGCCTCATATTCCACTCTCTTTGAGAGAACAAATATTTCAGACTTTTATGATCTGTAAAAATCTGAAATCTCTCACCATACAAGTAATGCCTCCAAATCTTTAAGGCAAATACTACTGCAGCTAACTCCAAGTCATGAGTCAGGTAGTTCTTCTCATGGTCCTCTAATTATCGAGAACCATATGCAACTACCTTACCATGCTGCATTAGCACACAACCCAAACCTTGTCCTGAGGCATCACTATACACAGCAAATCCTCCAAAACCACTAGGAATGGTGAGGATAGGTGCAGTCGTCAGCCTGCGCTTCAACTCTTGAAAGCTACGCTCACAAGCCTCGTTCCATTCATATTTCACCTCTTTGCGCGTCAAGCGCGTTAATGGAGCAGCCAACCTTGAGAAACCCTCCCCAAATCTTCGATAATAGCCAGCTAAACCCAAGAAACTCCTAATCTCCATCATTGTTTTCGGTCTCTCCCATTGAACCACTGCTTCAATCTTTGATGGATCGACCGAAACTCCATCTTTACTGATTATATGACCCAAAAAGGAGATTTGATCTAGCCAAAAATCACATTTACTTAGCTTGGCATACAATCCTCGATCTTTAAGAGTTTCCAAAACTATCCTCAAATGCTGCTCATGCTCTTCACTTGATCTTGAATACACCAATATGTCATCTATAAATACAATGACAAACTGGTCCAAGTACGACTTGAATACATCGTTCATCAAATTCATAAAAGTCGCGGGTGCAATGGTTAATCCAAACGGCATCACCAAAAATTCATAATGGCCATACTGTGTTCTGAATGCAGTCTTAAGGATATCTTCACTTCGAATATTCAATTGATGATATCCCGACCTCAAGTCTATCTTGGAAAAGACTTGTGCACCCTTAAGCTGATCAAACAGATCATCAATCCTGGGAAGAGGTGAAAGAATCGAGGTCCAATGGTTAGTCGTTACTCGAATCGCTTGGATGTCAAGGGTTCGAGTAGCGGCGGACGCGAAAGAAATCCGTGAGGACCTAAGTGCCACGACAGCTGAACTGACGGGGGCCACCTCTAGAATCCAAAGCGGACAATACGGTTGAGTGCGACTGGCCCCACGAGATACTGGTCGTCACAAGAGGATACTTATTCTTGATTGTCACCTTATTCAGCCATCAGTAGTCAAACATAACCTCATGCTGCCATCCTTCTCTTCACTTCGAATCTTCCATTGATGATATCCCGACCTCAAGTCTATCTTGGAAAAGACTTGTGCACCCTTAAGCTGATCAAACAGATCATCAATCCTGGGAAGAGGTGAAAGAATCGAGGTCCAATGGTTAGTCGTTACTCGAATCGCTTGGATGTCAAGGGTTCGAGTAGCGGCGGATGCAAAAGAAATCCGTGAGGACCTAAGTGCCACGTCAGCTGAACTGACGGGGGCCACCTTTAGAATCCAAAGCGGACAATACGGTTGAGTGCGACCGGCCCCACGAGATACTGGTCGTCACAAGAGGATACTTATTCTTGATTGTCACCTTATTCAGCCATCAGTAGTCAAACATAACCTCATGCTGCCATCCTTCTTCCGGGCAAATAACACAGGAGCACCCCAAGGGGATATGCTGGGTCATATAAATCCCTTATTTAGCAACTCCTGAAGCTGCTTCTTAAGTTCTTCCAATTCCACTAATGCCATCCGATAGGGAGATCTCGAAATGGGCTCAGTTCTCGGCACCAAATCGATCGTAAACTCTGCTTCCCTATCCGGAGGAAGTCCTGGAAGATCATCCGGAAACACATCCAAAAAATCCCTAACTACGGGGATTTCCTGAAGCTCGGGACGTTTCTTTTCTACGTCCTCCACATAAGCTATAATTCCTGCACATGGAAAATATAATTTATCAATTTAATCACAAATAAACCCAACAAGCAATTATGCTTTTGCATTATCCATTGGCAAAATTTCCAACATAGCTAACGGGAGAAGAGAAGATCACACTCTTAGCATGACAATCTAGTATCACATGATTCTTAGCTAACCAATCCATTCATAAAATCACATCAAATCCATACATATTTAGTAGGATTAGGTCAGCTATTGATTCTCTCTCCCCTACCCGTAGCTTACAACTATGATACACTATGTCCGTCATTTGAGATTCCCTAAATGGGGTACTTATTTGCAACAATTGTCCTAAAGATTTAGGCTCAATAGCTAACTTCATAGCTAACCTCATCCACAAACAAATAGGCAGCCAATCCCACTTTTCTTTATCGGTACACGTCATGTATCCGAATGATTTTGTGATTGCCTTCATCCAATTCTCCGCTGCCAACGGATCACTGTCCCCCTTAAACTTAGGCGGATCCAGTTTCTTAAATTCTTTGATTAAGGTCATGCTACAATAAGCTGTGGGATCTCGCCTCTCAGTAACAGGCACTGGTGGGGGGTTATACCATAGGAGTATGAGTTACAGTAGGTGGAGCTGTTGGTACACTCGTGGCCACGTTCGGAAAGTTAGCCATAAACTACGTGAACATCGCGACCATATTCTCCATTTTTGCTAGCCTAGTATTCGGGCTATGGGATGGAGATGGAGGAGAAGACTGTGTTAGGGGAGGTTCCTCATGACCCCGACCCCGTCCTCGTCCTCGTCTAGTACCCCTCCTTCGAGTACTCATTCTGTTAATATCACCATTAATAACACGATTTAGTATAACTTTAAACAGTTATACTACACATAATTATGTAAACCAGTATAGTACATTGGGGATATACTCTAATTCTAGTTTATTGACATCGATAAACTTCAGTCTAACTGCTATGATACCAATCTGTAACATCATCGTCACTATCCAAATAACAACTAACTTTTTCTTCACATAACATTACTTAGACTAGTTTGTTAACTTCAGTCTTTCTTCTTCTTATGCTTTATGCATTATTACTTATAGTACGACATCAAATTTCACATGAATATAATTTTCATATATACACATAAATCAAATACACCAAGATCTCAAATACTTACATATTCTATGTCCCCAAATATACACTAATGTAATATTGTACTGCACAATAGCCGAAGTACATGGCCAACTGATTTAAGTGGGAAGCGTGTCTCGAAGGTATATCAAAAGATTCCAAAATGTGCTCCTCTATCCGGAGTGGGAATTACTTCAAGTAATCTGTATGAAAAATGTTTGTAAAGGAGTGAGTTTACACTCAGTAAGAAACATATGTAAAAGAGCGTAGTATGTCACTATATGTAGTTTTCCTGCTTGGCTCTATAATGTCATGTAAAACCATTAAAAAGCATATACCATATATCTTTCCCACAAATATCAAATACAAGTAAAATCATCTCTTTCAATTACTTTCACAAATATCAAATAAATCAAATACTTTCAAATACAAACAACTCCATGTTCTTTCAAATAAGTGGGAGACGATGACTTCCAACAGAATCGTGCACCAAATAATTCTCATAATGGATACATCAAATATATCCCGTAAGGGATAATCCATAAGAGATCTCATAAGGATGCCACAAATACATCACGTAAGGGATAATCTCGAGAGAAATCAAATAAGTGGCATACCCACAAATGGGTCAGGGATCCTTCCTAAAGCCGAAACAAGTAAGAGACGTATGGCCATTATCTATAGCCCACAGTGCTTACTAGTCAGGTGCCTTACTGTGGGTATGAGGACCGGACTAAGGCTCCTCAACCAAATACAAATACAAATACAAATACAAATACAAATACAAATAGTGTGCATGATTATTAAAGGTGGTCATAGTCTCCAAAACATTATTCATGTAACCTTTGACAAATACAAATATACTTTCTTGAAATAGGTTTTCCAAACCTTCTTTTCAAATGGGCAGTCGACTGGTCTTTAGGGCAGTCGGCTGCTACACCATATTTTGCTTTATTGAATTTCTTTTCCCTTTTGAAATTCAAATATTTTATTTTTTGAAAAACACATAAGGCAGTCGATTGGTCCCATATAGCAGTTGACTGGTTTTGAAACAGAATGCTTCTGAAAAAAAAAAGCAGTCGACTGACTCCTAGGCAATCGGCTGGTTTTGAAACAGAATGCTTCTAGGAGAAAAGTAGTCGACTGGCATCCTTAGTAGTCGACTGGTTTGAAATAGAATGTTTTCTGGGAAAATAGCAGTCGACTGTCTTATATAGCAGTCAACTGGTTTATCAAAATTTTTGGAAATCTACGCTTCGGCTGTCTCTAGGCAGTTGGCTGCTACTTAAGGCAGTCGGCTGCTCCTAGCCTAATTGGTATTAGGAGTAAGACCCGAAATTTAACTTTTCCTGCATTTAAACCAGCATTTGTTTCTCTCCAAAGACATTTCAAACTTTCTAAAACATGTAGACATAGCCACCCTACATCCGTTACGTAAATTCCTTACCTCAAATAACCTCGAGAATGCAAATCACTTGATTGCACCAATCCTTTTCTTCACTTCCTCAAAGCTGTAACATCATCACAAATCAAATCTTTAAGAGACTTATACAAATAGGTTACACCAACTCTATACAATTCCAAATCATGCACGAAATTGAAAGAATCAATTTCTACTCTTACCTTTGCCAATAACCAATTTAACAACAATTTCAGATCTCCTTAATCACTTTGAGGGCAGTCGGCTGGTCTTTAGGGCAGTCGGCCAGTCGGCTGCTACACCATATTTTGCTTTATTGAATTTCTTTTCCCTTTTGAAATTCAAATATTTTATTTTTCGAAAAACACATAAGGCAGTCGACTGGTTTTGAAACAGAATGCTTCTAAAAAAAAGCAATCGACTGGCTCCTAAGCAGTCGGCTGGTTTTGAAACATAATGCTTCTAGGAGAAAAGTAGTCGACTGGCATCCTTAGTAGTCGACTGGTTTGAAATAGAATGTTTTCTGGGAAAATATCAGTCGACTGTCTTATATAGCAGTCAACTGGTTTATCAAAATTTTTGGAAATCTACGCTTCGGCTGTCTCTAGGCAGTTGGCTGCTACTTAAGGCAATCGGCTGCTCCTAGCCGAATTGGTACTAGGAGTAAGACCCGAAATTTAACTTTTCCTGCATTTAAACCAGCATTTGTTTCTCTCCAAAGACATTTCAAACTTTCTAAAACATGTGGACATAGCCACCCTACATCCGTTACATAAATTCCTTACCTCAAATAACCTCAAGAATGCAAATCACTTGATTGCACCAATCCTTTTCTTCACTTCCTCAAAGCTGTAACATCATCACAAATCAAATCTTTAAGAGACTTATACAAATAGGTTACACCAACTCTATACAATTCCAAATCATGCACGAAATTGAAAGAATCAATTTCTACTCTTACCTTTGCCAATAACCAATTTAACAACAATTTCAGATCTCCTTAATCACTTTGATTCAGCCTTTCATATTAAAGGCCTAACTAGAGCTAGTGACAAGGAACGTTTTTCATTAATTGAGCTTAACGAATCGATGACAGGTAATGAGGGTTTGTCAAGGTAGCTAAGATGGAAAAACTTGGAAAATGGAAGAGGAACGAGAGGGAAGGGCTGAGGGTGTTACTACTGACTTGGAGAAGGTGATGACTAGCTTGCTTACATTAATTGCTCATTTATTGCATATTCATCCCATTCATCTCAGCCATTGACCATCTCCTTGACCCTTTGACAAGTTGACCATTTAATCTATCAATCCTATTTATTCCTTCCATGTCCCCTATAGCATTTATCCATCATATTCTCATAATTATTTCTATCATTTCACTGAAAACATTACACAATTATGGTAATTTACAAGAATTTGGGGATTTCACACTCAACCTATATATATGAGGCTGGCTCATTAAGTTTCATAAGTTTTGAAGAAAGGATAAGAGTAGCATTCTCCCTCACTCTCTTGTTCTCCTTCTCACTCAATCGTTCTTTCTCCGATGTAGGCCTGAGGATAGTCAACGGAGACCACTCGTAGCGTGCTTTAATAGCGTGGTAGTCTGATATAGCAGGATTGAGCTCTCGCCTACATCTTGATCAATTTTTACAACGTTTTTGTTTAATGTTAGTGACTTGGTAAGCTTCTGACTAGTTTCAACAATTGGCATCAGAGCCGAACTCACTCTAAAGTCACAAACAACTGCACATCTGGAGAGAAAAATCATTAAAGCTCCATTTTGAGCTTTTGCATTTTCGGATTTCTTAAAATCCATCTCTGTTTCATGCTTTTTTGGCTTAAATTTGTATTTGACTTATTGTTGAAAGCTTATGCATGAAAAATGCAAGAAAATGGAGCAAAAATACGGTTGAAACAGGCCAAAACGAAACCGGGTCGGATCGAAGACTCGAATTTCTGCAAAATGCCCATTTATGCGAAGAGGAAGCTTGGCACGCGCCACGCTTTTTGTCACTGGCGCGTAAAAACAAGCTCCAGCCCTTGCATGTTGAGGGGCATGAATTTCACGCGACCATCTTGCCAGCAATTAAAAAAATCGGCCCACTTGCAGGCCATTTTCTAGTTGCCATTTCTTTGGAATTTATGGGCCATTATGTTTTGGTCTCTTCCCTTGATTTGGGATTTTAATGCTTTTGGGCCATTAATTTAGTTATTAATTTAGCAGGCCATAATGAATATTTTATGTTTATCTATTGGGCCAATTTTGAATTATTATTTTAGGGCTATTAATGTTTGACGTTTTGAGCTTATTTTTTTTAATTTAGTTTGTGCCATTTAGATTATTTAATTAATTTGGGCCAACAATTTTGTTATTAATTTTAATAGGCCATTTTTCATGGAATTAATTTACGCCTAAATATTTTCTTATTCAATGGGCATAATTTAGTGATTTTGGGCAAAAAAATTAATTAATTTTTTGGACAATTTTTGCCTAATTAATTTAGGGGCCATGTTAATTAACTAGACAATTATACTTGGTGATTAAATTTGGATTACTTATTGGTCATTTTGCATGATTAATTAATAGGCCACTGGGGGCTATGGTTCAATTGGCCATTTTGACTAATTAATTATAGGTCATTTGGTTAATTAATCTTTGGGCCGTTTTGATTATAACCAAATTTATATAATAGTCATAATTATTTGCTAAGCCCAAAATTAAAAGGATATATGTGAATTTTTGAAAGAATTAATTTTAGGGTAATTTTTGGAAATTTAATTACCCATTTAATTCATAATTCACGTAATTTTGAAATATACCCATTCCCATAAAGATAGAGATAATGCTTAGCAGATTGCAAATTAAGGTTAATTATTTATGAAACCTAATCTAAGACAGTGCAGAGTGAATAGCCTATCAAGCCTTGGAATATTGATCCTTATTAGTTTCAAGCTATCCATCACGGCTTCTGATCAGGAACAAACTGGAGAAACATTTCCTATTATCGTGGTTTGAACATTGTTGCATGTGGCTTTCACTGCCGCTGCTTCATTTCCTGTCCCTTTAAGGTTAACATCTTGCAATGTAATCCCCCGGCATGGATGGCTCTTACTACAATCGAAATCTATCGCCACATCCGAAGCACTACTTCCCGAGATATATTGGTAAACCACATTTTGCACTTGAACTGCCGGCCCCTGCAATTTAACCAAATTAATCCAACAAATATACATATATATAGTTTTTGCAATTAGTATCGGAATGATTAATTAATTTTGTAAAAACATACCTGCTCTTTGCAGGGTCCTTCCTGGTCACAGTAGTTTTGGTCTATTATTATTGGGTTACTCACATTATTCATTTCCACATTCTGAAATCTGATGTTTTCTGCAAATCCAGACCCTCCCTGCAGCAGACAAAATTAAGAACATGAATGTTTAATACTGGAAATTAATATTTCATGAGTTTGTCTATAAATATCTGCCACTTCTAACCTGCCATGTCTTGATCCTCACCCCGTTCATGGTTCCAGAAATCTTAGCTCCATTTACAATTACTCCTGAAACATAATCTCTTGATCCTTCTTTCCCTAAGCTTCCAATACTAAGCTCATCATTAAAGAAAATATATGTTACTCAATATACTGTTAATGAAGCCTTAGATTTTGAAAACAAAGGTTAATACACATATTTCCAAAAATATGATAGAAAAACACAACTCAAAAGATGAAACATATGACAATCTTTAAATTTCACTTTTAGAGTTAAAAATTTCAGTTGTCAATAAATCAAAAACAAACTCAATATATGTAAATATATACAAATGTGATTTGAGAACCAAAGGATTCAACTTAAAGATAGAATTGATGGTATGCATGGTGGAAAATTTTACCATTTTCTTTTCTTTTTTTGGTAAAAAAGAATAGAATTGAATACCTGATTCCATGGCCAGGACCACAAACTATGTCTTGGACATTAACTTTCTCGGATCCACTTACTATAGAGATACAATCATCACCTTGGATAGATGCAAGAATGAAACGATTAGAAAGACTATTGTGGCAAGGATTAGCTGAATGATGATAATTGATTAAGGATAATACCAGTTCCAATAGTAGAGCTTGCAATGAGGATGTTTTGGGTATTTGAGACATGAATACCGTCGGTGTTGGGGCTATCTCCTGGTGCAGTTACCACCAGATTGGAAGCTTCAACATCTGCACATCCATCAAAGCATACATGCATTTGCTGCGCATCTTGGACCTTCAAGTTATTCACCACCAAATGCTGGTTCCTGTAAAAGGTCAAAGCCTGCCAAACAATACATAATTTCCAAGTCGTAATTTGGAATGTAATTGATAGAAATTGCCAACAGTAAAGAAAATCCTTTCTACAATAATATATGGAAACGAATCAATTTACATCCAATTAAAGCAATTATTTTAAAATCCTTTCTATAATAATATATGAAAATGAATCAATTTACATCGATTTAAAGTAATTATTTTATAATTTTATGTATGGTTAATATTTGTACGTATTAGCATTAGATTTAATTTTTGTATTTAGAATTGATCATCGAAATAATATTTTTAATATATATTAATAAATTAAATTTTATTATTTCGAATAAATAATTAAACATTTTCAATTAATTTGAGATTTGTACATGATTCACTTGTAAAAAATATAAAATTTTAAAGCATATAAAATTGAATGACAAATATAAAACTAATTTAATTTGGACATCTTCCTACGTAAAATTAAACAGATTTGCATACCGTCGGGGCTTCCTTGCATGGCTGTAATCAACGAAATAAACGACGATAGTCAGGCATTGTTTGGAGAGTCAAGATGAAAAATGAAGCAAGATTGAGAAATTTTACTCAATATATATTGCTTACTTTATTTTTATTTCTTTTGCATGAATTCTCCCACCATATCTTCCCATTGCCGTTAATAGTTCCACCACCTTGCACTACCAAATTCTGAACGCCATCAAAGAGAAGCCAATGCCTGGAATCTTCGTTGTAGACAGATGGATCATCAGATGCTTCTATGGTTCCATATATCTGACATTTTCAACATTGCTTTATCATCATACGTTGGCTTGAAACTTAAAAATTAATGGATCTGATCTTACCTCTACTCTAACGTTGGATTTGCAAGGACCGCCGAATCTAATTGGCTTAAGATGGTAACTCTTTTCTTTAGGCACTACAAAAGCTACTGCACCTGCAGAAGAACATGCTTGCTCCCAAGCCTTCTCAAATGCCTGATCACAGAGTTAATTTGTTAATCAGAGAAAAGTTTGTGCCCAGAAAACCAGTGAAATATGCTTTCA
>JAPDPK010000103.1:5000-125000 GCA_031772115.1 Heritiera littoralis | reverse complement strand
TAAGGGTAAACCTGGGGCAAGAGAGTCGCCTAGGGGATGCTCGCCGACGGTCTGGTGATCGGGTGAGGCTCTTACACAAGCCATGTCTAGACCTTTGATCCTTATGTATATACAAGCGTGCTAATTCTGGACCTCATGACCTTTTTATATATGTAAGAAAATTTGTACTAAACTTTTCCATGTTCTCCGTGTAAGTAGAAATGAAAAGGAAAGATACTGCATCTCATAACCATTTCAACTTATGTTTAAGTCACCAAAAATCAACAGAATAATAAGGAAGACCGAGCACTGATAAAATGCTCATTTATATATCGGAAACATATATGCTTCTATTTCTAAGAGCAATGAAAAGGAAATTTTCAGAGAGAAAAAAAGGGGAAATTTACATATGAGGTCCAAGGGGCAGCCTACTCATAATTTGCTGGTATACTGATGTGTTGTTGGATAGATTCAGACCAGGTTCAGAGACTGGCTCCATCTTTGGTTCTCCTTTCGGCAACATGAAACCCATTTCATTAATCTGGCGCTGGTGAGGCATAAATGGATTAACAGGCAGAACCGGCAGCTTCGCTTGGCCAGGGCCCAACCCAGCCATTGCTAAATTTGCCACGCCTGGTTGATTCATTCCAAAGGAGAAGCCAGGCGAAGGCCCCAGCTGCTGCCTGCCGGCCAGGGCAAATGGACCAAATGATGCAGGTCTAACCATGCTGTTGTGAATTTGTGATGGCTCTGGCCTCTGGGCATGAGTTTGGACAGAGGAAGCAGACTGGGTAGTTACCGTGCTAGAGGTAGCAGTATTGACATGACTGCTATTACGAGCAGCCGGAACATCATGATTATGCTTCCCTTCATAGGTAGTAATAACTGACTTTAGGTCATGGGATGCCCTCTCCACATGCTTCCTCACTGTGCAGCCAGCACTAGTGCATTTGTAGTAACTCCTGCATTGAAACAATAGCAAATGTTCTGCATTGTTTTGGCAGTTGATAGCAGTAAACTGCTTTATGCATAAAGGAGTTAAAGAGATGATATGGAAGATCAAACAATGACTGTTTGAAGGGGGAAAAAAAACCTTGGATTCGGATTTCCTTTCACTACTTTCTGGCCATACTTGCGCCACCGATATCCATCATCTAGGATATCCACCTCACTGGTTGTCTGGACCACAACCCTAGGCTCACGAATAGCTCGCGTGGCTCCACTCATTTCTGTTGCATAAGCTTCAATTTTCCTGGTATAAAACATAAATTTTTCACATAGTAATCTAAATAGCAACATTATTCAAACATTTTGTCAGATGTAAACCTTCTTTTTGACTCAGATTCATCTCCTTCACCATCATAACCTAAGGAAACACTGCCATGTGTCCCTCGATCATCTTCATCTTCATCTTCATCATTAGAGAAGGTAGATGAGGCGTCTACTAGATCACCTGATTCAATGTGAGTACTATTTGGGGCCTGCTCATTGCCATACTCTGAACATACAGTTGCAGATGATGTCACCTCAATGTTGTCATGCCTCCAATCATGAGTAGTAGCAACTGTTCCCTTCTGTGCAGTTGCCCAAACAGGATCACCATCTGTAACATTTTGAAAGCCAGTTTGTTCAGGAACTTCTAGTTGCATGTCAATTAGTGGATTGGATGATCCGATGGCCGATCGACGATTGGCTGGAGGCTTGGGATGGTTGTGAGTTCCCTTGTATATGATCTCTGTTATGTGACCTTCACGAGAACGTTCTACTTTCTTCTTAACCTGACAAGTTGGATGTGTGCACTTATAATAACTACGAGGATACTCACTTCCTTTTACTTGTTTTTGTCCATATTTTCTCCAATTATATCCATCCTCAGATGGTGCACTACCAACACCACCAGCCATGCAGTCTCCACTGACTCCTTGATCTCCTTCATCCTGTGGCTCATCAAGAGGCGATGAATGTTCAGCACTCCCACCAACATGATCAAAGACCCTTTGATCTGCAGAGTTGTTACTCCCAGAATCTTTTTCAGTTGATGATCTAGAGAAATCTGCCTGAAGACTGAGCCTGTTGCTGTTTTGGCTTTGGAGTTTCCTTGGGTCTACGTTTTGAGATGGACAAGAATTCTCAGACTGAGCTGGAACTTTCATATTAGGAAAGGACTGCTGAGAAAGACTGGCTGGAGTAATCTACAGTCAGAAGGAAATTTTAATAGCTATAAAATGAATTTGGTCTACCCATTTGCTTTAGATAGAAGGTAAACTAATATTAATACTCGGTCCACTCCTAGTTCTGACTCACGGTAATAACTTTTAGTATTTAGAATTTGAGTAATAATAGAAGTGAACAAACGTGAATAACATTAAGCATGCTGAAGAAAGACCTTTTTATTCACTTAAATCTTTTTCCTTTTTTTTTCTTGGTTTAATTGTCTGAAAACAAATTCCCACAGCATACTTACTTTACCCATTGCACTAGGGAGAAAAGAGGAATTCGATTCTGCCGCAGGCTTGAATGCAAATGATGATGCATTGATGTCTTCAAAATAGTTATATGTACTTTTATCAGGTGACTCTGAGATACAGCTCCTATCATTACCATTAGGAATGAAAGGGAATTTTCCGGTAGTCGGGGATGGCTGTGCCTGCAGTGTGATACAGATTGAGAAATTCGTATGCAACTTAACTCCAATAAACAAAAGGAAGCTATTAATGAAATAAAGTAATATAAAAATTTTAGATTGATTTTCTGATTATAAATGCCTTCAATGGTAATTAAGTTCCAAAATAGTTTGTTTTGGAATGTAACTTGTACTGCAGGTCAATAGTCCTTTATCTTATTTGTATTATGATTCTTTCAATTCCTAAGTGGAGTATGGACATTATTGAACCTTCTGACCACTCCAGTTGATAGTTGATACCATCTATACTTTGTTCAGAAAAGCAAGAATTATAACTAGATGGTACCAAAACTTTCAAGTTAATAAACTTACCAACGAATTTGAAACAAAAACTGGAGATTCTAGCAGTGTGGTTGGACTGAGACCAGGAGGTATTGTCAAGTAAGGAGAACGAATTTGAGGGCTAAGTGAAAGGTCAGCAGACCTAATGCTTTCAGTATTCAATCTCGGAGCATTAAATCCAGCTCTGGCGGCCATCCTTTCCACCAGACCTCCCCGTGAGCTTGATTTTTGCTCAGAAAAAGACACTGATTCATTCAATTGTTCACAACCTTGGTGAACATCCTTTTTGACACTATTATCTGCTGTCATCATCCCCCGATATCCCAGAAAGATTCCCTCAGTTTTATTTTCAACAGGAGTCTCAGAGACTGGTTTCAAGCCAATATCATCACCTAACATAGCTGTGAAAAATGTCCTTGGACTGGGAGCAGGAGGCATCCAATCTCCAATAACAGCAACATTATCATCAATACCAGCCATAATAAATCTAAACCTTGACTCAATGTCAGATCTTTTTGAAATGCAGATGGTTGAATTCCTGACAAACCAACAACAAAGCCAATATAAGCTGGCATCAAAGGGAGGCAACCAATCATCATAAAATGACACAACAAGAAATATCTTTTGAGAGCTAAATTGCAGTTTGCTCCCGATTTGGTTGCAGAGATGTAATCTTTGAACTGAAGAGTCAAATTGTGTGAAGATTAGAATCTTCAATTCAACACAGGGCTATTCCCAGTTGTTGAGCATACTGAAAATGACATTTCCATTGCTAAAAGAAAAGAGAAATAAGGTTCAAACATTACATACTGGGTTTCTTTCTTTTCCCTGCAACAGTAAAAAGAAGCTGAAGGTAAAAAGAGAAAAGTTTGCATTCACTCGCCGCTTCAGAAAAATGATTCCAGAAATGAATAAGGCGTACATACATTAGACTGATGTGATCACTATGCGTTTTACATTCCTCAACCAAACCAAAAAAGGGCAGAAAACCAGTTGGATTCAGTAATATGATGAAAAGGAAACTGATAAACAAAAAGAAAGAATGAGAAAATAAACTGGGAAATATTCCAATTTTATTCATGTTACTACTTTTTGGTAAAAAACATAATAACTTAAAGTAGAAAAAAATAACCACCAATTCCAAATTTGATGAACATATCTCAAAAGAAAAAGTAATCTAATAGAAACGACCAGGTCTTAAATGATGTTGCCCACCAAGATCTAATGATAAGGAATTCGAGTCAGCAGTTTTAAGGTAAAGAACCCAAAATAGTATCAAAGTTGTAAGATTTGAAGCAAAGCATGGATCATAAAGAATCCCAAACACAGAGTTTGGTATCTTAAACTTGCAGTGAAGGTATGACATAATGACATTATTAAATTAAAAAAAAAGATTTAAATTAAGAAACAGAAAGTAAAAAAAAGTTAAAGCTGGTTTGAGAGAGAGAGCAAAAATGATTACCCGATTGATTAAAGAATCAAAGCTAATGAAGACAGACCCACCATGAGCACCAACGTAAGCGTAGAAATTCCCAACTTTTAATCAGATTTTCTCTCTTCAGTGGAAATGATATGAAGACATCCATCTTTCTTCATCAGAGTTCGAGAGAAAAAGGAAGAAAAACATCTTTTTTTTTTTGTTACAGAAAAAACATCTCTTTACCTCTGTGTTTGTGTTTCTTTTTTTTTTTTTTTAATCTTTTGGTTTAGCCTAAATCGATACGTGATATATGATGAATGATGATGTTTCTTTTTTTTCTATGGAGAAAATTAGAAAAAGAAACAACTATATATAGCATAAGATAATAATAATGGAAATAAAATATTACAGTAGTAGAGTAAACATTATACATTTATATGAAGGAGAAAAAGGAAGAAGATGAAAGGAAGAAGGGAGAAAAAGAGATGATATTGAAATGGTGGTGGACCTGAAATGGATGGAATCTTTGAAGATGGAAAAGGGAAAAAAATTATTTATTTATTAAAGAGATGAACAAAGCAAAAAGTTACACATTTATCTCTCTTCTCCTCTCATTTGATTGGACTGGATCGAATTCAATTTAGTACTGATATTTGTTAATTAGTTGCTAATCATTCTTGTTTTTGGAGTGGTGCAGGACAGGGCAGGGCAGGCAGGGTTTCTGTTGTTTTCACCGGTGGAACAGAAAATGACTAAATGGGGCCCTCTCTGTTCTACCCAATCCTTTGATGCCGTGTGGCAGTAAAGGTAAACTGATTGGGAAGCACAATGGAAGGTAAAGCAGGAGATGGTTGTCTTCTCTTGTGCCTTAATTAGAGAATATATATTTATTTCCTTGATAATGTGGTAATTATGTGTAACGCGCAAGTAAATTATAAATTTGCGGTGCCTAACACCTGTTACCCCTACCTTAACAATGTGAAGATCGACGTTATAATCGCTACTTCATTGTTGGCACTTGGCAGGCAGCCCTTCAGCGTTTGACCTCACCTGCTCTGTTTCTGTTTCTTACTCTAATCCAGTATTATTTCTAATTGTTATGTTTCATGTATTGTGTATATATATATATATATATATATATATATATATATATATATGTTTTTTTAGTTGAAACTTGAAACTACCATTTCGCTAGAGTGGTTTGGAGTATTTAAATTTTAGTTTTAATTTAATTAATCGATCCAACCGAAAATTATTTGAATTAATCGATTGATTATCAAAATATTTCAACTGATTAACAAAATTAATTTTAAAAGAATTTCAGATTTTGATTAATTTGGTTAAGTAACGGAAATTTAATTGAAATATAAAAAATCAAAAATAAAATTAAAATATATAAAATCTCATCATGATCATTATCATCATAGTCTTTATCTCAAACGATTGAAATAGATTACATAAACTAATATTTGAATTCAAATTAAAAAAACATATAAAATCTAAAGGTATTTAGTATTTGAAATTTATACTATGTTTTAAATTTAATATTGTTAAAGTTTTTAATTAAACAGTTTGATTTTTGAACTTTTTATTGAATGATATTATTTTGTTTGTTTAAAATATGAAAAATTAATAATTTAACTTATATGTATTTTATTATTTCGATTAATTTGGCTTATCAACCAAAAAAGCCAAATTTAATACGATTAAATTAGTTTCAAAAATCAAAAATTTTGATTCGACATTTGGATTAATGAAACAAAAATATCCGATTTTAATCAATTCAATTTAAAATTAATTAAATCAGCCGAGTAAACACTTTTAAAAGTGCTGATTGTCTATTTTTTATTGTATATTTGTGTATGTGTGTGTATATATATATATATATATATATATTATATAGGAATTGATCTGTCATTTTTTTGCCGTTGAATTATATATTGTCATTCGACAATATGATGATCAAATACTTATTGCTTAATCCTTAATTTTTAATTCAGGTAAAGCAATTATTACTGGACAGGACAGTGGATTGGATTGACAGGGTACCGGAGCTCCCAAGGATTGCAGATTAATGGCAGTAAGTGAAGGAATGAATTAATAATATAATAGCGAGAAAGAGACAAGTAATGGTTTTTTTTTTTTTTAAATGGGTTTTAAGAAATCAGAACGATGGAGAGAATCATGAATTAAGGAAGACTGTCCAACCTACTTAAAATATTGTTAAAATGAGACAGGACATATTACCAAAAAAAAATGAGACCGGACAAATAAAAGAAAAGAGATCACTTCCTTTTCTCTGCCCGCTTAAATCAGTCGTTCGGATTTCGGAACCGTGTTTAATGGGAGGATTTGAATGAGGTTGGGGATTTTCGTTTTTGGGTGGACTCACTTCCACCGTCTGTTTGTAATCCTGATGCTTAGCTAATGGAAGTGGCTATCTTTTTTTTTTTTAAAAAAAAGAGGATTTCTCATTAAATCTATACCGCCACTGGCTAATATTAAAATAATCTCTGCTTGATAACCAATAGTTATATCCCTCTTTGAGAAAAAAAAAATAGTTATATCTCTCATTTATTCTTCTGCATGCGACTTAGACAGGGAGGATCCAATTCTAGTCTAGTCTACTACCTACACCTAGCTAGCTGGCTACCCTGTCTGCTTTGCTTTCTTTTTAGGCGATCATTAATCGAAAAATTATTCAATACATTCTTATGGGAGTTTTTTCACTTCACAGATAATGACATGTGTCTTATTTTATTTATTTTTTATTTTTTTAATATTTTTTAAAGACACATGTCATTATCCTAGCTTCGCTTGTAGAGTTAAAAAATTTCACTGACAGTAGATAAGATAATAATTCTTATTAATCATGTCTAGTAATGCACTTTACCTTTCAAATGTTATTACTTACTAATTTCGCTCTTATTTTTCAGAAATAGCTAAGGATCTGGTTCTCATATATCCACTAGTATGTAATAGAAGAAGATATTTTAGTCTTTAGAGGATCTTAATATATACTAGTGTTATACCCGCGCGATACCGCTGGATAAGGAGGAAAAGATAGTAAGAAAGTATCAAGAGCAATTATATCGAAATAATCCAACATCATCTAACAAAAATCAAATGGTTAAGAAAGATAGAGATGAAATGATAGCAAAAAAATGTGGATAGGAATTATATGTAAATAATCCAACAACTAACAACAAAATTCAAATCATTAATAAAATAATTTCCGAAAGGATGGAAAAGATCCAAATGTATTTGAACATTGACTTAATTTTGCCGCAGGCATATAGTTAGGATGTATGTCTAGAACCATGGATGGTCACTTCAAAGGATTATGATTATTAAGTGCAAATTGCCTCCACGCAGCTGAAAGCACTTTATTGTGGTCGCTTTGTATGCAGCGGATTGACCATAAAGTTATGGCATTAGAAGTGGAGTGTCACATAGGTTGAGCGTTTGTTGAAATAGACAATTACATTGTTTCATTGTTACTGTTGTTTTGGATTGAATATTTCCTATCCCTTTCTGATTTTTACTCTTAGTGTCCGGCATGGATGGAAATGGAAAAGGAATATGCAATTTCTTGTGCGATTCTGAAAAGAAATTAGTGTTAGGATATTGAATTTGGAAAGATTTACTCGAAATGAGAAAAGAAAAGAAAATTATTTTACTTTTTAATCGGAGTGTAGAATAATTTTTTTTTTGGCATAAGAAAGTATAAAGAGAAAAGAAGAATTGAATGCTATTGTCCAAGAATCATTGATTTGCTTCCATTGTAGTACAATATTATGTTAGTCTTAACTTTTGAGCATTAAACAAATATATTTGATATGTTGAATTATCTTAACTATTAATAGGAGACTTGGAGCAACAATTCGTGCAAGCGAATGCAATGGAAAATAGATTTAAGACAAAGAATTGAAAAAGAAACCAAGAACCAAAAATTTTCCTAAGGGACACAATAAGGTTTAAGCTATAGACAAAAATTTTCTTTTGTAATAAAGATGGTGAATGTTATAATCAGCTGTTCATATATTTTTGATTCAGAATTTCCTTATCAAGCTTTTTGAGTCTATCTCAATTTGATGAAATAAAATAAAATAAAAAAGGCATTATTGATGCCAATTTGTATTTTAACATTGGCATCCAAACTTGACTACAACAACTACAAATCTAAATTCGAATCATTGTCTTACTCTCAAACTTGACAACAACCACTGCAAAACCAACTACAAATCCAACACTTACAGCATCCAACATTACAATAGCAAAAAAAAAAGCGATATCCTTATCTGAAGTTCAATAAATCAACTGAAAAAGGGAAGAAAACAAGAAATCGCGGACGGGAAGAGGAACTCAAAACAAAGACAACAGGGAAAAAAAAAAAAGAAACCATTGAGTATAACAATAATGCAAAGCTCAACCAAAGAAATCCAAAATCCAGAATGAAAACCAAATGAATCAAAGTCAATATAAATCCATGACTTTAATCTTTTTTTAAAAAATTCATATCATGGACTAAATGTAATTAAATTTGATAAAAACATGAACAATTATCTCAAACAAAAGAATCAGAACTGAAAAAAAAAATTCATTTATGGGAATAAATCTTATCAGGAAAAGCTTAATTAAGGTAACCACCAGTTTGATATTTTGAAATCAAAAGATCAACAGGAAACAACCCTATCCATTGAATTTTAGTTTAATATCTTATTTAGTCCAACATCAAATTATTAACAGGAGATAACACACCTTAATCCATAAGCACAACAAATCAAGAATCAGATTTGAGACCAAATGGCTACAATTCCAGACTATATATATCAATGAAAAAGTAGAAAACAACTTTTCAAATCGTAAATGAAAAATTCAGTAATAAGAGACACAGATTTAAATATTAATAGGAATCATATGTTAATATAAAATGTAACTATTTATTCAGAATTCATCAGCAAATACATAGCTCTTCATGCAACAGTGCAAATTCCATAATTTTGAAGACTTTTTCAAGCACAAAAGGAAAACCAATATGATTATGACAAATCAGTTAACAGTTCAAGGAGTAAAAAGCATACCTCAAGTTGAAGTAACAAATCCAAGAGATTCCAAACTGAAAATAAAGAAAAAAGACAGAAATTAGCACTTAATTTAATCAAATAAGAACTTGAAATAAATAAGAGGAAAAATAACTTGGAAACATATCATTAATTTAATCAAATAAGAACTTGAAAATGTAACTTGAAATTTTGCCCAAAAGAAAAAATAAATAAGAGAAGAAGATATTTATTACATTTAAGTTGGCTTTTTAAACTAAAACCTCATAAAATGTGAATTGAATATCTTAAATTGATAAATTAACCTTTTAAAGTTACTGAACAACATGAGAATTGGAACAGGGGAAGGCTTTCTAAGGGAAACTCGAATCTAATGACTAAAATATACCGGTCAATATCAAGGATACCCATTTCCCAAGGCAAAACTCCCCCTCACAATCCTTCAGCTCAAATTGCAAAACAATTCAAAACTCAAATAAGAAACTACTCAAATTATTAACTCTCAAACCTTCGTTTGAAATGCAAAAAGAAAAATAGAAATGTCATTGCTATATAGGCACATAAAAGAGTTAAAAAGAAATTTTCCTAATTTTTTTTCTTTTCGTTATGCCTTAATCTCTGTAGGTCCTACATACATTCCCTTGAATATCCATCCATTCAAGTTTTTTCTTTTATAGCCCAGTCTCCATTTTCTTCACCACCTATGGCAACTTCAAACCTAAATAAAAAGCCATAGTTTTGGCCTCAAAATATTGCAAAAGAGGAATATGCATAGTAAATAGTTTAGCCAAAATTATTTAACACCAAGCAATAAGTACCTACAATTCAATAGTCCCATCAACATGGAATTTTCTTGAATAATGTAGCAAACTAATGCTTTGTCAAAATTTTTAGAATAAAACAACACAACTTGCACTGGACCTACTAACACATGTAAATATCTGAAAAAGAGAAATAAATTTAGATATAATTAATCTTGCTTCAAAAAAAAATATGAATGCTTCTTTATGCATCTCCACTCAAGAAAGGAACAACTACTATTTTATAAAAAGGGTTTTTAAAAATTCAGACATATGATTACCATTAACATTATTTGGTGTAGATCACAATATACTTGTTTTATGCAATTCATGGTAAGTGCTTGTTCAAACCTAAATCAGCTTAGCACTAAGGTAGTTGACATAGCTAGTTTCTATGCCTTCATGCTCAAGCATTAATGTTACAATTAAATTGGTCCTAGATTTCAAGAGTTTAGAAAGTGATCCAGCAAAAGAATCCATTACCTTCAAATTTAAAAAATCAATGTGATCCAAGTTTGATATAGTATTAATGAAACTATCATAATAAGCACTGAGAACTCAACAAAACACAAACCCAATACAATAAATTTTGTAGCAAAGCAATACTTTATTTCATGCCAGAGAACACAAAAAAAAAATCATCTTAATAAATCGTAAAAGAGTTTAAAATGTGAGAGAAAAAATTCAGCCCAAGGAAACTTTTTCTATGAATTAATATATTTACAACCATTCCCTTCATAAACTTATTTTTTCTTTCTTTGGTAACGAAGGAGCATCATCCATCAATTACACTTAAAGCAAATACGAAAGCAAATAGCACACAAAACCAATCAATATCCGAGTTCAACCTTCTGGCAGTATAAAAAAAATGAACTAAATTGAAGCATAAAGCAGAATGTACCTAACAATCTCATGGTGGGACAAAAAGGAAAGATTAGAAGAGGAATATGACTTGTGTGTAAAAGCAGCGAGTCCACTAAGCATCAACCTGCACAGAAGAGAAGAATACAGGTAAAAATTCATAAGGTAATCACAAAAGGCAAAACCAAACATGGAAAGCAGGATAACATCAACCAGAGGGAGTGCAAAACCATAGAATTTACTTGTAGATGAAAGAAATGCTACTCTGTCGAGGTGCAATTTTTCCCTTTTTGCTTTTGAAAGACAAAGAAAACCCAAACAAAGAGAGAGACTAAGCGGAACTGAGACTTGGAGGGGCTCGAGGTAGAGAATGGCAAAAACATTGGGAGTGCCTTTGGGTTGGATTGGATGGAACAGAAGAGAACATAGGAAGTACAAAAGGTAATAGAAGCAATCATGGTGACTCAGAGGAAAGCTCGGGTTGATGGGGAGATCTAGCATTTTCACAAGGAAGAGTGCGAACAGAATGTGAGATCCGGGAACCCAACAGCAAAACCCACCCGAAATGAGGAAACCAATTATAATCTCAAGGTAAATCAAATCAACCTTGAGTGGAGAAGTACAGGCATGGAACAAATCGAGCCCCAATAGTCGACCCACACTATGGATTTCTACAAGCAAGTACAAATCGAGTTGAACAAGAAGGGAGAAGGTGAGGGATGGACACAACCTAACATAGCTAGAAAAGAGACTTAGGCGAGACACAGGCCTATCCATGAGGATTGTATGGTAAATCAAATCAACCTTGCGTAAAGGAAGATAGCAAAGAGATAAATCGAGTCCCAAAGGCCGACCCACACAATTAAATTTTGGAAACAATTTGGAAGCAAAGTACAAATTGAGCAAAAAAGGGGAGGCGAAAATTGCAAAGGGAGAGATGGACAGCTGGAAAAAACTTGCAGGCCAAACACAGGCTTGTCCATAACTGCCTGTAGCTTTGGAGCAAGATACAGCACACGCGTCTGGCACGTTATAAGCACATGGTAGAATGACATGCAAATCCAGAAGGAGACAAACCAAAACAGAGTAGAAAAGGGCAAATGCTGGTAAAGAGAGGGTAAAAGACATGGCTGATTGAGGAAGCAAAATTCTCTACAATTTTTTTTATTACTAGGAAACCCCGCACGTTGCGCAGGTGGGGTTATAAAATGCTTTATTAGTATTGAAACAGAGCATGTAAAGGTATTGCATATTATGTTTAACATAATAAGAAAAATGTATCATATATATTTGTATATGCCTGATCTTGATCTTAAAATGTTAACACTGATTTTTGTTGGGTTGATCAAGGCAAATTGGCATCTGTCTCCTCTTCTGATGTCATTGTTGATTGTAAAATCTTTCTAACCATTTGTAAAGTATCTGTTCTCTTGTGTTTTAATGTATTTCACTTGTCAGCTCGCCAAAAACTTGTCTTGGATAACAAAAGTCATTTTAGTTGATTGTGGTGGCATGCACTTGTCATTGAATTCTTTGGGTATATCTTGACAAAATGGACAAGTGAGATTGTATAGATACAAGTAGAGTTTAATATTAGGAAGTCATAGTGATTACCATAAGGTAGGGATTCTGGACATGCTGGTTGGTCATCTTGGTGGCAAACAGTGGTGGGTCATTATGGGGCAAGCATTGTATAGCATTGTCTAGGATAAGTTGATAGTCTGGTTTTTGCTTTTCTTCTTCTTCAGATTCATCAGAGGATAAAGGAGTGATAATTCCATATTGAAGCATGTTGCAAAATTTTTCTGGTGTTGCTATTATAAGTTGAAGAGAATAATTGATAGATATGTAAGTCAATTTTGTTAGCGTGATAAAACAGAAGCTTTACAATCGAATGAAGCAATGGAAGACAAAGAAGGAAAAAAAGTTTTATATGTTGAATTGGAAAGATAGTTATCAGCATTGATAAAGTTTATTCACCTTTTCTTGATTTGATGAGTTCCAGCGTTAAAGGATTGCATTCTTGATTGTACGGGGAGATGGTGAATTTGAGGTCTCCATTGTATCGGAAAAGAAACAAGTCTCCTATCTTGACAGCATTGGTGTTGACAAATTTGTGCCACCCATCCGTAAAATAAAGGTGTTCACCGTTGCGCTCTAGCATGACCTGAAAAGTTTTTGGTATGTATGATTTGAGAGTGCAATTTGCTGTAGTTTGTACACCTGCTAAATATAGTCGGACGAACGGTTGGGGTAGAAGTTGGGAAAATAAAACATTGGAGGTTATCAGTTTTCTTTTTGAGATAGTGTATGTATAATGAATGAAGTAGATGTGATCAGGATGTGTTTTCATTGTTTGTACAAACATATTAGGGACAGATTTATTTTTCAAGGTGTTTGCATGGAAATGTGTTGGGTATGGTAAAGCTTGATTATTTGAACAGAATGGATTTTGTTGATAGATGAAATGTAGGGGTTCTTTGTCGTCAGATGATGAAAGGAGAGAAAAAATGATGTTTACAACATTGCTAGATAAGGATGGTGTATGATACAAGCGGGGAAAAGGAAATGTAAGGAATAAGGTTATTAGGCGAGCACGGTTAATGGTTGGAGAAACAGAGATTGGTAGAGCAGTGTTATAGGTTGAGAGGAGAATGCATGTAGAGCAATGTAAGAGAGGAAGGGGAAAAAGTTGGATTGCTGTTTGCTTACCAATGCTTGTTTTTGTTGGTCGTTCTGCAAAAATACTTCAAAATATTGGGGCAGATGGTTTGTGGGGTAGTTTGCTATGGAAATGAAAAGGGTAAGAGTAGAGATTGTTTGACAAGAGACAGTAGAGGTATAAAGATTTTGTCTTTATATAGAAGGGATGGTGTGGAAATGAATGGGTATGAGATCACTAATTGAACAGACAGATTTTAATGGAGTCGGTGCATGGGGAATGTTAAAAGGTAGGAGGAATGGAGATGTAATGGTTGTTATTATTCATGAACCGTCATGTTTTTTTTATCTTGGGGTTGTACCGTTATCAGATTGGGAATAGAGCGTTTCATACAATTGTTTTAACATTTATGAGCCGCAGTTTTTTGTTTTGGTTGGGCGAAAATGTAGCAAATGAATGGTTTCGGTAGTTAGTCTTGAATAGATGTATTTCTTGGCAAGCGGGAAACTGGTTGTTGTTATATGGCCTTTGTTTTTTTGTTGTTTTCTTTGTTAAGCCTGTGGGAGAATAGATATGGATTTAATTTGGAATTAAATGTTTTCTGTATTTGCAGTATTAAGTTTGAAAATAAGCAGGAACAAAGAAAATATTTTGTTTGTTCAAATATGTTTGTTTATACTAATAACATAGTCAATAAGCAAATATTAGAAACTGTTATAATTGCAAAAAGTTAAAAGGTAAGGACAAGGTTAATTTTACAAATTGATCTTGTGATAACCACTAATTTTCTAAATTTAATATTAAATATTTGTAAATTTAAAATTAAAACAAATAAATAAGCTAAAGGAAATAAATGAATTTATTTAAGATATAGAAATATTTGAAAATTCGAAATTTGATGAAGTGATGAATTTGAGAATTCAGAATTAGGAATTTAATTTGGATATTAAGAGATCTAAAATAATAAGGAATAAAATGAGTATATTTATATATATATATAAATATATATTTTTAAATAAATACATATGTATATTAATATACATTTATGTATACTTTTATATATAAATATATATGAAATATATATTATTTTAAATTAAAGTGTATAGATATGTATATAAAATTATATACAAAATATATATATCTATATACATTAATATAGTATATTTATATATATAAATATAATTATAGTGTATTTATATATATTTATAAATATAAATATATAAATAAATTAAAAAAAGAAGAAAACATAAACGGAATCGGGAGAACCTGACCCCGTTTCATTCTCCTCTGTTACAAACAGAGGAGAACCCTGCAGCAGTTGACGCCGTCAACCAAGAGAAGAGAAGGAAGAGGAGAGAGAGGCATCGTCGGCGAGACGAGGGAGAAGAGAAGAAGCGACCAGCGACGAACGGAAAGAAGAAAAGAAAAGAACGGAAACAGAAAAGGAAACCGGAGGAAAAAGAGAGGAAAAGAGAGAAAAAGGAAAACGGCGGTGCCGGCCAATCTAGGCATCGCCACCTCAACCCCGACCCTGACGAAGGTAAGGGGAAGGAAAAGAGACCACAGACAGTGAATGAGGAGGAGGAAAGAGGGAGAAAAGAGAAAGAAAGAAGCCGCTGCTGCAGCTTCCAGATCCAACGCCATCGCCGACGATGGGGAAGAACAGAGGCTCGATCCAGTTTCGCCACCATCTTAGCTAGCTGTGGAGAGGCTGAATCGGCGACGATGACGACCGATGGTGGCTGAACAGGCTAAACTGGCCGATGGGTGCTGAACCAGTCCAAACCGGTTCAGACCAGAAAAGAAGAAAAAGAAAAAGGAAAGAAAAGAAAAAGAAAGAAAAAGAAAAAGAAGAAGGAAAAGAAAAAGAAAAGAAAAGAGAAGAAGAAGAAGAAGAAGAAGAAGAAGAAGAAGAAGAAGAAGAAGAAGAAGAGAAGAAGAAAAAGGAAGAAGAAGAAGAATGGAAAAAGAAGAAGAAAGGTAAAAAGAATTAATAATAATTTTATTATTATTAATTGTAGTTTAATTTTATAAAAATTCTAAAATGTAGAATTTGTTGTAGAAAATCGTTCTCAGTGAATGAGATGATGAATAGGGAGAGGTGGAATACGGGCGCGACGGTAGCGAGGAAGTCGCCGACCCGGAACAGGTAAGGGAGGCATGTGTAGCATGTAAGGATATTCAGTATGCATGTTTTTAAATATGCATTATTTTATGAAAATGTTGTGGTGATTCATCAGTTGGAAAATTATGGTTATATTGGCTGGTTGTAAAATACAAACTGTCGTTTTGTTTAGGGAGGCTAGTCAATCGGTAGCCGTTATGCTGTCGAAAAATTTTAGAAAATTACGTAAAATCATATTAAATGATTTTATTACACGAGAAATCATTTCCAACCACGAAAAATGAGAAATTCATTATTTTTCATAAAACATGAATATACTGAATTTTATTTTTTAAAATATTCATGTTTTCAAATTTGGTGAAAATGAGATCACCGAAAATTCTCTCAATATGCGAACTATATGTGACATAAAAAGGAAGATGAAAGGAAATAAAGTGAATATTTTATAAATATTTTCTAAATATTCACTAAATGATTTTTATAACCTTTATGGTTTTAATTATGAAATTAATTATTTTTATAAATTCCATAAAGGTTATTTTATGATGAAAAACACTGTTTTGAGACTAGTTGGCACCTCTATCATGCTCATACGTGATATGTGATATGTGATATGTTTAGTCCCGGTCGACACCTGATCAGTGATCCACCGAGGACGATTATAGACTATGGCCATAGATTTGACATGATTATCTTTCTACCTTCGAGTATTATAGCATGATATGACTCGGTGATTGCCATAGTCTCCATATATGATATGTGATATGTTAAATGAAAATGTTTATATGATACGTGACATGTAAAAAGAATATGTTTTATATGACATGAGAAGAAAATTAAATAATTTATAGCATTTTTATATAATGCTCATTACGGTACTGATTATAGTACTACAAGATGATTTTCATATGACATGTGATATGAACATGAAATATGTTTTCAAAAAGAAAAAGAGTTTATAAATCTAATATTCTTACTATGATTTTAAATTGAATATTAGACTATATGTGACATGAATATGTAATATGTTTTCAAAAAGGAAAAAAGATATTTTAAATCTAATATTCTTATTTTACATTGTAATTTAATATTAGATTTAAACGATATATATGTTATACAGAAATGATTTTAATAGCTTCTTTTTCTATTTAAAGTACTGTACTCATTATGCTTTGTACAGTAAAACATGAAAAGAGTTTCAAATGAAAATGACATGAAATGAAAGGAAAAAGGATTTAAATTTCAAATGAAATTTATTACTCTCTACAGTAGCTTCTAGGTTCCGGGACAAGACAAGTATTTCAAAATACTTGTCTTACTCCATCCAGATCCCTAGCCGACTATAGTATCCTTCCTACATACGAGCCTAGCACACTTCTAGGAAAACGAAAAAGTTTTTCAGCATATAGATAGCTGGATATCAAGTGTTGCATATAACTCCTTTACTGAGCCGTGGTTTGCTCACCCCTTAATTTTAAACATTTCAGATTTTTGAGGACTGAGAGTTAGACGTCTGAGGACCTCGGTTGCACATTTAGAGGAATATGTGACAGTTCGACTAAAATATAAGGTACAATCATTTATTTTTTGTATTTAGACTTATCTACAGTACTACTTTCTTGTAAATTTAGATAGGGGATGTAAATGATATTATAATTTTATACGAAATTGTTTATATGTAAAAGAAAAGTAGAGTATTGCAGACAGCCGAACCAAATAAAATGTATAGAAAAACGTGTAAAAAAATGTGGTCACGGGTTGTGACAGATCTGTTTCATAAAGAGTAAAGGATAAGATAGAAACATAGGAAGTAGTAGTGCAAAATACAAAAAAAAAGATCACATGAACTCAAACACACCCTTTCTGCAGCGATAAATGGAGACTTGAAAGAGCATTGGTTCAATCAGTGCAAATTCACAGTTGTCTCCAACCTTGATGTTGTTATCAACAACAAACCTTTTCCAGTCTCCTGAAAACACTTTGTTTTTCTTTGAGTAAATGTACTAAACAAGTCATTTACGTGTCTTTTCTGGGAGGCATAGGTCTAGTTGAGTCCTTGCTTTTGGCAAACAGTGTTCATAAAATTGTCACAGTATGTGCTGTTGGTAAAGGGAAAAAATTATTTTTGGTAAAGCGAAACAGAATAAATGTTAAGCAGAGGTTTGCAAAGTTGACATTACTAGAACACATGATGTTTCAACGTTTGTTCTAGTCATTGTACATGCAAAGGTTGAAGGATTTGAGTTTGGGTGGCAAATCGGGACATTTCCAAAATCTATGAAGTAGTGGGTTGGTTCCTCATCATTTTCAGAGTTGTCTTCTTCATCTGGGTCGGATATATTACCAACTAGGCCAAAAAAAAGATCCAGAGAAAAGTTAATTTGTCATGTGAAAGTCCAAAGGAAAGGCATTTAATAAAAAGGAATTGGTTTAAGCAATTGCAATAGACGTAGATGAATTAAATTTGCATTGATCATTGTTTAGGCAATGGTGTTACCTTTTCTTGACATGATTTTTTCCATGGTTAGTAAAGTGGTTGCTTTGCTGTAGATGTTTGCGTTGAAGTTGTTTTTCTCATTTAGTCGTACTGCTATGAGGTCTCCAAATTGTATTTCATGAGCTTGAATAAATGCGGACCATCTATCGGCAAAACATAGTCCTTTGTTTGTCCGGATAAGCTGAACAATGAAAATGTGGAGCAATACTCCCTTGAGTGTACAATCAAGAGGTTCTTGAACGTGAGGGAAGTATTCGTTTGCAAACCAGTTAGGTAACGGCTGGGAAAAAAAGGAGAAATGTGATTAGGAAAAACTTCTGTATTTTTTTTTTTATATTTGCAATTCATACGACGTGTAGAAAGAAGTGAATATTAGTGGAACAAAAAGTAAGAGGACAGTGAGAATCCAAGTATCAGTGTAGAGAATGAAGTATGAATATATATCTTTGATTAAGGGTTGGGAACAAATTATGTATCGAGTTTTTTTGTAGATAATAAACATATAATTATAAATGGACATCATAAGGTATTTCAAGCTTATCAAATAGAATAGAGTATTGAAAAGTGAGGCTTATAAAACAGGCTTGATGTTTCAACTCATATTTGCCAGAATATAAAAGACTATATAGACATAACGGATGATAGCATGTATTATTTTGGTTATTATTCAAGGTTTTATGAAATTTGAGTTACATTTTCATAGGAAGGTAGAGAAAAGTCAGGCAATGTAAAGATAAATGGACACAAAATTATAGATAAAAGGAAAAGATATGAACGCAGTTTGTTAGAGCTTGAATCAGAAAGCAAGTTGATATGCTAAAGGGTGAAACTTTCGTGGACAACAAAGTATGACATAGAGCATAAAAGGATAGAATATATTTTCAAGTTATTATACACAAAGAAATCGAGGGAAAATTTGTTTTGATTACCACGGTGTTTCTCTGGTTGTCCGATTGAAAATAAACATTGAAGAAACGCAGGGGCAGATACGGGCTACTGCTTGCCATTATTGATGATAGAGGTATTTCTTGCCGATTCAAAATAGATTGTGGTTATAGGTAGATACAAGTTTCTATTCTGGAAAGTGGTGAAAGAATAAATCGTGGGTGGGGAGGCTGATTGGATAGACCTGTATTTTTTTGTTTCCAATGGTGGCTGTCAGACTTGGGTAGCATGGTGGTAGAGGAATAGGTAGATTTGCTGTGTAGAAAATATTGAACAAGAAGGATTTTTTTTGTTTTGTCAATCGGTGAAGGAAAAGTGATAAGACAAGGGAAGATAATAGGGTTGATAGCAGTCTTAATGGCAAAATAAATGTAGATTTGGGTTAAATATTTAAAAGATATTGGTCTGACAAGTGCATTTATTATTATTATTATCACTGTTTTGAGAAAGGCTGTAAAAAATATTTGGTATATATGTATATATTTGTTTGATTAAAGTTTATCCGGAAATGGTTTTTTTATTATATTTTTTTATATGCATATGTATATGTGTATATATATATATGTGCATATAATATATAAATGTTTGGAAATTTTTGGTATTTTTTTGTTTGTTTTTTGGTAATTTGTTTTTGTTTTGTCAATCGATAAAGGAAAAGTGATAAGACAAGAGAAGATGATAAGATTGATAACAATCTTAACGACAAAATAAGGGCAGATTTGGGTCAAATATTTAGAAGATATTGATTTGACAAGTGTATTTATTATTATTATCACTTTGAAAAAGCTTGTAAAAAAGATTAGATATTTGATTAAAATTTATCTGGAAGTGCCTTTTTTATTATTATTTTTATATGCATATGTATAGTTATAGATATATATATTTATGTGCATATATAAGTGTTTGAAAATTTTGGTTATTATTTGTTTATTGTTTTGGTAATTATTGAGACATTTTTTTTTTCATAGGGTGTGATGGTATATATGTGTGTGTGTGTGTGTGTAATTTTTATTGTAGTTTTGATTAAAAAAAAAGGAGTAATTGTTGGGTATCATAGTTTTTTTTTTATTTATCTAGTAATTTGTAATCAAAAGTTATTTATAAGTAAATTTTGGCGAAAGGAAATATGGTATAAAAATAAAATTGTGTTGCGTTATAACAAAGTTGGAGTAAAAGAGATGATATAAATTAAGATATATATATATATATATATATATATATATATATATATATATATATATATATATATATATATATATACATGAACATGTCTTTAGGATATTATTTTATTAGCTTAATGGTTAAAATCATGTGATGTCAGAATCAAGTTTTTTCCAAATTTTTTTTGTTTGAGAGTATGTTTCAGTTATTTTTAAAATATGTTAACAACATTATTATCGAGTTGTGAAAAAAAATGAAATGATGTTTGTGCAAACAAAAAAAGATCATCTATTTTAAGGGAACATACAAAGAAAAATAGATGTTTGACAGAGAATTGAAAGAAATATCTCAGCGTAGATAAGAACAAGGATATGTTGCACAAAGTTGCACTTGAGTATAAATAGAAAAGCAAACAAGAGAGGAAAAAAAAAGTAAAATATTGGATCTGAACATAATTTTTTAAGGCTGTTGTTCAATCTTGAGGTACGTCCTTTGCAAGACAAGATAGAAGTGTAGGTCCGGCTGGCAGATAAACAAAGTCTTCTTGATCATCATTGCTAATCTAGCGATGATAGGGTCTTGGTTTTTTTTTTTTGTGCTGTAGTGTACCAGATAAATTTGGAACATGTGTAAATCAAATGTTAGGCAAATTATATAAGGGAAAAGAAGTTAGTAAGTGCCATGTTTTGTAAATGTTGTTATAGTTGTGATGATATTTTGTGGTTTTAGCACTAAATGTATGAGAATCGAAAAATAAAATGAACCCAAGGCAAAATTTATAGTGTTTATGCAAGCAAGTGTGAAAGTGTTTGGCATGAATATGATTGCTTTATATAGAAGTATAGGAAATCATTGGGGCTTATAGTTTTTGTAATCATTTTATATGATAGGGATGAGTTAAGAGTTATTGTTTGATAAATGGATGCAAATAACTCATTACCTTGAGCAACAGATACTTGAATATGTGTTTTATTCAGTTTTGAAAAGTTGCAAATTTGTTCTACTTTGACGTTATTGTTGAGAAAAAATTTTTTGCAACTCGCTGAGAAACATTTGTTTGTCTGGGTGGAAATATAGTGAACATCCATACGTTGGACTTGCTGTTTATAGAAAAAGCCATATCAAGATTGTATTTTGGAAGATAATTGGGAATGAAGAATTGGGGAGGATCCTGTTAAAATGTGTATTTTGTTAGTGGTGATTATAATTGAAAAACTTATGATATGAAGTGGGGGATAATAAAAATTGTAAATAGTAAGAGATAAGATGTTTGAACACTTGTTGTTGTCTTGGAAAGAAGGGTAGGTTGCTAGTAATGTCGCATGTTTGTGTCGGGTCTGTTGAGGTTTGGGTTTTTTGTGGGAATTTATCTGGGTATGTTCTTTGGGATAATCCAGCTACAAAGCAAGAACCAATAAAAAGATGAAATTTACCTTTTGTTTTGTCAATGGCTTCAAGTGATAATAACAAACCTTGAGTAGTGTAAATGGTTACTTTGAAATACATTTGTTCAGCCAATTGGAAAATCATTATATCGCCAGAATTTAAACAGTGTGTGTTGAAGAAGTGTTCCCAACTATGAACAAAACGAACATGTTTATGAACTGACATCAATTTCATGTTGAATATTGTAAACAGAGAAGTTTGCATTGTTACCGGGCATATATGATCATGGGATTTCTTGTATTGAAGCGCTATTTTTCCCAAAATTGTCTGGGAAAAAAATCATGAATTGGATGAGAATGGGATGCATATTGTTTTGGATGGTTATTCTATGGTTAGAGGAATGATAGGAGTTGAACATGTTTGATGGAATAAAATGAAACTGGTATTGTTATGAGTGTGAAAAGAAATGACATGTGTACTGTTTTGATGAAAGCATGGATCTTAAGATGTTTTGTTATAAGGACATAAATTTTGTACGCAATGTGTAGAGGTTTCTTACCAAGTACTTGCCATGTATCAGATCTTGAGTTATGACGATGCAAAGGTCGTATCTGGTTGATGGGCCATGTTTTTGAGACTGGTTGATAGCCAAAATTGTGCGAGAGGAAGGAGGCAATGGTTAACAAGTGAGTAGTTGGTTTTAGTTTTTTTTTTCTTTTGGTGTTGGGTTGTGGTTTTGAGAAGTGTTATAAAAATATATGTAGGAGAAGTTAAAGCAGAAGGGGTTGGAAAGTGAAAGTCTTTACTTGTTCCTGTTGTTATTATTACTGGAAGCAAAGAGATTGATAGCCGAATAAACAGGTTAATAGGGAGGGAGTGGTAGTAAATATTTTATTTATGTATAGCTTATTTGTTTTTTAGTGTTATTTTTTGACAGAAGGCATAAATTAACATGGAGAATTTTGTGAAACAGCTATTGTAGATTAATTCGTTAAATAAAAAGGATTTTTTTTTATGTTATAGAAACTGATGTATTTGTATATATTATACCAACCTTGTATGTACAAAGAATTGGTCAATAGTTTATTGGAGTAAGGAAAATACGGATAGACAGGCAATGTTTTGTGTGTTTGAATGTTTTTAGTGAAGTTCAGTTTTGGTTATGTGTTTTAACAATTAAGTCATTTTTAATGCAGTCATTTTGTTAATTGTTATAAACAGGCGAGTAAGAAGTGCGTGTACACATTTGAACTATTTAGAGGGAAAGTTGTATTTGTGTGAATTATAAAAGAAAATACTTTATTAAATGTGATGAAAACAAGAGTAAAGAATATTATTATTTGGAGTTGATTCAGAAGAGTTAAATATTAAGTAACATTGATATTTGTTCAACAATATAGAACAAGATATAGTGGTAAGCAATAATTTACGAAAAATATAGAAAAAAAATGGAAAGATCAAATGGTCAAGAAGAACAGGAGGAGAAAAGGGAAAGTTTATGTCCAAGTAAAATGTAAATGGATGTATTCAAGTTGTAAATAAAAAAGAACAGGTAAAAAAATCGTTTCATCAAACAATGATGCAAAAAAAAAATTTAAACCAATTTTTGCTACGTGCATAATACAAGATATTAAAAGCAATTTTCATATCTTTTCATGTCCTGTAAGAGTTTAGGCAAAAAAGTTACAAAGTGAAAACAACTGATAGGTCAGATTGTTGTTTTCTAGCTTTTTATACAAGGTGGCACAAACAAAAGAACAAAAAGTTACAATGATGAGGTACCAAACATGGACCATAGCAGCTTGTGTTCAGTGTTGATCAAAAGCATGTACTGATACTTGTTTTAGCTGGTTATTTGTCTTCGTAACAAGCAAGCTCCAACAAAAGAGATATTGCACTTTGATGTCATCCCTGCATTTATTAATTGTAGAAGATAAGTTTGCTGGAAAAAGCCATTTAATATAGGCAAAAAAAGAGCAAAAAAAAAGAGTGTATAAGTTTTTATTGTCAGAGATAGCTACAAATGTAATTAGTGTAATGCAATGTTTTTTGGCTTAAGAAAAAGAAAAGAGGTTTGTTGGAAGGGCAAGCTAATACAAATAGAGAGAGGTCTTTTTAAAGAAGGGGAAAACAAATGGATATAAGTAACAAAAAGAAAAGAAGAGATATAAGTCAAGCTATAATTCAAATATGTTTATCAATTAGACTATAACATGATAACTATGTTTGTTTCGAAGCAGGAAAGTATATTGGCAGAATAAGTGTGAGTTTCTTTTTTAAAATTTGTTAACACAATAGGAAAGGACAGGGGAAAAAAAAAGAAAAAGAAGGCAAGAATGTAAATAGCATTGCACAAAGGTAGCAAAAAAATAGAGTGCCAGACAAAAGGATAAATTGGAAAGCAAAGATGACAGAAAATGAAAATTTAAGGGTGAGAAAATCAGTTTTATACCTGGATTTTAGTTGTTTTAAAGGTATGTCGTAGAAAGACGTATCATCTGTTGGATCAATTACAGGTCCAGATGTTTCTTTTTCTTTCTCACTATGGACAAGGAAAAAGCAGTGTTATATTTGTTATGATCAAGGATGAATAAAAGCAGGAAAGAGTTAATTAAACAGTTAGATTATATCTTTATTATTGTGCAAAGATTTACCTGAATAATTTCCTTTTAACTGAGGCAGATGGATGCTCTTGTTGAGTTCGGAGAGTTTGGTTAGTTGGTTCTTCAATTCTAATGTGCATAGATTGGAAATTTATAAGTTTTGTTGGCAAGCAAAATTGCACAGTGATAATCTATTTGTTTCTTTTTCTTTTTGTGCAGAGTGAAAAGAACAGGGGATACAAACCTGATCCCTTTTTGGCTAGCTGGGGTGTCAAAACCAAATAAATCCCTGAGTAAATCAGTTTCAGGATCTGATGAGGCCTGGGTTTGTTCAGCATGTGAGGCCAAAGTTTGGGATGAATTTGCAGAAGAAGTTATCACAGGAGCTATTGGTTCAACAGGAGCAGGAAGATCACGGGTAAAGTTCTGGCAATAATAAAAATGAGGATTCCAGATTGAAAAGATTATTTTGTAAGGTTAATTTTAAAGATTCTCTCATGATTAATCAAATCCTTAATAGACTTAGCTAACACTTGTTGGTCAAGTGTCTGCGCCTTAGCTATGTCTTCCATAGGTTTTTGAACAAGATCCTCTGTTGTTTTACCAAAAATGATAAAATCAGCTTCACTTGTTTCGTCTTCGAAATTGATACAAAGCTTGAAACTGGTTATTGGCAAGTGGAAGACAGAGACATGATTAAAAAGGATTAAAGCAAAAGCTGTTACTTGAAAATTAATGAAATGAAAAACAGTTGAAAACCAAAAATATGGATCAAAAAAATAGAACAAAGTTATCTCACGAGGGTCTTGGCTCTTGTTCACCATGTCCTTCAGTTAGACAACAAAGTTTGTTATCAATAATTCTCAGTCCTTTGTTACAAATTCTACAGCAATTGTAAAACCAGCCAGCAGAGAGATCAAATCTTGATATCTTTGCTTTGCATGTGAAGAACATTTTAAGACAGATGTGAAATGGAAGGAAAACTATGTGTTAGCCAAAAGTGCAAAGGAAATCTGGAAATGCAATAAAAATTTTTTTTGTCTAGGGAAAAGGGGCAAAAAACCTTTGATTGTAAAATATCTATTTTTAATAATTCAGCTATTGTCATCCTATTGTCATTTATATTATCTGGTCCATCTTGCCTAATCCAAGCTTGTTCAGGGAGTGGGGTAACAGCAAGTGGTTGATCAGCATATCTAACAAGGAGAAGAAAGCAAAGGATAAAAAACATAAATAGTCTAAACATGATCATAAAATAAATCACACGTGAATTCAATATATAGATTACGATTGTAAAATAAATCACATGTGAAATTAATATAGATACAAACCTATCTTTCAACGGTTTAGTTTCTGGTATGTCAAAGTCTAGATAAATTTTGGTAGCTGTTGAACTTGTTAAAGAGCAGCGGCCTATCAACAAAAGCCAAAAGAATTTAATGGTAGGAAGACAAAGAGAAAGAAGGGATAATCAAAAACAGAAGGAGAAACAATAGTCAAATTTACCAAGAAATTTACGAACTATCATTCCAGATAGAACTATCGGAACATTTGTTCTTGAAAAAAGATCATCTCGATTATCAAAGACATGAGCTGATGTAGCCCATAATGTTGCTTTAAGGTTTTCCCCACTTGGGAAAAAAAAACACTGATAAAATAGGAAGCAAGAAACATTTTTATATCTGTTTAGAAGCAAATAAGTGTATCAAAAAAATATAACTGGCATGTACATACAATTGATCTTGGATTCTAATGTTTCTTCTATCAACGGGGTCTGGACTATATTTTGTGTATCCATCAGTGATTGGGCCAATAGAGCTCAACAAACCAATAACATCTACCATATAAAGCTCATTTTTTCAAGTTGAGAATAAAGGCAATACGAGAAGAGGACAAGAAAGGGTGTAAAAACTAGCAAACAGTGTTGACAAAGAATAAATAAATCGAAAAGGATAGCAAACAAGAAAGAATGAAAAGAACAAAAGGAAAAAAATAAAGTGAACAGGACCTATAAAGCATCTCTAAATCCTACTCGAGGATCAAGGGCTTGGAACGGAACCAGTTCAAAGTAGTATAAAGGCAAGGGGTTTGGTGGATTTTGTATTTCAATCAATTTAGTTGTATGCGCAAAGTTGATCATTGCTTTTTGCGTAATTGCCTTGTATAAGTTCTTAGGTTTACCAACAAAGAAATTTTTGATGTCATAGACAGCTCCTTCTTTGATTAATGATTTGAAAAGCAGTTCATCCTTTTTAAGAATGACAACTTGCATAGCATTGCCCTGGTTAGAGATAGGAAAAATAAGTAAGAAGTGATTTTATAAGATAACAAAGTAAAGTAAACTGAAAAGAAATATGTATTAGAATATGAAACATTACTTTTTCATCAACAACAAGCATATCGATAGAGAGAAAAATCTTTTCACTTCCTGGTAAGATTGTATCCCAGATGTTCAAAACACGAACTCGAATTTTGTCAGTAGGTTCCTAGGGTTTTAACTCGTCCAAAAATTGATATCCTATGGTAAAATCGAAATTAGAGAAACTATATACAATAAAAAAAAATGGTAACAACATTAAATTTAACAATAAAGCAAAAAGGTTTTTTAATATTAACATAGTTATAAGAGAATTGCTACAAAAAGGCAATAAGTAGATAGGGACAAAATGGTTATCTAAGATAAGCAGCGAATCAAAGAAAGGGCAAAAAAAGGGGCAAAATCAGCAAAGGTGTATTTGCACTCCATACAATAAATTAATTACCAAGAATGTAGTTGGAACATTAAAAGAAATAATTACCTGGGAAAAAAAAGATCAGATCATAAAAAGGGAAAAAAAGAGCAAATTTCATAAATCAAACAAGATTTCCTGCATAAGATGCAAAGACAAAGAACAAGAACAAAATATAAGATATATATGCGAATGTAATATGCATGTAGCAAATAAATATGTTGAGGAATGGGAGATAGATGCAAATAAAGGATGAGATGTAGGCAGAAAAAAAAAATAGACTTGGGTAAATACAAGGGCAGGGAATGACAACCTGATGCTAAATCCTCAAATATTTCAAAATAAACAATATTTTTTGTAATAAGATGTGAATGAGGATTATCATAAGGAATCAAAATTTTTAATCCTGATTTTTTTTTTTGTGATTCTTGAGATTGCAACATATAATTGACCATGTGAAAATACAGGCTTTGGCAAATAGAGACCAACAAATTCAAGTGTTTGACCCTGGCTTTTGTTAATAGTCACGGCATATGATAAACGAATGGGAATTTGTTTTCTTTTGAGAGTAAATGGCCATTTTGAATCTTTAAGGACAAAGCATATTCTAGGAATGAAGACTTTTTTCCCAATATGATTTCCAGTAATTATTTTAGCCTCAATTATATTTGAAGCTAATTGGGTAACAATAAGTCTAGTTCCATTGTAGAGTCCAACACTTTGATTAATATTCCTTAACAACATAACAACACATCCTAATTTCAAAGAAAGCTGATGATCGGGAGCATTTGGATATGTCAACGAATTCAAGAACTCCTGGGGATACAGGATATCTTGATCAGTTAAGTTGCCATCAATATCCGAAATTGAGTCAAAACTAAGATAGTACTTTTCATCTCCTGGAATCATTGCCAACGCTTCACAGTTTATCAGGTCAACTGTTTCATTGAATGGTGTCACAATTGCACGATCTCTGAGATAAATAGAATCAGCAAAGTTGTTTGCCAAATTTGGATAGATGGCATCGATTATTGCCAAAACAGGTTTCCCTTCATAATGAACCACTAAGTCTAGAGGGATTTGGATCCATGTTTCATTAGAATCAGAATCAACACGAACAGGAGGAATTTTGCCATTTCCAATGTTCAAAATCCAGGTAGCAAATTCTTCTGTTTCTCTTCTTGTATTATCATTTGAAAAATCATGTTGAAGTCTCATGTTTACATGCAATGTGTATACATGGCAATATTTCCAAAGTGGAGATTTGCTTATAGATGCATTAACAATTTGAGATCTTGTTCCTCCTGTAACAACAGGTAATATTTGCCTGAAATCACCTCCAAGCAAACTTGTTTTATCACCAAATGGTTGAATTGGACAATCACCAATACCAGACAGCATAATATCATATAAAGCTCTCTCAAATGCTTCAAAACAATGTCTATGTATCATAAGAGCTTCATCCCAGATAATCAAGCTTGCAACGGAGATAAGTCTAGCAAGTTTTGAATTGCGTTTGATCTGACATATTGATATTTCATCAACATTCAACGAAATTTTAAAGCGGGAGTGAGCAGTTCTTCCACCAGGTAGTAACAAAGAAGCAACACTAGAAGATGCAATAGTCAAAACAATTTTCCGTGCTGATCGAAATGTAGCCAATATAGTTTTCCACAGGAAAGTTTTCCCAGTTCCACCATGGCCATAGACAAACAACATTTTACCCTCATTATTGGTAACAGATTCCAGCATAGCATGATAAATAGATTTTTGTTCATCATTGAGCATTAAAACAAGAGTATTGTGGTCTCTTTCTAGTTCATTAATGTCATAATTCATTTCTTCTTAGACAAGTCTATCTCGTAGCATATGTTGTGAAGCAATAAATGGACAAGGCAGATCATAATTAGCAAGCGAGGAACCATGCTTGTTAAAAAGTGTTTCAAGCAAGAGCAAGATTTGGTCTTTCCAATCTTGATCTGTCGAGAAAGGGATATTGATTGGAAAATCATGACTAATTTGGTATTGGATATCTTCTCCCAAAATATTCCAGTGTTTGTTCCATAATTCCACCGGATTTTGAACTTCCTAGAAAAGAATAATGGTGACAAATAATTGTCTCAACTCAGGGCTAGTTGCCAAACAAGATGCTTGTTCCAAAGCATGATCCCAATCTCTGTTATCACCAAGAATACCCAAAGCATGACATGTAGATTGAAAAGTAGGATGCAAGATACCATTAACTATCCTAAGATGTTCATAGTTTTTTGCTCCCTTCATAACATTCAATAATAACCTTAGAAAATATAGCTCGCCAGTAGTAGGATGAACAAAGTTTACTCATCCAATGACTCTGCCTCTTTATCTGTGCGACCACCTCTTATTTTTTTGAGACCAAACCTATTGTGTCGGAAATTTTGTATATGTAGGAGTTTGAGCAGATGGATACAATCTGTTCGTTTCCATCCATTCAGTGAACATGGTCTTTTCAAGCAATGGTTGGGACAAAATATTTGAGAGATCTGCATTGTCAGAGAAAGTAATATGGTGTCCAACATGCTTCATGAGATGAAATATATCTACAATCCAAGAAAGTTTTGATCTCATCAAACTGGACAGAATCACAACTGTTATCAGCAAGATTTGTTGCAGGGATTTCTTCGATAATTGCTCTTGTTCTGTCCACACCTTTGTTCACATACTTGAACAAATATTTGATCAATTTTGTCTTGACACAGATTTCAACATTTAAGTGTGCCTGATGTCGAACAAGTAAATCAGTATTGTAAGGTACCATAAATCTTGTGTCAAGCATCACACCATTTTTTTCTACACTCATTTGTTCATTTGTTGGAGGTCTTCTTCTATATAAAACAGGAGAGTTTTCACTCACTATAGTATGAGATTGATATGGTTTAGGAAATCTCTTAGAACATTTACCATTTTTCATGCATGCAGATTTGGTATTTGTCGAACCACAAGGACCATGGATCATAAAGTTGGAAACAGCCTCATAAGCAACAGGATCTTTTTCTTTATCAGGTATTTCAGCATATATGATCCTATCAATATCTTCCGGTGTGAAATATTTTTCTTTGGGATGAAGCCATAATAGGATATGAACATGTGGCAAACCACGTTTTTGGAATTCAATCGTATAGACAATTATGAGATAGAGGAAAACAATTTTATTTAAAAGGAATCAAAAAGAATTTTCAAGGAAAAAGAATAGTAAAAGCACAGGGAAAAAAGTGTAAAAATTACCTGCTAATGTCTGACTAAAATGTCTTTCCTTAACCAAATCTGTCATGAAAGCTTTTAACCTTAACCTGAATAGCCTTGTTAATATATCTGGTATGTCTTGTATTTTTTGTCCAGGAATAAGAGATAGTGCCAGATCAACTTCTAACCATTTTGGGTTACATGTAAAGGTTATAAACAGATCAGGTTCTCCAAATTGTCTGCAAATTGCTATAGTGTCTTGGTAGTTCTGGAACATAAACCGAGGGCTATTGACAAAAGATGATGGTAAGATAATGCGTTTACCAATTGCATGACAATCAAGATCACCTCTGGTAATAGCATCATAAACTCCTTGATAAATTTTTGATCTTAATTGCCGCTGATTGTCACGAATCCATTGTAACCTCTTACGTTCAACACACAAGAAAGCATCAACAACAAACTGGAGAAACAATTTACCTCCTTTAAGGAGAGTATGTCCTGTCGACAATCGTTGCTGTATCAAGTATGCATAATATTCCATCATTGTCACATTTTTCTGCTCTTTATTGCTCCGTTGATTTGAATCTCGATATTTGATACCCAAATGGAATCCATGATGACGAAAAGGGAAAATTATCGGGTATTGCATTATCATAAAAGCTGGATGAAGTTCATTGATAGGTTCAAACCATCAAACTTTTGCTCAACAACAATATCTCTATTATCTTTAGGGTCATCTTCATCACCAACAATCAAACGAGCTATCTCATTGGCCAAAGGTAAATCATATTGTTTGTCTTGGTGGTCCATTGCACCAATCAAACGCAAGCGAAGTGGAGCATAATCTTTTCCAGCAAATCGATCTCTTACCATTCTAAAAACCTTCACAAGTGCATTGACCTGATCAAACATCTTAATCAAGGCCTGGATAATAGTAAGATCAATTGATTCAGAAGCCTGATCACCTTGCAAAGCTCTGATACGATTAATAGCTTCATTTTCTGTATCACATATGTATAGCTGCGTGAATTTTGGTGGTTTACCGACATGCGGTAACAAAGAACCTATTCAATGATGCACTTGACCCCCAATTTTGAAAACATAAGGACCAACTTGATCATTAATACGATGATCTATTTTACCACATATTGACGTAAATTGGAACATTGAATTATAGGCTCTTATATGTTCTCTGAAATTCCTAGCTCTTACTCCCCCTCTATACTTAAGTAAATTATCAAGGATAGGTGGAGTAACCCTTGCAGATGGCAAAGCCACAGTTCCTTCCTTACAGCATAAACCAAAAATAGGAAATTGAGTGTTTCCACACTTTTTAATCCTCTCATCATACCACATCTTAGCAGAACAATATGGGCATGTATAGTTGAGACCACCAAGGTTCAATGGTTCAAAAAATTTGCCTGCAACAAAAGGATAGAAGATAAGAACAAAGCTTATGACAAAAAATCTCAATAGAACAACAAAAGAAGGAGGGGCAGGAAAAAGTAGGAAAAAAAGGGAATAACAAGCAAGCACAAAAGCAGCACAAAATAAGTGGGATAGAACAAATGCTTTGAAGGTTGACTCCTGCATTCATTGGTGTCATTATCTAACAAAAGAGGGAAAGCAGAATGCAAAATTAAGGATAAAGAACACCAACACACAAATCTAAGAAGGCATGTGTAAAAATATGAATTGAAAGAACAAGAAGCAAACCCATAAATAAACTTGATAAAAACCAATAAAAGGAGAAAATAACCTTCAGATATAGAATGAACCAGCTCAACATTGTGAAGTTTAATAGTAGATGATGGAAAAGATTGAGAAACCAAATTAGTCACCGGAGGCAATAACTGACATTTCATGAATTTATCTGACAAAAGAGGAAAACAAAAACAGACAATTAAGGATAAATAAGAACACCAAGACAAAATAAGGTATGTATAAAAAGATCAATCAGAACAGTAAGGACAAAAATTATAAATAAACAAAATGATAAATAAATTTTATTGAAACGAATAAAACAGAGAAATCAACTTCAGATACAGAATGAACTGACCCAACACTATCAAGTTCAATAGCAGATGATGCAGAAGGTTGAGACTGACATTCCATGGATCTACTGGTAGAACCAAAATCATAGTGACGAGAACCCGAAGCAGAAAACAAATGAAAAGATTGATCAAATTTGATTGATCTGATGGCAGAAGAAAACGATACAGTTTCCAAATGACCAAGATCATTGGCCTTAGAATGCAAACTGACAGAATTGATAAAACCATCCTTTTTCACAGGAGTTCAATCATTGGTAAAACCTGAAAAAAAACATAAAGCTTAATGTGATCCACCATTTTGCCAAAAATGCACAACAAGCATATACAAATAAAAACAGGGCTAAAGAAAAATATACAAGGGTAATAGACAAGCAGGGTGGGAAAAAACAAAAAGATAGGGGACACGAAAAAAAAAGGGAAACAAAGTCTTAACTGACCAGGAAAAGCTTGAACAATATCTTGACCAAGAACTTGATCCCCTAGACATCATTTTGAATGCAAAATAAGAAAGAAGAACCAACAGGGGGAAAAAAAGACAAAAAGAACAGGAAAAAGCTACAAATGAATGGAAAAAAGAGAACAAACATTAAAAGGGAAAAATAAGATTAGGACAAGCATTGCAAGCAAAGAACATTACTGACCAAAGATGGGAAAGAATGTTTTTGTGTATTTGGATGAAACTTATCTGGTTGAGCCAACCTGTATTCCACAGAAAAAAAAGATACATGAAATAATAACAACAAATGGAAAATGGGTACATTTAAGAATACAAAGGTATTACTTATGTCGGCCATGCACAATAGATTCAGAGCATCTTGATCTTTTTGACTTCTTCATCCCTTGCATAGAAAAAAAAAACAAGGCAGAAACAATTCTAGACAGAATGAGGAAGCAAAACACCAAGGGAAAAAAAATTATCGAAACATAAAACAAGACATAAGAAGAACAAGAAAACAGAGTGAAAGATTCAAAAGAGAACTATCCAAATAAATAACAATAGAAATTATTGAACCAATAATTAAGGGATAACTAACCTGAAAAACTTTGCTAGACAGACACTGAACCAAACAAAGATTAAGTTAGAAAATTGTAGGAAAATAATAAAGACAACAAGAAGGAAAATAAGTATGGAAAAAATCAAAATCGCAATTCAAACAAGGACCAGCCAAACTCTGAGGATGTACAGCTTTACAATGAAGCAAATCAATATTTGAATTGCGATTTTGATCATGAATATCAGAAGACAAGTCAACCAAGCCAATTGTATCAGATTGTTGAATTTGAACAGTCTGAGTCAATCCATAATGTTCAGACAAATTGTGACCCAATAATGACTGATATTGCCAACTCTGCTGACCTCTGCAATATTTGGATTTTTTGTCTTTAAGATATCGACTTCGTCTGAGTCTGTTTCATTTGCTTGACTCTTTATCAACCATCTGAATTGGCTTGGAAACAAGTCTAGCGCAAGAAACCACAGGAAACGAAAAAGCGTGGGAACCAACATAAACCTCAGCCAACCAAAGGAGAGTACAATGCAAACCGAGGTAGATACCATAGAGAACAAAGATAGGGACAAAGGATAGAGACCAAATATAAAACATACAAGAAAACAAAAGTCCATGACCAGAAGCAACACAGATAGACAAGCACAAAACCTAACATAAATAAAAACAAACGAGAAAACAATAATAATAAACCAAGAAAAAAAAACAAATATAAGTGAATCCAAAAAAACCAAAGCAAAACAATAATGGATAAGCAACATAACAGTCATAGCCATGATCACCATCTGAAAAAAAAAGGAGATCAAACGTGAAACCAATATCGTTGATCAAGCAAAAGAATCACCATCGAGACTAAGCATCGGACATAGAAGGCAAAACAGGGAAAAATTAAACAAACCCCAAAACCATGCAAAAAAAAAAAAACGAAAAAGCTAAGGGAAAAATCAGTTCTTGTAAAGCAGAAAAGATCAAGCGAAAATACATAGCAACAATGGAAAACTAAGGAGAAAAATAAAAAAATAAAAATACCGGCTTAGAGAGTAAAACACTGAAAAAATGATGAGCCCAGCCAAGAACGAACACCCTAAAAGCAAAACAAATGTCAAACAATGGAGGGTTAAAAAAGAGGAAAAGAAACAGGATATAATAACACAAATCCAATGCATGAACAGGCTGAAAAAAGAGAAGGAACAGGATATAATAACACAAATCCAATGCATGAACAGGCTGAAAAAAAGAGAAGGAAAAAACAAAAGATAAAAAACAGGTAGGAAAAAAAAATGAAAACGTAGAAGACCATAAAAGAATAGGAAAAGAACGAGGGAAAAAAATCAACGGAGAGCATAGCGGGACAAAAAAGTATTAAAAAGGGAAGAGAAAACGAGCAAAAAAAAAGCAATACAAGCAGGAGCAGACGAGAATATAAACAGAACTATAACAATCAACAATTAAAGCACCAACTACAAAAGAGCAGAGCTTTAAATATCGACCAACAAGCAGATATGAATGACTAAAGAGGGGAGGCAAAAACCAAAAAGGCAACTAAGGCAAAAAAAAGTCAAACACAGAAGCGCATTGAATATAGGCAAAAACGAGGAAAATTACCAACAAATAAATCACCAACATAATAGCAAGCCAAAGGAAATAACAAACAATCAATAAAAAAAGCCCAAAAAGCTAAATAAAAAGCCATTAAAAAAGAAGAACAAAATACCGATCAAAGGCAAAAGCACATCCAAGAAGGATGGCAGAATGACAACCAAACGACCGTAGCAGGAACAACCAAAGAAGAAAACCGCAAGAGAAAGAAGAACAAAAGGAAAAAGCAAAGGAAAAAATGCAAAACCACAACAATCCTTATGCATGACGTGGCAAAAAAGCAAGACAAACTCTGGACAACCTGCGTCAAAACAGAGAAACAAATGATGCACAGGAATTAGGCAGCAAAGACTAAACCAGTTGCAAGAGATGCAAGGACTGAACATTAAATACACATTAAGAAAACAACAACCAAATCCCAAGAACCAATAGACACAATGGCCCAAAAACAAAAAAAGATGGCATCATCATTGGGCTAGGAGCTGATTTATGAGTTCATTCAATTTAATGCAAGATCAAAACAGCTCATTCAATATAATCCAACAGCAAAACAACTTGGGAAAGGAGAAAAAAATTAATGCACAACCAAAACAACCTGGGAAAGGGAAAACCAGTGTGGGAAAGAAAAAGCAAGACAGCAGAAGCGAAAACATAGCGTGAAAACAAAATCCAAAAAAGACACACAGTAGCAAGAAAAGCGAAAGACGTGTTCATCAACGGACAGCAGAACATAGCCTCACCTGGTTTTTAGAATGTCACCAACTTTTACTTTTATAATGTGTATAATCCTGCTCCACTCATTAGTTAAAATTGATTTCGGTTGCAGGTAGTAGGCTGCAGGTGGAACGAGATTAGAGAAGGAAGATCAGAATGAAAATTGAAATAAAATGCAGTATAATTTTGATAAAAAAGAAAAAAGGGAGAGAATAACCTAAAACTGGCAACAGCCGCACAAGGAAGTGCGAAAATTTGTTTGCATATGGCAAGAATGTGCCAATTGGATGGATTATGCATGCACTTGTATGCATCCTATATCTAATTATCAGATTATGATATGATTATTACTGCTTATTATAACTTATATATTGTAGTTTTATAACAAAATAGAAGATTATATCATATTTTTTTTTCTAGAATAGAATTTTTTTATGTTATTTTTCTATTTCTATTTATTTATTTGATGAAATTTATATAGTTGCAAGAGTAGAATGTGACTTAGGTCGTCAACAAGTATGAAAATTGTGTTCGTCTCTTTTTATTTGTAACATTGATTTGTTGGTATTTGATTAATGAGATCTATCGATTTTTTATTTCTATAAAAAAATTAGCATGAGTTAACAAACAATATTCAAGTATTTTCTTTCTTGTCATTTGGAGTGAATAATCAATATTTTCATCAGTTCAATTTGAAAAATAAAAATATCAAATTAATTGACTTATCTTAAAATAAAATCGAATCAACCATTTTAATTCTAGTAATCAAGAATAACTAAATCGAAATAAATCAATTCAGTTAGGTCGATTTGATTAAAAAATTGAATTTTTTTAATCTTTATTTTGCTATTTTTACTTTCCTACTTTTACCATTACAAATATGTTTTTTTTTAATTCTTGAATATTCATCCCCTTTGATTCGAATTCAACCATACATGATAATTTTTAGATATTTTTAATTATATATTTTATCATATATTTAAAATCAATATGTACTATTAAAGATAGTTTTGAACATTGTTTTGTCAATTGAAGCAATTGGTGATGACGTGTGTATGAACAATGTTTTCAATTGAAGCAATTGGTGATGACGCGTCTACAGCTGTGTAGATTGGCTAGCGGTTATGCAGTTGTGTGGATTGGCGAGCTATGTGGGTTAGTGAGCTATTATACTGTTGTGTGAATTGGCAATCTGTGTTGATTAGTGAGCTGCTGCAGTATGTGCCTCTGCTCTAGGTATTTGCTGTGATACCCCCCGCAAGTTGGAGAGTATATGTTTTGGACTCCCAGCTTGGACAAATAATGATGAAAGGTTGCAGGATGAGAGGCCTTGGTGAAGATATCAGCTGACTGATCAGAGGACATGATGGGAAGTAAATGAAGAACACCAACAGTAAGCTTTTCACGCACAATATGACAATCAATATCAATATGTTTGGTTCTCTCATGGAACACAGGATTCTTGGCAATATGCATGGCAGATTGATTGTCACAAAAAAGTAACATTGGAGTGGGGTGTGAAATCTAAAGATCATGAAGCAAATAAAGGAACCATTGTATTTCACAAGTAGTAGTGGCCAATGATATTTAGCCTCTGAAGATGAGCGGGAGACAATGGTCTGTTTTTTGCATCGCCATGCTACAAGAGAGTTGCCAAAGAAATATCATAGCAAATACCTAGAGCAGACACACATACTGTAGCAGCTCGCTAACCCACGCAGCTCGCTAACCCATGCAGCTTGCTAACACACACAACTAGCTAATCCATACAACAGCATAACAGCTCGCCAACCCACATAACAACATAACCACTTGCCAATCTACACAGCTGTAGAAACTTCCATTTTCTTCGATTCAACTATCGTAATAGTGTGTATGTCTGATTTTGGGTTGAATTGAAGTAGTTGAAGATGGCACGTGTAGAGGAAAAAGACCTACGTACAGACAGCTACGTTTTTTGCTTTTTATAGCTAAAGTTGTTCTGCTGACAGATGTCAAACATGCATCAATCAATAACAACATAATATTAAAGATAGCTTTTGGCAGTTTTTTTTCTTTTCTCAATTGAACGCTCAAATTTGTGCCAGCTAAGGTTACGCATTAATGTTGATTTTGAGGGTAATTTTGGATATATGCATATTTTCTTCATCACGTGTAACCGTGCATGTTTATTCTACTGAGTGCTCTCTCGGATTGATAACAGGTGGAAAGTTGAGTTTTAAAAACAGATTTTACTTTTCCATTACTTCATCAGCTTTGGGTCTCTATATAAAACAGATATAAAATCCCGTGTTTTTCTCCCTTTCCTTTTTCATCTACTTTTTCTTTCTTCTTCAACAAACACCTGAAAACATTTATTATTTCTTTACTATTTAGGTTTTTATTTCTATCACTAAAAGTACTTCTTTTATTTTACCTGATTTATTTTGAGCCATTTTGGATTTTTCAGTCATTACTTTTTTTTTTTAATTTGATCATAATTGGAGTTTGGTTTTTGTAGTTGATTTTATCTCTTCTTCTCAGGTCAATGTAACTGGGTTTTCCTCCAAAGTTAAGTTTCCAATCCAAATTTTGGAAATTTTGCTATCAACATATGCACTTGAGGATTCTCAAGCCCTTCTAATAGTAACAATAAAACTCTTCTTTTTACCTTTCTTTGGCGTCGATTGAATTCTCTAATTTTTTTCTTTGATTTTTAACTGTATTCTTCCAAGGAAATCCTTTTCTTTGACTTTTCTTTTTTAGGAAAAATTTCTCCGCCTTCTTTTCCTGCTAAATTATATTGGAATCAATGGTGTATTTTTCTCTATGCAACTTATGTATCTTGGGGTTTACAACTCTTCAGGGACCTTATCCTAGAAATTTCAACCAGGTAAATTCACTTTTCATTCCTTACCTTTCCTTTTTTTTGAATATCTTGGATTTTTTTGTTCTATAATTAAATGATTTTATATTAGACTATTAGAGTAAGTTTTTTATTTGAGTTGTGGAAAGAATTTAATAAAAAAATAAATCTTTCTTTATATACATGTAGGAACACATGAGATTGTAAACAGCTTATTCATCTATGGCATCCTCATCTTTTTCATATTCATCATCCTCATTAATTTCTTTGGCTTCTCATGGTTTCCACCCCAACATGATGGTAGGTTTTGGTAAATTGTTTATCAATAACATCAATAGTTGAATCGAAGAGAATGGAAGTTTCTACAGTTGTGTAGATTGGCGAGCGGTTATGCAGTTGCGTGGATTGACGAGCTATGTGGGTTGGCGAGCTGTTATGCAATTGTGTGGATTGGCAAGCTATATGGGTTAGCGAGCTGTTATGCTGTTGTGTGGATTGGCGAGCTGTTGTAGTATTACGATATTTAAATCGAAGAGAATGGAAGTTTCTACAGCTGTGTAGATTAGTGAGCGGTTATGCAGTTTTATTGATTGGTGAGCTATGTGGGTTGGCGAGCTGTTATGCTTTGTGTGAATTGGCGAATTGTGTGGGTTGGTGAGCTACTGCAGTATTATGATAGTTGAATCGAAGAGAATGAAAGTTTCTACAGCTGTGTAGATTGGTGAGCAGTTATGCAGTTGTGTGGATTGGCGAGTTATGTGGTTGGCGAGCTGTTATGCTGTTGTGGGGATTGGCGAGCTGTGTGGGTTGGTGAGTTGCTGCAGTATTACGATAGTTGAATCGAAGAGAATGGAAGTTTCTACAGTTGTGTAGATTGGTGAGCGATTATGTAGTTGTGTGGATTGGCGAGTCACGTGGGTTGACGAGCTGTTATGCTATTGTATGGATTGGCGAGTTGTGTGGGTTGGCGAGCAGCTACAGTATTACGATAGTTTGAATAGAAGAGAATGGACGTTTCTACAGCTGTGTAGATTGGTGAGCAGTTATGCGATTGTGTGAATTGGCAAGTTATGTGCGTTGGCAAGCTGTTATGCTGTTGTGTGGATTGGCGAGTTGCTGTAGTATTGTGATAGGTTAATCGAAGAAAATGGAAGTTTCTACAGTTGTGTAGATTGGTGAGCTGTTATGCAGTTATGTGGATTGGCGAGCTATGTGGGTTGGCGAGCTGCTATGTTGTTGTGTGGATTGGCGAGCTGCTGCAGTATGTGCCTCTTTTATTAGAGTATATTTCTTATTGATTTAAATATTTTGTTGTTGTATTTAAATATTTTCTTTTACTAACAATTATTATGTTGTGTATTGTGTGTTTTAGATTTGTTGTATTCTATTCAATTGCTGCAATACTGTCTCTAAAGGTAACTTTAATCTCTTTGTAACAATAGTGATACTATTTCTACTTTTACTTTTTTTGTTATTCCATGTTTACATTGCACCAAAATTTCAATCAGGTTTTGTAACAAATTAATGAGCATGATTGTCCAAGTCTTGAGTATTTTAATTTTTAACACTTCATTTGTATGCACTAAGTTTGAACAAAAAATTGTGAAGAAAAAAATTTTCCCGTAGTGAAGCACGGGCAATTTTCTAGTATATATTAAAAATGTCTGTTAATTCGACCAATTCGTTAGATAATTTTAAATATAAAAAAGGACTAATTCAGCTTGTTAAAACGATCTTAGAAATTGATTTTTGATCAAAATTGAATTAACTAAATTAGATTGAATTCAATTGATTTTGATAGGTTAAATTAGTCCAAACTGACTTTCTTTTTCTTCCCTGCATGTCATGCCACATCTGCACTATTAATATGTAATGCCCAATTATATAAGTGTATATTTACATACTACTCATATTTTAGGAGTTATGCAGTGGCTAGTTACTAGTTTGTAAATAAATAGAACGTTTGACGAACAATTTGTGAATATATTCGATTTCTATTTGTATATTAGTCTTAACAAATGATCACAAATAGAGATATAGTTCGTTCTTTTATGTTTACGAACAAACTCGTTTAATTTTCGTTTAAAATTCATTCATTTAATGAATCATTTAGTGTTTGTTTGCTATTCAATAATAATAAACTTTTAAAATTACATATTTATGTAGAATTTTTAGTTTGGCATCATATATATTAAGGTGAATATAATTTGTTTGTAAATTTTTTTTTGTTTAGTGTTTATCAACATGTTCGTGTAATATTCACGAACATATGTTTGTAAATATGTTCGCTTAATATTCATGAATATGTGTTCGTCAACATGTTTATTAATATTTATGAACAAACTTAACGAACAAAAACATGAACATGAACAAATTTAAACAAATAAACACAAACATAATAACATTCGTTCATATTCAATTCATTTACATTTCTACTTGTTACATTTATTTCACGAAGGGTTTCAAATATACCTATTTTTTGTCTTCACACATCCACTTTCATTTGTGATTTGAACAATAAAATAATAGAGAGAATAAGGTGTAACAAGTAAAAAGTTGGGTTTATATAGTAACTAGAAGATACCCTTGCTACGAACGGGTACCTTTTTCCCTTAAAAAAATTATAAATATTATTTATTAAAAATAATAATAAATCAAGATAATTATTTAAAAAATACTAATTTTTTAAATGAAAATGATAATATTTAATTTATCTATTAAACATCTTATTTATTTTTTATTCTTTTTTTTCAAAATATAAAATAAAATTCTAACACAAAGTTAGAAGATTAAATAAACCAAAATAAAAAATTATAAATATTTAAATTTTTATTGAGTTTGAATCAAATTTTCCAATATTAAGATAAATCCAAATTAGGTAATCCTTCATCACTACTCTTTCTTTTTATTTTTTTTATGAAATCTTTAAATGTTTAATATTGAAATTATCTATATATTATTTTATTTTCTCTTTAATAATTTTTGATTTTCATAATTAATGAAACTATTTTGAATTTGATTAGTAAATTTTTTTTATAATTATTTTGTGTTTAATTTTTAAAAATTGATCCTTTGAATTTATTGCTTTATTTTATAATTTTATAATTTTTTTAATTTTTATATTATTTGTAATATTTTTTAGATTTTCTGTTTGTGTAATGACCCGTTACCATATTTTTCACCTTATGTTACACAATTTATCCGGTTGGGCTGTCTGTGATACTTCACTTTCACTTAATGTTAAACAATTTTAATATAACGTTGTTAAGATAATACACATCCCCCATCTTATATACAAAAATGTAGTACTGTATACATGTCTAAATACAGAAAATAAATGATCGTACCTTATATGTCTCAGTCGGTCTGTCACATTGTCCTTTATGTGCAGCCGTAATCCACAACGATTGGATCTCACCATCATCAAAACTTGAAATGTTTAAAATTGGGGAGTGAGCAAACCACGGCTCAGTAAGAGAGTTATATGCTACACTTGATATTCAGCTATCTAAATGCTGAAAATAATTTTTTCATTTTCTTTAAAATCTTCCTAGCTGGCTCTAGGCACACATGTAGGAAGGATACTACAGTCGGCTAGGGATCCAGATAGAGTAAGGCAGGTATTTTGAAATACCTGGCTTGTTCTGGAACCTAGAAGCAACTGTAAAGAGTACTATTTCCGTTGTTTTCAAAACGATATAATTTTCGTTTTTCCACAAAGTAAACCACTTATCTCTTTTTACTTCAGTATACTTTAAAACACATGGCAGTTCAGTAATAAAAATAGTGGTTTACTTCTCTTCTCTTCAGCACAGTAAAAACACGTGACAGTACAATGATTTGTAAATATCCAATCGTTGGATAGTTACTTCTTCGATTATTTCTTTCTTAGAAATAATTCTTATGTTATTCTTTTAGAATAAACATTTATTTCTCTTTTCAAATTAGTAACCGTATCGTACAGTTCAGTAAAACAGTATATTCAGTAAAACAGTAAGTCGATACGGTTCAGTAAGTAACAGTAAACAGTAGCTACCAATTCAGTAAATAGTATACGGTAGCTTTCAGTTCAGTAAACAGTAAATGGTAGCTTTCTTTTCAGTAAAACAGTCATTCGTGGCTACCATCTCAGTAAACAGTATAGTTTAGTAATAAACAGTGTTTTGGTACAGTTTTTCATCAGTAAACAGTAAACAGTACAGAAGTTCAGTACAGTAAACAGTACAGTAAATAGGATTCCGTAAATCCTTTCAGTAAACAGTAAACAGTAAGCAGTAAGCAATAAGTGAGACTAGGCAACACCCTACAAGTAAATCATGCTATCTCGTCCACTAGGGACACAGTAACAGTAATGAGATTTATGGCCATGATCTATAATATGTCCTCGGTGTACGCTTGCTAGGTGACAATCCGGGACGCTGATGACTAGCTGGTCAATCAGCCACGTGACAGTACCAGTATAGTATGATGCATGAAGCTCGGGGCCTAAGTCTCAAAACAGTATAAAAACCGTACCTTAGCCTTTATGGATTTCAAACATCGTAAATCAAATATCCATAAGGCTCACATGTAAATATAATCACCTTTATGAAATTTATAAAATAAATAATATTTTTCAAATTATTTCATAAAAGTATAAATTATGTTTTCTATACGGTGAAAACAGTTTGCAAAATCATCACTGTAAAGATAGAAGGGCAAAACTGTCTTTTTTCCACCGTAAAACACATATGCACGCTTTCCTGTGCTTTTTATCCAAAACATGGTTTTCAAAGAAATCGGGATTCAAATCAAATATTTTCATAATTTATGTAAAAATAAATTATTTACTTTCCAAATTCAAAATCCCTTAACCATGTTTTTCTTCTAGAAACACGTGTAGAAACCTCTAGTCTCGAAATCATGGTTTCCCATCATTTCTTAACCTTTATGGAATTTTCATAATTATTTGTTTCCATAATTAAAACCATAAAGGTTTTATGTAAAATCAAGTGAATATTTAAGAATATTTATAAAAATATTCACTTCAGTCTCTTTTTTATTTTTATCTCGTTTCACGTGAAATATCACCTACAGGGTGAATTTTCGGTGATTTTCTTTTAACCATTCTCGAAAACATGAATATTTTAAAATCAAATATTATTATATTCATGTTTTATGAAATTTACTTAATTTCTCGATTTTCGTACTTGAAAATCGTTTCACGTGAAATCAAATCATTTATTATGATTTTCAGTGATTTTCTGTAAATTTCAGTAATTTTTCGATAATTTTTCGGCAGTATAACGGCTGCCGATTTGACTAGCCTCCTGCACCGAAAATACAGTTTATATTTCTCAACCAGTATTTTACCACAATTTAAAACCGATAAATCACCACAAATTTCAAAACCAATCATGATAAATTGCATTTATAATTTAAATGCATAATTTAAAACATGGCCGAATATCCTTACAGGCGGCACATGTCTCCCTTATCTGTTTCGGGTCGGCGACTGCCTCTCGAAGGTCGCGCCCGTGTTCACCTCGCCCGATTCCATCGGCTCGGTCATCGAGGGAATTTTCTGAAATTTAAATTCTAAAATTTAGAATTTTTTCACAATTATTTAAATAAATAAATTATTTAAATAATTTACTATTTTTCGAGATTTCTTACCGATTCTCGTATTTCTCGGGATTTCCCGTAATTTTCGAATTCTCGAAAATTTTTCAAATTTCAAGAATTCCTTTCCCCTTTTCTTTTTCTTCTTTTTCTTCCTTCTTTCTTTTTCTTTCTTTTTCTTTTCTTTTCTTTTTTCTTTTCTTTTTCCTTTTCTTTTTTTCTTTTTCTTTTCCTTTTCTTTCCTGGACTATTCAGACCAGTCAGACCGGCTCCACCCTCCTCACCGCCGGTTCTCCTCCCGTGGCCGGTTCTCCGGCGGCTCGGGGGCTCAGCAGCTGGCCGGCGTCGAGGCAAAGCTGCAGGTGGCCTCAGCTTGGCCTGGATCGGTGGCACGGTGGCGGATCTACTCGGTTTTGCCTCGGTCACTTCTCCTCCTCTGTCGGCCTTCCTCTGCCGTTCCCAGCCTCTCCGGTGGCCTCCATCCCATTCCTATCCTTCCGCTGGTTTTCTGGTGTGGTGGCGGCGGCCGATTTGGCCGGCAACCGCCAGATCTGGTTTTCTCCTCTTCTCGGCTTCCGCCGGTTTCCACCCCTGTTTTCGCTTCTGTTCCTCCCGTTTCTGTCGCCGGTCGTCTTCTCCTCTCTGGCCGGCGCCAGCGCCGTCTCTTCCTTTTTCCTTCGTCGGCGGTGGCATCTCCGCCACCGTCAGCCTCACCTGGGGGGGGGGGGAATCAGGTTTGCTTCCCCGATTTCTCCTTTCCATTTTTGTTTTATTTCTTTCTATTTTTAGTATACATCATACTATATACTTTATACTATATACATATAATATATATACTATATATTACACATATAATATTATTTCATATATAATATATAGTACAATATATATTATCTATAATATATATTGTATATTACAAAATATATGTCTTGTATATATATATGTATATTTATATATTTTAAAATTAAATAACATTTATATAAACATTTATATAAATGTAATAATTCCATATATATATATATATTGTATTAACAATATATATACACTCAAACTTTAATGAAATTTAATATTTACATTTTCTCAAATATGTATATACTTACATATACATAAAATGTCATATTTGAATACATATGTATTATTTAAATTTAGCAAATAGTATATATACTTATATATATATATATATATATATATATATATATATATATATATATACCACGGTATATTAATATATACAGTATACCATACGGTATTTAAATATATATGTATTTACGTCAAATTACATTTATATAATTTGTAATTATATAAACATATTTTATTTTCATTTCTCATTTTCTTATTTAATTTGGATTTCCATTTATCCAAATTAAATTTCCCTACTTTCCTTATTTAATTTCCTCTTTCCATTATTTTTATTTTCACTTCCAATTTAAATTTCCTTCACTCGGATTTCCACAATCCGTTCCTTTCTCAATTCTCAGGATTTTCACTAGTATCTCGTTCTCATAATTAATTTATTTATTTATTTCTAATATTTATAATTTCCAATTAAATGGAAAATTTACGGTTATCACAGTTTGCTTGCCACATATCTTTTTTTTTTTTTGAAAAAGGTAAAATCATAAAGTAAAGTTTTAATCTTTTAATTTTTAAAATATTAGTTTTTAATTAATAAAATATGAATTTATTAAAATATTAGTTTTAATAACTCATTATTTTTAATTTTTTATTAATAAAATATTAATTTCTAATTAAAAAATATTAATCTATTAATTAATTAAATATCAATAAAATATTAGTTTTAACTTTTTGTATTAATAGAATTGAGTGACAAATGTGAGAGGGTGAGTCTTTTAAAAATTATGTGAAAGACAACAATTTATATGAGAATAAACTTTGCTAGCAAATTTAACTTTTAAATAAAGTGGATTCTTTTTATTTTAAACAAACAAATATCATTGCTACAAAAAGGGAGTTTTTGAGACATAAAAAACATTATTAAAAAAAAAACAAATGAGCAATGTGACTTAATGAGAAGAGAGTCTGGGAGATAATTTTATTAATATGTATAAATTAAAAACTAATATTTTATTAATTAAAACTAATGAAATATTAATGAAAACTAATTAAAAAACTGTTACATTTAATAATATTTAAATATTTACATTTAATTGCTCTTTTCATAAAAAGAAACAAGTGTCAAGCAACAAAGAGGCAAGGAGACAAATATATATATATATATATATATATATATATATATATATACACTAGTTAAAAACCCGCGTGATGCTACAGGTCTATTTTTATTTTGTAATTTTTAAAGTTAGTAAAATTGATTATTATATAGGAGTTGTTGGTCATAAAATTATTTATTTCCTTCATATTATTTAGTACAAAAGAGAAACATATTTACTAAGGATAGAGCTTATATATCAAACAAATGTCCAAAAATAATTTTTGAGAAATTTGGATTAGCTTGGATTTAAAAAAATACATAATACTGAAGTTAAATAGTATGATAAATAGATAATTTGTGCTAGAAACAAACAAATCAAGATAATGATGCAACAACAATAAAAACTAAAAGCACCAAAATATATATACGGTATAGTGGTTCAGACAATTTAACAAAGAAGTAAGAAAAATTAGCTCTGTAAGTATTTTTATTTTAAGAATAACTAATTGAACTATTTATATTTACTCCAAAGTACAATATGCAAAGTAAAAGTATTTTTTTTGCAAGATTTAGAGGTAAAAAAACCCTTTCATATAATAAATTTCATTCAAAAGCAAAATATATATAAGTAGAAGAAGCAAATAAATAAAAATATAAAGTAATACCATAAAACAATAATAGAGGACTTGATTAAAAAAGTTAAAGAGCCATATAAAAAATATGTTAAAGATTTAACTAAAAAAAATGTTGAAAAAGAAATAAAGGGACCTAAATAAAAAAAAATTGTTGAGGGTAAAAAAAAAATGGACAAGTGTCAAGCTATGGGAGAGGAAGAGACAAAAATATATATATACTAGACGTGGAGAAAAAAAAAAGTGATTTTTATATAATTTAAATAATATTAAAAATTATTAACTTAATTAATTTTTAAAATGTTTTAACATATATATTTAATATTAAAATATTTTTATTTTATTAATTATCAACATTAAATATATAGAAATTAATGATCTACAAAATATATACTATAAATGCATTTGTAAATGTAATCTATCGTTAAAAAAAATGTACTGTATATGCATTTGAAGAATTATTTAATTATTGAGTATTTTCTAATTGTTATGTGTTAGTTAAACAATATTTTTGGAGACTGATTTTATATTTTTAAAATTTATTATCATTATTGATAAATATTAAAATAAATATATAAAAATTTATTATTTGAACGAATAATTTTTTATGAAAATAAATATATAAAATTTAAAGATCAATTTTTTATGTTGTTTATTTTTTTCTCTATTAAAAATAAAATTCACATATAAATGACTTTTTTTGTTCTTTAAATTTATGAAAAAAAACAAATAAAAAAGGTTGAAAAACCAAAAAAGGGAAAAACTGAAAAAAAAAAAAAAGCCAAAGCTTGACATGTGGAGGGTTTGGAGACAAAAATATATATAGTTATAGATGTATAGATACTAGATACAAACCCGCGTAGGGATGGCAATGGGTACCCTATAAACGGGTACCCGACACTACCCGCCCCGTTTAGATAGGGTTAGGGTAATATATAATCGGGTTCGGGTAGTTAAATTACTACCCGTCACGGATTCGGATAGGGTTCGGGTAGTTATCTTAAGGTACCCACTACCTGAACTCAATTATAAATAATAATTAATTAATACAATATTTATTATTAATGTTGTATTTAATTAAATTAAGTCATTAGATATTATAATTATGATTTTTAACTTTAATTTATTTTTATGAGTTAAATTAAATTTATTAATTTAAAATTTTTAATTAAGTTATTTCAAAATTGATTTTAAATTTAAATTTGAAAGTCAAATTTTGACTTAATAAATGGGTAGTTAACGTGTTTGGGTAGTTAAAAGGGTATTTTCTATTTTATAGGATTAGGGTTCGGGTAACATAAATCAAAATAATTGGGTAGTTAATTGGATTTGAGTATTATACATATTAATCGGGTTCAGGTTCGAGTATCCCAAATTTAGCGGGTACCTGAACCGTTTACATTCCTAAACCCGCGAGATGCTGCAGAATTTTTTTTTTGCAATTCTTAAAGTTAATAAAATTGATTATTAGATGAGAGTTATTGGTCATAAAAATATTTATTTCATTCATATTATTTAGTACAAAAGCAAAGTATGTTTACTAAGGATAGAGTTTATGTATCAAACAAAATGTCCAAAAATAATTTTTTGAGAAATTTGGATTAGCTTGGATTAGAAAAATACACAATACTTAAGTTAAATAGTATGCCAAATAGATAATTTGTGCTAAAAACAAACAAATTATGATAATGATGCAACAACAATAAAAAGTAAAAGCACCAAAATATATATACGACATAATGATTTAGACAATTTAACAAAGAAGTAAGAAAAATTAGCTAAGAATGCTTTGTTCATATTATTAATCAAGTGTAAAGTTTAAAGCTCATCTGTAAGCATTTTTATTTTTAAAATAACTAATTGAACTATTTATATTTACTCCAAAGTACAATATGCAAAGTAAAAATATTTTTTTCTGCAAAAGTTAGAGGTAAAAAAACTCTTTTATATAATAATTTTCATTCAAAAGCAAAATATATCCAAGTAGAAGAAGCAAATAGATAAAAATATAAAGTAATATCATAAAACAATAACAGAGGATTGGATTTAAAAAAGTTTAAGAGCCATATAAAAAATATATTAAGAATTTAACTAAAAAAATTGTTGAGAAAAAAATAAAAAGACCTAAGTAAAAAAAAATTGTTGAGGAAAAAAAATAGACAAGTGTCAAGCAATGAAAGAGGAGGAGATAAAAATATATTATAGTATAGATATATATATATATTTATATATTCTCTTATTTCACCCACGCAAATGAGTCAAAAAAACTCAGTCCAAAATAGAGTTTGACCGAGTCTTTGTCTCTTTTCCAACTTCGCCTTCTATTGCCGGAACCGAGGACCGAGGTTTCCCAACAAACCAAATCATGTTTCTGTCAGGTAAAAAAGCCTTAAAAAGACTTCAATCTCTTGTATCACTGACCATCCTGTAGCTAGGCCGCGGTCGTACAAAGATTCCTCATAAAGATTGCATTTAGCAATATTAATGATTGACGTAGCAAAAGATTTCGGCAAAGATTACCTTGCATAATTAATTTGCCCATTCATTTCTGTACCATAGAAAAGAAATCGCCAACTTATAGTTAGCCCTTGGACTCTGGAAGATGGTTGTGTTCATGGAATCCAATGAACAAAATAATCTGCACCAGGTTCTTCATATTTTGCACCAAGTGCTTTGCTAAATATATTGCTTTTTGCCGAAGAAATATAGCTTTCCTGGGCTTGAGCAGTTAAGCCTCATTAAAATTCCAGCAAGTTATGCAAAATCGCAAAGCAGATTGAAATGGCCTAAATTCAAACCTTTGAAAGGGCTCTGGGCCAGTTGGAAGCTAATTGACCCAAAAGGTGAAAGCGTGGCAATGTTTTGTATCTGCCCAAAGCCTCTAGAAAAGTTATTTCCGTTGCTCAAGTTCAACTAAACTCGCCCATCAGTTGAACTGACAAACCCACGAACAAAGTTGTCAAATCCAAGGATACCGTGCCAGATTAAGGTCCATTCATTCAAAAGAATCAAAACAGAACAACTGGTCATTTAAAGTAAAATCCATTTGGCTCGGGGTCGAGGCCAACTAGATGTAGCACCGTAGCAGTAGTTCTGTTGTTGACTTGAGACGTGAGAGTTGGCAGATGCACTGCCTTGTAGAATTAGAACTTGTGTTTGTTTTGATCTGGAAGGTAAAAATTGGGGAAGATTGGAGAATGGAATTAATGGTGGAAGGGCTGTGGAGATTGGCGGATTACCATGAGAAGAAGGGAGAGATAGGGAAGGCGGTGAAGTGCTTGGAGGCAATCTGCCAGTCCCCGCCTCCTTCCTTCCCATCGTTGAGGTGAAGACTCGACTTGGCATAGCCACTCTCACAACGTGAACCATGCCGAGTCCCGCCTGGAACTCTCCCAATTGCTCCTCAATTCCGTACCTTCTTGCTTCGATTTGAAGTGCTGAACCTACACGCTGCTCAGCCAGTGCTAATATCTCATTGGGGCTGTACAAGGCTTTTTAACTTACTTCTGCGGCGGCTCCCGAGTATGCCTGCACTTTGGTTTCCATTTTTACATTTATTTGTTAAAACATGATTATCTTATGATTATATTACATATTAATTAGAATTGATAGAGTAAACAAGTTACTAATGCTAAAATCTCCTGGCAGTTTCAGTGTGTCCGTCAAGTTGTGGTGTTGCAACTTCAATTCTCAGTTATCTGTTCTCCCTGCGAACGTGCCTTTTAGACTTTTCGTCTGTTCTTCTCCCTTGGCCCCATCTTTTGGTCCTTGCGTTGCTTTCTTATCTTGTTTTCTTATCCACCACACAACGTTTCACCACGCTGCGTCTGCATTTGTGCATAGAATTGGACTTGCTCCAATTATTTTTCCATTAGAAACATTTCAAGAAAATTAAGAAAACGATGGCCACTGCTGCCCCCTGTTTCCACTTTCAACGTATGGCGCCAGCCTGGGTCAACAACAAGCGCAGAAGAGAGATGCCCATAGGATTTAGAGCTGCAAAGGGACAGAGTAAGACACCCAAGAACAAGAGATGTGGGTTGGTGAAATGCAGTGGGAGTGAGATAGGAATAGGAGATTTCATTGGAGGAGATCTATTAAGATTTGATTTGGGGCGTTGGCTATCCGATGTGGAAGAGCACAAAGCTCTCGCTATTTACACCCCGCACGAAGGGGGCTACGAGGGCCGCTACCTTACCCGCCTCCGATACCAGGGATACTATTTCCTCGACCTTACTGCTCGTGGCCTCGGTGATCCGGAGACTACCCTTACCAGGATCCACCCTGTTTGCCCTGTATGCATACTGAACTATTTACTACAATGCTCTTTCTCTTACTACCATCTTACATGGTACTAATATAATGAAATTGTAGGCTCATGTTGGGAAGCAACCTATAGCAAGGTGGTATTTTCCGCCAGAAGTTGATTATAGGCTCCAGGCATTGCCTCCTGATGCTAAAGGGCTTGTCGTCTGGATAATTGAAGCCAAGGTTATGATAACATCCACCCACTTACCCCTTCCCCACCCCCAGGAAAAATTGTTCACCTGATTTTGTTTTCCTCAATAAATACAGTAACATCGTCATTTGCATAGGTTCTCTCTAAGTCGGAGCTGCAGTTTCTTGCTTTGCTTCCCACCCTTCGGCCTAAAGTTAGGGTTATCGCTGAGTGTGGAAACTGGTAAGGCTGTTCGTTATTCCTTTTTAGCTAGCGCACGCACTCCTACAGTTCATCTCACATGCAACAGCACATGCGCAGGCCGATACATTCGCACATCTTACATGTTTGTTGTCAATATCGCAGGAGAAAATTCACGTGGAAACCACTAAAAGAAATTGCAGGGCTAACTACTGAGGAAGGAGCATGAACAATAATGCGGATATTATCGCAGATGCTTGGAGAGTCAACAACCCGGAAGTGGAAAACTGCCCAAGTACCTGAAGGCCTTTCAACAGTGCTGCAAGGAAGAAAACACTACTATTTCACGGCGAGATAATCAACGCCATTTACACTATTAAACTTACCTATCACAGTCATGCCAGATAATGTAGTCAACTTATTCCATCGGCCATAATCAATCATCATCTTTCCCTTCTTTTCTTGATGCTCAATCTGCCGTTGTACAACTTAATTTGCCCCACAACTAGGATCATGTTTATTTGATTTGCTCACATCTCTCAATGAGAAGCCTTTCAATAGTAGCTGCACCGAATCAGTGTTAACGTGCACCATATACGATGTTGTATACCATAAGCTATATTTAATTAAATTAAAAAAGATATCAATAAAATTCAAGTGGATGTTGTCTTAAAAAAAATATGAAGGTGTTTTGCGGAAAAATCTCACATCGCTTAGAAAAATCCATGGACAAAAAGAGAATTTTATAAAAAGGAGTTAAAGGCAGGAGATTGTCAACGTGGTCATGTGCACTCTCTTACTGGAAAGATCATTACTTTTATATTAAAAAAAAAAAAGAATGTTACTTTTGCTTTTATTCTTTAAAAAAATATATATATTTGCTCGTAAGGGTTTAGTCATTAAAATAGAAATTTAATGATTTTTTAGCCTTTTCACAGAGAAGTTGAATTGAACTCAGATAAATTAGGAAAAGTGATTAAGCTTCAAAAAGTAAAATAACAACAAAATTCCAACTTAAAACACCTATGAACTGAGCACATAAGATCGCTGTCAACTACAGACAAATAGTAATCGCCTGCCTTAGTACATGGGTTGAAGGACGGAAAAGACATAACGAATTTTCAGACAAATAGCGCCGAACCGGATAAAATGAAGACCGAGGGGAAGAGCTTATAAATAAAAGCTCCAAACCAAATCCTATTGGCCCGTAATATGGCTCTGCTTTGATTTTTTATTTTTTATTTTTTTTTGGTGGAATGCTTTGATTTTTTATTTTTTATTTTTTTTTGGTGGAATGCTTTGATTTTTTATTTGAATGTAATTGTTAGGTTTCATTTGATAAAGTTAAAATTTTGTTCTAGGTTATTCCCCTTTGATTTCAACAATTGGAAATAATCTATGGGGAATAGCGTAGATGGGCTCTGTGCCCGTCCTCTTATCCGGATCAGTAACTCCCTTACATTTCAGGTGGGTCCAAAGAAAGAGCCTGTAGCTTCCTTAGCTTCTTGCTTACGTTGGGCCCAGAGACAAAAGGGCTTGTAGAGTCCTTCGCTTCTTTGCTCTCATTGTCGTATTTAGAGGTAGGGGTGGGTTGGATCAGACCGGTATCGGGCCGTGTTTTATCGGTTTCGACCCACCAAAACAGCAATCTGATTGAACAGGTTCAACAAACCGGTTCAAGCCAGGCTGATTTAGTAGTAGGGAAATGTTAAATTAGTTCGGTACGTTGGACCAGTTCATTCAAAATCAAATCGAGCCCGGTCGAATGGGTTAGGCAAAATTTTTTTTTATTTTTGTTAATTTTTTAAAATTTATACATTAATTAAGTTTTACTTAAAGAAATATTTATTAATATATTTTTATGATTTAATCTAGTAAATTTATTTTTATAAAAAGTGATGCTAATAGTAATTGTAAATTAATAATAATAAAGTTATTATAACTTATTTAATAAAGCAGTTAGTTTAAAAAAATTGTAATACTTTTAAAATTTTTTTATTTTCTTAAACTTATTTATTACATTTAAAATATAATTATACTTATCATTTAAAATATAAGTAAACTTATTATGCATGCATTTATTTAGTATGTTTTTTAAATATTCATTCATTTCGTATTTTAAATATTTATTTATTTTTTAAACATAATATAAGTATAACATTAATGAATTTGGTATTTAATAATAATAAATTAAAATATAAAAGAGAAAAAGGAGAGAGTAGAAGACCAAAGATCTTTTTACGAGGAAAACCCCTTCACAAGTTAGAAGAGTAAAAACTATGGGGACCGTAGTCCATAAAAATATTTATTATGATTAAACTTATTTATAATTTTACATACAATTTACCAAAAAAAAAGATTATTATCTATTCCTCATAATTTATACAAATTGTCTTGGAAATTTCTTCCTCCTCCGAAATATTATCAGCTAATTTATTGTCCATTTTAAGTTCTATATTATGGGATTTTCCTTCAAACCAATCTTTAAGACATGTTAACATGCATAATGAATCTGGATTAAGAGTGGTTCAATGGTCTCCAAGGATTCTTCCACATGTCGAGAATGCAAATTCTGAAGCAACGGAAAAAACTTGCACCACAAAAACATCTCAGGCCATGGAAGCTAAAATTAGAAATTATCTTTGATTTTTTTTTTCTCTCATTGGCGAAGATCAAAGTTATCATTTATATGAAATTCTTGACTTAAGAAAAATCTTATCCCATTGAAGTTACAACTTTGTCGAGTTGTTGATGATCCAGATTTGCCGACTTTTTCTTTTAGCTTCATTTTCTTCTCTGCTGCTTCTTTAATTGCGTTCAAAATGCCTTTTTCTTTGCTACTGCCACCATTCTTAGTTTCTTAGTACGATTCTTCTTATCCTCGTTTGAAGTTGAACTACTCCATCTCACCTTCAGAAATATTAAACAATTCTCGAAAATAATTGTTAATTAAGGACTTTTGGTCCTCAATATAATTAAGACCAAGAAAATCTTTATAACAATAAAAAAAATCTCTATATTTACCTCACCTTGACTAGGATCTAGTAAAGTTGCAATACAATGAACAAGAGGAATTGTTTCCAAATATTTTTAAAAATTTTCCTCCATATCATATACAAATGAAGATAAAGTTTCATGATTCCTAAATTTTAAAAATTTATCAAACATTGTATCAATAATAGGAACAAAATAAGTGTGTAGTTGGATAATATTGAGTTGAAAATCTTTCGATTGTGTCTTTTAAAATAGATAATAAATTAGCACAATATTCAATAAAAATCCAATCTTCATCATAAAGTTCTAAATACGGGCTACTTGTATAATTGTTATAAAAAAGAGTTATAAGTTCTTTATAAGGTAAAACAAGAGAAAGCAAATGCTGGAGTGAGTTCCACCTTATTTCCATGGGAAGTGGAAATGCTTTAACATGTATATTATTTGCTAGACCAAGCTACTTCTATTCACGTTTATAACATGGAGTACGGATTCATTTTGCTAATATTTTTATTTTATCAATTGGACATATGCCACTAATACTACCACTACCAGTAGCATTAAGACAACTTTGAATGCACAAATTTATAATATGTCATGCACATCTAGCATGAAAAAATACACCTTACACAATTGTGTTTAAACTTTTAATTTACATAAGAATAGCTACGGTATTACTCGAAGCATTATTTAAAGTAATAGAAAAAACTTTATTATTTTCAAGTCCGTATAATTTACAAACTTTAGTTATATATTTATAAATAGTATATGCATTATGTGCTTCTTCTATTACATTTAAGGATAAAATTCATTTTTGCATGCACCAATCTTCATCTACCTAATGACAAGTTATAACAAGATAACTTATACCGTTAGCACTAGTCCATATATCATTAGTTGAATTAACCCTAGATGAAGTATTAATAAGTTTATCAATTAAAGCTTGCCTATATTCTTGAAACATATCGATGCAATCTTTTTTTAATATATGTCTAGAAATAAATCTATATGCAAGCTGTAAATATTTACAAACAAATTCTAAATATTCCACTTTTTTCGTAAATTATGAATGGCTGTTCAGTCCTAACTATAAATCTAAGTAAATCACATCTAGCTTGAACATTGTCAGAAGTAAATTTTTTTCCACCGTCATATATATTAATTTGAGATTATTTGCATTCATTAATTTCATCTTCTTCATCTAGATTAATTTTATTTGCACCAATTAAATGTCTTTTATATGTACCTGTACTGCCACGACTTCTACCGAAGCTATAAGCGTAAACTTTTTTACATATTTTACAAATAGCAGAATATTCATTTGTCGTACTTTCTTTTAACACAATGTCGAAATACTCTCATACCTTACTCTTTTTAGTGTGGTTAATCTTCGTTTTTGTCAATCTTGATGATGTAACAACAGTGGTGGTAGCTGATGATTGTGTTTAATCATAACCTCCACGATGACTAGCATGTATCGGTGGTGCCAAAGGAAGCTCTTTTTCCGAATGAATATCGGGTTTTAATTCATTGAATGATTCGTCACCTAAATTGGGGATTTTAGTAGAACCGAAAGAGCAAAAAACGGAACATGAACGACGAAACAATTCTGACCTTTTTATATATTTTTTAAAATAAATATATTTGAAAGTTTGAAAGAAATAGATGTAGGAATATATATTGGAAGTTGGAAGTTGAAACCAAAATTTGTAGAATTGTAAAACGAAAAGGAAAATGAATTTTAGAGAGAAAAATGATAATATTATAAATTTAGAATAAGAGAATTTGAGTGAATTTGAGAGAGTTTGAGTGAGTATTGAGAGAGTATAAGTGTTGAGATTTGAGAATATTGAGAGAAAATGTAAAGAAAAAATGAAGAAAATGAATAGGTATTTATAGAAAAATATATTGAATTTTAAAATAATGAAAAAATAAAACCTCCATCCAAGCAGGCTACTACAAGCTTGTAAAGGCTTGCCATTGCATAAGCCTAATAAACCTTTCAAAAAAAAATTGCCGAATTGGTTTCAGCTCAAAACCAACCCAAAATCGGTCCGGCATGAGATCGGGACAGTCAGTCCTAGTCCCTTACCGGGCCTGGTCTTTTTTTCGAGCTGGTCGGGTAACTGGTTAAACCAATTTCAATTTACGGGCTGAGTTGACCTAGTCCAATTTGGCGTTGGATCGGGTTAGCTCAGCCCAGCCCATTAATCATCTCTAGTCTTATTTTCCTACACGCCTTATCATATATGCCTTTGCATTTTTTTTAGTTTTCTATCTTCTTTAGTCTTGCTCGGGATGTAAATGAGTCAAGCTATTTGTGAGTTAGTCAAGCTCAACTCGACAATTATTTGAGATTAACTTGTTTATTTTCGAGTCAAACTTTAGCTCGAATAATGAGTCGAGCTAAGTTTGAGTATTTTAATATCTGGCTCGAACAGCTTGCAAACCTAATTAAGCCTTTTTTTACTATATATTGTGAAGACCCCCATGCAACTTGCGAGGTATCCACAAATGGTATTAAAGCCATTCAGCAATTAGAACACGAAAACTAAGTGTTACGTAATGGAAGCCATCTCTAAAATCCTATAGGAATTAAGTGCTACACGATGGGAGCTACCTCCAGAATCCCAACACTTGGTGTGATCTTGTTTCTATTTTTGGCTTAACAAGGATGTTAAGCTTTAAAGTAAGGGAGTTTGTGATAGCAAAATCCCACATTGTGATACTATGAGGATCTGTAATATTATATATGTTGAGACTTGAATCTATACTTGTGAGATGCTTTTTGTGGAACAAAACCTTGAAACCTTTGGGTTAAAGCAGACGATACTTCATAAATTAGATTCGAGTCTCTAGATTCTTATAGTATCACAGTGTAAGATTGGGGTGTCACATATATGTTTAATAAATTTATTCTTAATTTACTAGTTATCCTTAAAATATATGGTTGAAAATTGACAAAGCGAAACTATCAAGTTGAGTTTGATCCCATTAAATCGAGCTTGAGTGATTCGACTATTTTGTCTAGTCGAGCTTGAGCGATTCGACTATTTTGTCTAGTCGAGCTTGAGCTTCAAAAATCAAGCACGATCGAAATAAAAAAAAAAGACCCAAAATGGATCAAATACCCAAAAGAGCAATTAAATTTCTTTATATTCAAGTAGTTTTAAGATCTAGAACAAAGTGAACTTTGATAAACTGTTGTCTTATTGTAAATACAGAGGAGGTGAATATATTTTAGTACATCTAAATTTAATTTTCTATTCTAATACACAATTAGCTCTATCCTACCACAATTGAAATTTAGTTAGATAAATAAATAAAGAATAATAAATGCAAGGATAAGGTACAGAGAAATGTACACAAAATGTTTACAACGGTTTGGCTTTCCTTGTCTACATCCTATCCTTTGAGCGCCCTTTAAGTTATTACCAAATTCACTATGAATCTTGAACTTTACACCTTTATTTTTTAAAGTTCAAGAGTAATCTTTACACATCTCCCTTTTCTAAGCTTAAAGAGAAACCTTACCCTTCCTTTTTCGAAAGCTCAAGGAAGAAACCTTAAGGCTGTAAACGAACTGAACACAAACGAATGAACTAATGTCTCTGTTCGTTCGTTTACTTTTTAGTGCCATTCTTGTTCGCTAAGGAGTACGTTCGTGTTCGTTCATTTGTTTGGTTGAGATTGTTCGTTAATATTCGCGAACAGTTCTCAAACATGAAAATGAATGCGTTCGTGAACTCATGTTCATGAACAAGTATTCATGGGAACAGAATAAAAATTAAATATTAAAAATGTTACATAAAGATTAAATTCGACATGCAAATTGAAATCATTTAACACAAAATCTTAAATACAACACAACTTAAGATAACAATGTTTTATTAAAATTGTTAATTACTATTTTAAGTACAATTTGTATCATATACATATACATATACATATACATATGCATATACATATATTGGTATACATATATTAAAGTATCATATATATATATATGTGTGTGTATACACACATATGTGTAATATATATATATGTGTGTGTGTGTGTGTGTAAATGATCAATGGATAAGATCATAAGAATGAGATCTTAACTTATTATGAAACTTTTATTAATTTTATTTCAATACATTATGTTTAAAATTTTAAAAAATAATTATTTTAAGTATAATTAACTAATTTAATTTTATAATTATTTTATTATTATATTTTATTAATTTTTTAAGCCAACAAAGTTATATTGTATAAATATGTTTAAAAACTATATACTAATTTTTTAGGTTAATATCTTAAAAATAGGGTGTATATTATATAACTTATATAATATAAGTAATTTTAGTATTTTAATAAATAACAAACGAACAATAAATGAACATAAGTGAACGAGCAACAAATGACACTTTAAACGAAAGAACAATAAACGAACATAAACGAGCCTGTTCGCGAATAAAAACGAACGAATCATACCTCTGTTCATATTCGATTCGTTTTGCAAACAAACACTAAAATGTTGTTCATGTTTGTTCATTAAACTTAATAAACGAACATAAACGAACAGAAACCAAACGGGTTCACGTATGATTCGTTAAACGTTCTGTTCATTTACACCCCTAGGAAACCTTACTCTCCCTTTTTTCAAGGCTCAAGGAAGAAACCTTTATAACCTTTTTTTTCAAGGCTCAAGGGGAAACCTCTTTAGCTACCAAAATCTCACATTATAATTTAGCACTCAAGAGTTTCACTCTCTTTTATGAATGGTGAATTAAGGATATAAGTTTGTGTAATCCAAAGATAACAAGGTTATGTGATTACAAATTTAGCTCTAAAATTGTTACAATGACATTAACAAGAATATACAAAATAATTTGTCTTAAATGTCAAGGAAAGCTTGATAGTTGATTAATGGTAGATTTTTCAATTTAGCTTTTGAGTCTTGAATTTTTTTAAGCTTCCTTTCATATCCTCTCTATGAAATATAATCGTTGGTATACTTGATTTGAATTTCTTCCCATTGCGAGAAACACAAAACTAGCCGTTAAAACCTACCAAGCGCAAGGGGTATCGATACTTTCTTTTGGAGTATCGATACCTTATGAAGATTTTTGTCAAACAGACAAAAGGTATCAATATTATAACCCTAGAGTATTGGTACCTGAACAAAACATTTAGTTATCGTCTAAGGGTAACAATGGGGTAATACCATGTATCAAACTTGCTAATATTTAAAGAATTAGTATCGATACGTTTAACAAGGATATCGATATCTTGAATAGTCAATACACATATTTGGCAAGCCAAACATGGAATCACTTTAATAAGGCACTAATTAAAACATCAAACATAAATTTATAAAATCAAACATTCTTGCATGTTCACATTTGCATTTCAATTAATTTCTAAGTCACTTGACATAATTTCACAATTAAGTTCCAGTTAGAAATATGTTAGTATGATTAAAATTTGATTCCCTAAGTTTCCTTAGTCATTAAAATCCTAAGTATTTTAAAGCTAATAAAAACAATTCATAGGGGAGAAGCGTTATTCATAGACATGCTAAACGGTTGAGATTGATTTGGAATCGCAACGGATCCAATTCAATAAATCTGATTCTAAACCTTGGGGTTTCGGTTCTAATTTAATCTGTACACAAATTGAATTGGATCCAAAATTGAACTTGAAATTGGATCAAATCTGGTCTGGTAAGGAATTGCAATTGGTGCTTCTTGTTCCAAATCAAAACCAGCCAACCCAACAGCAGCAACGATATAATTGTTGCATAAGTTGATGTTAGCTAGCCATTGGCAATGGCAATATGAACGTTGTTAGCATTTCTTTTTCATATTTCTAAAACCTATAAATATTTTCCCAATTTCAATGTCTTTCAATATTATTTATTTACTTAGAATTTACAAATTCTTTCAATTTCTTAATTCCTTCAATATCACATATTCATTTATTTACAATTTCTCTCTGATTTACTCAAATTCTTTCAATTTGATTACCCTACATTCCTAAATCCTATATTCCAAAGTTATCGTCATAAAGGCTTATCATCTCGGGTTTTTACTAGACCTACCTGCATTCATGAATTAGGGAAAAAATCTTTCCATGATTTTGAGCCTAATTTTCATATGAAGAAGGAAAAGCTAGTGATTGCAGTCTAAGTTCAACAAACACAATCATTTGTTGCGACCACTACAGCTCTAACATCTGATCGTTCAAAAAAAAAGAGTAAGATATATGATCACTTTGTTTTTTTACAAAAAGAAGGTTCGTATTTTGATTATTCTATTGATTGTAAACTATGTAAACATATTTATCTTTATAAAATGGTTGGATCGGCAGGGCAACTTGCATATCAATCTATTCCTAGATATATTTTAAAAAATAATTACATGAACATGTACGTGGAGTATAGGACCTTTACTTGAACATCTAAAAATATTTCTTGTAGAATTAGTTTAACTAGTGATATTGGGACTAATATAAATGGTTTTAGTAATTTCGTTATTACTTATTAGTTGGTTGATGAAAATTGATGTATGCAAAAATGTATTTTATCTTTAGATTATTTAGATCAACCACAAGCTGCATATATTATAGCTTATTATGTTACTAATGTTTGTAAAGCTTTTGGTATTGAAAACAATTTTTTCTATTATTCTAGAGAATACATCTGACAATAATATGGCCATTCCTATTTTAATTAATAATTTCTAATCAATTTTGAATGGATAACATTTTCATGTTAGATGTGCATGTCATATAATTAATTTGTGTGTTACAAATAGTTTGAATTATAGTGGTGCGAGTCCAACTGAAAAAAAAAATTAAATCTTTAGAATAATGGATTTGCAATCCACATCATAAACATAAATAGAATTGTATTTGTCAAACAAGTGTGATGCATACCACTTTATTTTCATTCCATGTGGAAATAAGATGAAACTCATTCCATCGTTTGCTTTCATTTGTTTTGCTGTTTAAAAATATAATGACTCTAGTTTTTAACACCTATGTTTCAAAACAATTTTGACTCAATGAAAATGATTGATTTTTTTATTGAAAATTGTGTTGAATTATTATCTACTTTTAAAAGCATAATAGATAAATTTTTCGGTTAATGTTATTTGACCACAACTCATTTTATTCCTCTAGTTTTTTCAATGTTTGAAAAGTTTTTACAATTTAGAGAAAACATAGAATTAGTTGATTTTGTGTCTGAGATGAAAGAAAAATTTAAAAATATTGGGAAAAAATTCCTCTTATTCATTGCATAACATCATCGTTAATTTCTAGTCAAAGGGAGGAAAATATAAAAAAAAAATTTAAGTATTATGTTGATTATCCAAAACAACTCTTTGAAGAGGTTATAATTAGATGACTTTTAGTCTTGGTTCGGCCAGCATCACAATTCAAACGACAATGATAGTGTAAGACGAGAAGGTGTTTTGGATATGATTAAGGCAGCAACAAGGAAAATTTTGAAAGAAGAAAGAGAATCATCATCATCCTGATCTCATCAAAGTCAAGGTAGCTCGAATGAATTATAATTCTATTTGAGTAAGTGTTTCAAGCTTGAAAAGAAATTCAGTCTCCTCCAATGGTGGAAGCAAAATGAAATACAATATTCAGTCATAACTTTAATGGCATACAGTTCAAGCATCCTTCATTGTGTCGAAATCTGCACTTTCCACTTGTAAAGAAATAATTGGAGACCACTAAACCAATTTTCTCTAGCATCATTATGCATGCTCAAATGCCTTAAAGATTGGTTCAAAGCGAAATCAAAGAACCAGGAACAAGGAATAGGAAACGAGTTTTGTGGGTATAGTTCCAAGGAAGAGGAAGAAATTGCCAAACAAATTCTTATTAATTATGATTTTGTGAACAACAGTTTTGTTTAAGTGATCCATAAATTGTATTATGTAAAAAATTTAATATATAATAAATTCCTTTATGGACTAAGGTCTCCTAGCTGCTATCCTTTTAGGTTTTAAAGAGGTTTTCATGTAAAAAAATATTTGGTCTTCCTTCTTATTTTTGCTTATTAGAAATTTAGAATTTGATAAAGAATAATTGAAATTAAAATAAAAAAAGGCGAATCAGAATTGGTCCAGTTCTAAACCCACATTTTGATCCCTCAAAAGTTGAAATCAAAACCAAAATCGATTCGATAACTAATTGAACTGATTTGGTCTCCTTAACTAATGGGCTAAAATCGGAATAATTTGGCCTGAAACTAGTACAGTCTGATATGATCTATTAGAATGTCTAATTAATCAGTTGAAAAGGAAGCACATTTTTAATATATGGGATAGAGTTGAGGTTGGAAAGGCTTACCATTGTTGAAACTTTGATATGAAAGAGAAGGTCAGATGGCTAGAAGAAAAAGGATAGGGAATATATGAAAGAGAATTAAGAACATTTTAAAGCAATATTTTGGGTTGATATGTGTATCAACAATAATATTTTTAACAATTTTCGTACCAATTCTACTTTAATTAAGCTTTAATAAGAAACAACCAAACTATCACCTCAAAACACTTAAGGCTTCTATAATAATCTTTAACAACCAAAGCAGGTATCTACAAACATATTCAATGAGGCTACATATATGAAATTGCTCAAAACAAGAAATCAGGTATAGAAATATGCAAAGTGCAAGGAAACAAATGACAACTAGCAAAAGAGAAGTCAAATTGGCATATCAATGATATTAGCAATCAAATAGGTAATTTGTCAGAAAACTAGTTGCAAAAGCCAATCACTCAAATTCTTCAAAAGAAAGAACATTTTCTAAGTTTAATGAAAACATGTAGCTCTTCTAAACCACACTAGTGTTTAAGCCAATTAAGGAAACTCATAAGATGTGAAGAATCTTAACAAACATCTTTTCTAACAAACAGTTTTAGACATCGAATTTTGTCCGAAGAACTTTAATTAAAAAAAATTGAAAAAACAAGCAAAAAAATAAAAAAATAATAATAAATAAATTAAACTCATTCTTTATGCCCATGCATCATGTAAATTTAAGCCAAGGTTGACTTGAGAGATTTAGACCAAATATGAATAAGTCAATAAAAGGAAAATAGATCATGCAAAAAAGAAATAATTAAATGCAATAAAAGCTAAAAATAAATTACCAAAAATAATACAATGAAAAAAGGAATAAAAAGATAGGTCAAATAAAAAATAAATGACAAAATAAAAATTCCCTAATCATGGGGTTAATACATTAAAATCAAGATTTTTCTTTTCTAAATAAAGAGGGGCTACATGGTTATAAAAGGGGAGGGTTTTAGACAGAGAAAAGGGAGACACACGGAAGAAAAAAAAAACCTAAAAAATACACTTCGATGACCTGGCTAACCCTCATCTCCATATTGCGGCCCTGTTTTTGTCACGCACGCCTTGCAAACCACTACTGATCATCATCGTCCACCGCTCTCTGCACATACCCGCACCACCGCCTTGTTCGTCATCCCAAGCTCATTGCTTTGTGCCTCGTCCCGCTTTTACACTGCCGCTACACAGCTCTTGCATTACTCTTACATTGAGCCTAAGCTGCGCCGTTTATACTGCTACGACTCATTCTGTAAGGAAAGTTGTTACTTGCAATCATAAAATACAAGAAAAAGAAAAGGAAAAGTAGCATTTCCGTATAGTGCAGAGTTGCTCTGCATTTCTGTTTCATCATCATCTCCATCTCGTCCACTACGACCACCTATTCTTAAACTTTCCGTCCCTGTTTCTCCATCATCCAAATCACGCCACTGCTACTGTATCACCGTTGCTTCCCTGCCGCACCGTTGGTTCACTGCCGCTGCTGTAAGTTGCTGCCCGACTCCCCTTGCCGCTACTTCAATGCTGCTGCCACGCCACGTCCTTGTCACCTTGCGCCCAGTATCCTTGTTGCGTCTTCATCATCGAGCCACTGTTGCAGCTGTCCTCGTTGAAACCAGCCCCATTTCTGCATCAATTTGTTCCAGCCTACTTTTTGGATACACGCCTACTGTTCCAAGGCACAGGCGAAGTTCACTATCAGATAGCAACGTGATACAACTAGTACCTCTTCATCCATTTTTTATCTATTGTTTTATCATTAATAGTTTTGTAATGTGATTGATTAATATATACTATACTACGAGAATAAAAATTGTGAATGATATAATAAAATAAAATAAGATAGCAATAAGTAATAAAGACAAAGACAATACATTTTCATATGTTCCGTCAAATAAACATGAATAAGGGATACATATACACATATTTTTAGGTGATAAAAGCTTGTTTCAAGTGAATGAGTGGATAAATAAAAAATAAGAACATTTAAAAATTTAATAAGGATTTATCCGATGATAAGATTTCGAAGAAATCACAAGTAGTGATTCTTCGATAATCTTTAGGATTGAGAAAATTCATTATATGTTACCAGCGTATTGGAATATCTAATTTGTTTTATCTCGATATCAAAGTTTCTTATAAATATAAAATAAAAAAATAAAAAAAAGGTAAAAAAAATAAATATAAATTTAGATATAAATTTTAATAACAAATTTTAAATTTTCGATGATAGGATCTCTTAGAAATCGCAAGTAGCGATTCTTTGACAATCCTTAGGATCGAAATGAAATCTTTAATGTCACCAGCGTATGGGGACATTTAAATGATTTTATTTCGATATGAAGAAAATATTAATAAGATTTCTTAGTATAAAAATATATAAAAATGGTAATAAAAATAATAATAGGTAAATACAAGAAAGTAGTAAATGAATAGAAATAAAAAAACTTTTAAATAGGTAAAAATTTAGGAATTAAAATAAATAAATAAATGTAAATATACATCTTAAATATAAAAGGCTCCCGATGATAGGATTCCTTAGAAATCACAAGTAGTGATTCTTTGATTATCCTTAGGGTCGAAATAAAATATTTGAATATTACCAACGTATTGGGGTATTCAAGTAATTTTAGTTCGATATTAAGATTTATAATATAATCAACTTATATGAAATAAACTAACACTAAAAAATAATAAATAAATAAATATTTTAAACAAACATATAAACAAAACTTCAAAATAAAGAGTAAAACAAATTAAAAATAAATAAGATATAAATAATTTCCGATGATGAGATGTTACGGAATTCACAAGTAGTGATTCCTAACTGATATCTAGGTGAGAGAAATATGCTAAATGTTACCAGTGTATTGGAACATTTAGTATAATTTTTCAATAAAAATATAATTTTACAAAATCAATAAATTTCAAAAATAATAATATAAATATAAAAGATAATAAAAATAAAATAAAATAATGGATTTCTCATATGCATTATCTATATTTTGATTGCATCATTTGCATCCATGAAATTTCAAAATAAGTGTGAATCTTCCGAGGATGGGATTCTGTAGAAATCGCAAGTAGCGATTCTTGAGAAATCTCTAGGTGAGAAAATTATCCGAAATGCTACCAGAAGTATTGGGGTACTTCGGAATAATTTTCAATACAAAAGATTTTCACTTATTTCAAATAAAAAAATTTAAATATTTCAAAATAAGCAAATAAAAAATTAATTTCAAAATAAATGAATTTCTTTTTAAACGTTTAATTAAGACCATTTTATTAAGATCAAAAGATAATACATGATTAAGTGGTACCGTTTTCTAACGGGCGTTGTGGGGGTGCTAATCCTTCTCCACGCGTAACCAAACTCCCGAACTCTAACTTTGTTTTCGCAGACCAAGAATTGTCTTTTTAATAAAGTTTAATTAATTTTAAGATTTTGTTAAAAAAATAAATGATTTTAGGTGGCCAATCACACCTAGCCAAAAAAGATTGGTGGCGACTCCATTTGTGTTTTTCAAAATCATCTAGTGATCGAGTCCACGGATGAAAATCGTTACGACAACAGTTATGATTTATGAATACATTAAAAAAAAGACTAGTAAACATTGAAATGAACAAGGGAATAAAATGGCAACCTTATACAATTAATAAATACATCATGTGCGTTAAAAAATAACTGGTACAACTTCTAGGATCAATCAAAATATTAAAATGTAAACACGATAAAAAGAAACACTTATCCACTTTATAGCAAGAAAAAGTAATCTTTACTTATATGCCTTTACTTAATTAAAAAACAAGCTGTTACTGTATACCTTAGAACCAACTCACTTGGTGAAAGGCAACGCATGATTAGTTATGGTAAATAACATAAAGATTTTCCTTCACTATTTAGATCAACAATAATAAGGATCATTGGTCACTAAATTTTGTGAAGGCCATGGAACAAAATTGGCCTTGCAAAGAAATTATAAAGGGTTATAATTATGATATCCTTATGCATCAAAGTATTGTTCCTTAAAATCGTTTCTAGTCAATATATTGTTAAGACTAGCACATGTTAAGCCCCTTAATTGCAAAGTAAGCAATTGATCTCATAAATTGAAGTATGTTAGATACCTAAGTGTAACATGTGGGTGTTTATTAAGGAACAAGTTCACTGAACATGACCAGAAAGGAGAATTCCATTATGTAGTATTCACTCGAGTGTAATGCTGTAAATGAACCGAACATGAACAAACAAAATGATTTCTCTATTCGTTCATTTATTTTTTTAGTACCATTAGTATTCGATTTGTGTTCGTTAAAAAATCCGGTTTTCATATTTGAACACAGTTTGTTTGTTTGGTAGAATTGTTTTTTAAATTTTGCGAACAAGCTCGTTTACCTTAAACAAGCTCATTCAGGAACATTAACCAAACATGTTCACGAGCAAATGTTTATAATCCATTAAACAAACATGTTCACGAACAAATGTTTTATGAAAATTGATAATTAGAATTTTAAATACAATTTGTATCATATACATATACTATAGTGTCATATATCTAAATGCTCTATGTGAAAGAATTGCATCTTAACTAATTATGAAACTTTTATTAACTTAATATCAGTACCTTATATTTAAATTTAAAAAACTTATTTTTTACTCATTTTATTAATATATTTTATTAATTTTTTAAGCCAAAAAAGTTGTATTGTATAAATATGTTTAAGAATTAAGTACTAATTCTTTAGGTTAAAGTTTAAAAAATAGGATTTATGTTATATAATATAAGTAAATTTAATATTTTAAAAATAACAAACGAACAATAAATGAACAACAAATGACACTTCAAATGAACAAACAATAAATGAACATAAACATGCCTGTTCGTGAACAAAAGCAAACGAATCACACATCAGTTCATGTTCGGTTTGTTTAATAAACGAACATTAAAATGTTGTTCGTAAACATGTTTGGTTTGTTTAATAAACAAACACTAAAATGTTGTTTGTGATCGTTCGTTAAGCTTAATAAATGAACATAAAGGAACAAAATCAAACTGGTTCAGGAAAGGTTCGTCAAACATTCTGTTCGTTTGCAAATTCTAACTCTATTCGAGTGTATATGAAAACATTATCATGTGATAGCCATATAAATGATCCTTCGACTTGTGACACCAGATTATCTTATATGTGAAACGACACACTCTGATTCATCTCTATAGATTTGGATTATCGAATGCCTAAGAAGGGTGTTTTTGGGTATGATTTGAAGCATATGAAGGTGGAAGAGTGGTCCAGAGAAAATCCAAAATCCCAAGTGAAGTTTAGGGGATAAATCTCGATTATTCTATACTTGAAATTGATTTGATTAAATACATGATCATGGTGCAATGAAAAGCAAATTTCACTTAGATTCATTAATGTCAAATCTTGAAGTTGCAAGAACTAATATGATGAAGTAAATAAGTAGACACTACATCATGCTTATTGATTCCTTGAGATATAGTTTATAGAAGGATATTAATTATACTAAGCAGCTAATCACTGAAAGGTTTCAAGTTGAGAATCACTTTTAATCTCTCTAACATTTGGGTCATAATGTATTTTAAATTCACTTTTGATCTATGAATTGAATAAAAATTCAATTCATTTCCAACTTGTTAAGCGTTTAATGGGTCACACATAAAAAAGTAGTCAATGTAAGAAAATGAATTGGTCTAGGAAAATTTGGGAATTTTTCATTTGTACTTATTAGGTTAAATTATAAATGGGCTTAATCAAATGTGTTTAATTAAGTAATCTTAATTAAAAAGGTTTTAATTTTTTAATTAAGTTATTTGGCCAAATTATAATTAAAAAAAAATTATTGGGCTTAACTAAAAGAGTTTGGCTAATTGGACATTATTATAAGAGTTTAATTAAGTTATAATCTCTACCTTTATTATAATTTGGACTTAACCTCTAATTAAACAGTTTAATGAAGAGGCGGACCCAATTGCAATTAAAATAAACTTAAGGGATAAAAGTTAAATGTACTAATTAATGAAACGCATAGTACCTAGCTAATAAATAGACTACTATGGTTGGCCTTTCAATATAAGATGATCAACATGCTTGGTTGCAACCCTATCTCAGAGGTGTGCTGCCCATGCTCTCTCTTGTTTCTTTTTCTTGCTCAAGAAGAAAAGAGTTTCGTCATAGATTTGAGCTACAAAAGATTGAAAAATGGCTGGATGTGAGTTTATGAAACTCAAGCTACTAACATAGTGACAGTCATGATACAATCCAATGGTCCAGAAGGCTTTATTGCTACTTATGTGGAATTACGTTAAAGACCATCACACATGAGGTGGTTTGTGATTCAAGATAAGAAGATATATGTTTCTAAAGCTTTACATATCTAAAGCCTGGTATGGTTCTTGAAACCCCATTTATAATTCTTGATATTTGTTTGCATAAAATTGAATGTTCTTGATCAAAGAAATATATTGGGATCGGTTTCTAGGTTGTAAAATTTTTAATCCGCTTGTCATTTCGTTGTGTATATCTAATTTTAAATGTATGATCCATCTATACATGACTTAAGAAACCTACACAAGCATAGTGAATTGAATTGGCCATACAATCCTTGAACATAAGTGTTTGCAAGCGATGCTTACTAAGTTCTCAACAATCAAAGCTAAGACATAATCGAGTTTGTTCTAGCTCTCATCTAAAAGTTCCTGCCAATTTATCCTATGAAAAAGTGCTTCACCTTCAAAAATACAGTAGAGGCTCTTCTCATAAAGTGTGAGAAGATCTATAGCAACACTTCGAATACAGCTTAAAGCATACTAAACCCTCTACAACTCCATTTTACATCGGAGCCTAAACTATCCTACAAGCCTTAAGTCCATATCCAAATGTTTCTTTTCAAATGGATGGCTTTGCCTTTTAAAGGTTTTCCCATCTACTACTACACATCAATTTCACCTAATAATAATAATAATAATAATAATAATAATAATAATAATAATAATACAATAACAACAAGAACAACAATAGCAGTAGCAGCATTGTGATTCTACTACTTACGAAGTTAAGGACCACTAAACTAACCTTAAATAAGCCCAAAACAATTATATAGCTTATTAGTTTTTTATTTTTTTAACCAAATCAAGAAAAACACCAATCAACCAATTATACTAATTTTCATGCATATGAACTATAAAATAGAAAGCAATACTCAGCCACCTATAAATCTCAACAAACTATCACAAAGATTTTTCTTCACACCTTTCCTTAAACCTTAAATTCTCTTTTCTCCCTTTCATAATCTTAACTTAAATTCTCTATCTTACTTCTTCACACTTTCCATTAAACCCTAAATTCTCTTTCTTTAGATCCTTTTAACCATTTCACACTTAACCTTAAATTCTCACTCTTTTTTTCCCTTAAACCATATATTCTCTTTTCACTTTTATCCCTTTATGCCTTCTCACTAAACCTTAAATTCTCTTCGTCCACTTCCCTTCTCTTTACTCTTAAAACCTTAAATTCTTTATCTCCCTATACCACTTCACATCTTCCACTTAAACTTCAAATTTTCTCTCCTCTCTTTTTGCACACTCGAACCCTAAACTCTAAATACTATATCTTCCCTTCCAAATTCATCTTTCCCTTTAAACCTTACATGTCATCTTCTCTCTTCCTTTATCACACTTTCCATTAAAACCTAAATTCTCTCACCTTTATTCCACCTTCATTTTTTCACCTTAAGCTCTAAATTCTCCCTCTTCCTCTCCTAATTCATTTTTCTCCTTAAACCTCAAATTTTCTCTCATTCCTTCCCTCATCACATATTCACTTAAACTATAAATTATATCCCCACTCCTCTTTCATACCTTTAATTTAAACCCTAAATTCTCCTCCCTTTTTACCTTTTATACCTTACCCTTAAACCTGAAATTCTCTTTCTTCCTTTCATTTTCATGACTTCCCTTAAACCACTAATTTTTCTCATTTCTTTTCCATTGCATATTCCTCTTAAACCCTAAATTCTCTCCCATCCTCTCCATTTTAACAACTTTCACCTAAAACCAAAATTCTTTCTTCTTTTCTCTTTTCATATCTTTACCCTAAACCTTAAATTCTCATTCTATTTTATCTTTTTATAGATTTGCCCTAAACCCTAAATTGTATCTCCCATTTTCCCTCTCACATCTTACTCCTAAACCCTAATTGTTTCTTTTTTTCTTTTCACACCATTCTTTTGAACCTTAAATTCTTTTTTCTCCATTTCTCTCCATTATATCCACCTAAACCCTAAATCATCTCTATTCTATTTTCCCTTTCACACTTTCTCGTCAAATCCAAATTATCTCTCTTCTCTTTCGCTTTCATGTCTTTCTTCTAAATCCTAAATTCTCTCTTCTTTTTCCCTTTTCATATTATCTCTCTAAATCCTAAATTCTCCCTTTTCTCTTCCCACACACACCTTTCCCTTAAACACTAAATTCTCTCTCTTCTGGTACTTTTTACCCCTCTCTCTAAACCTTAAATACTATCTCTTTTGTCCCCTTTAACACCTTTCCATTAAACCCTAATTTCTCTCTCTCCATTTTTCTCTTTTTATATAGATTTTTAGGCTCATGAAAAAGTGGATTAACACATAATTTTCAAAGATTTACAATGAAATTTAAATAAAAAAGTACCAAGAAACCAATTATAATGACATAATTTGATCAAGACTTGATAATCATATTGTTATAACATGGAAGAATCATACAAAAAAACTTGGAAATTCGAACCTAGCACATTAGATTTCGTAATCTAAGTGTTTTTTTTCTCTTATTTATGTTTCTTCTTTCTCAAGATTGATGAACCACCTCAAGTGTGATGCTCTCTAATGGTGATCCACACAACAACAATCTCGAAACCTCCCCAAAGATGAGATCAAACTTGTGCTAGTAAGTCTTGTATCTCAAGCGAACTTTGGCTAACTTTCTTAGCCCTCTCTATGGTTCAAGAACACTACTTGAAGCAGTCTAGATGGCAATAATAAATGCTTTGTGTTTAATGCAGTTGTGTTTTGCAAAACAAAGAGAACAAGAAAGGATGAAGGCTAAACCGACAAAGGGAGAAGCCTTTTCTCAAACCTTAGGAACTTGCCACACGTTAGCTTTTCTTCTACAATTGTATTATTTTTTTTTCTCTTTCAACATTATTCTTATATACAAGGATAAGTTCCTTTGTTTGTAATTAAGGCATGCCTTTTCTATTAAATCCTTAAGACTTAGTAGTTTAACTACAAAGCTTTTAATCAATTTCAATTAAGTCCTACTTAATTGTTAATTCCTAATTTTAAATTCAAAATGTTATCTTATTTGACCTATTAGGCACCTAACATGTTAACAATTATTATAAATTAAATCCTCAAGCATAAGGATCTAAAGACTATATAATTTCCCAAACTTCTTTCCCACAAACCTTAAATTCTCTCTCCTCCCTTTTCAAACTTCCTCCCTCTAAATGCTAAAACTTAAACCCTAAATTCTCTCCTTTCATCCCCTGCAAACTTCTTCCTTTTAAATCCAAAATTCTCTCTCCCTTTCTCCTTTCCCCTCCAAGCCCCACACCTCACATCCTAAGCCCTAAGTCTTAAACCCTAAATCATCTCAAATCAGTTAAACTTTCATCTTGTGTTGCTTCCATAACATGATAATCTTTTTTGTCAGATGAAGTCGAGATGTCGAAGGAGATATGACACACGCTTCCTTTCATTTCTTTGACATACATGACATTGGCTAACATTTTCTTGAATTTGCTTCTTCGTACAAGGCCAGAAGAAATATAGTTTCACCTTACAGAAAGTTGCTTGGATACTGAGTGCCTTCCTAGGGGTGAGCCATGTAGAGTTTGAATAATTTTGCTCTTAAGATCACCATTTTTGCCAACATATACTCTTCCCTTAAATCTTAGTACCCCATTTGGAAAATTGTACTTGGAGTTTTTTGTTGGATGAGTTACTAAAGCTGTGATTTGTTCTTAGGCTGTATTATCATCAGCATAATTGTGTTACACCTCTTTAACCTATTCAGGAATGATTTAAGTGACTTGCATACTCAACTATTGGGCTTCATCCTCATATTGTTTGCAAAGGGCATCTACTGCCAAATTAGTTTTCCCTTTTTTGTATTGGGTGGTGTAATCCAATCCTAGTAGTTTAGTCAGACCCTTTCTCTAGATGGTAGTGGTGAGCTTTTGCTCTATTAGGTGCCTTAAAGACTCATGATTTGTTTTTACAATGAAGGCTTTCCCTTCCAAGTAATGCCTTTATTTGCTGATAGCCATTAAGATGGCCAAATATTCTTTTTCATAAATAGAATAATCCATGTGACTTGGCCCTTAAGCCTTACTCAAGTAAGCTACAGGCCTTCCTTCTTGGGATAACACTACTTCTATCCTAGTACTACTAGCATCTGTTTTGACGCAAAAAGGCTTGTTAAAGTCTGGAAGTGCCAACACAGGAGTTGTCACCATTGCTGCTTTTAGCTATTGAAAAGCTGAAACTGCTTTAGAAGTCCGATATAACCTCCTTCTTCAACGTATCAATGAAAGGCTTGCTTATTACCCTATTGTTCTTAATTAACTTCCTATAGTAACTTGTTAGGCCCAAGAATCTCGTTAAGGTCTTCAGGTTCTTTGGAATTGGCCACAATTGGATGGCTTAAATTTTTGAAGGATCTGTTGCTACCCCTTGTGAAGATATTAAGTGCCCCAAATACTCTACTTGATTTTGGCTAAAGAAGCACTTACTCTTCTTGGCACGCAGGCGGTTCTTCCTCAACAATTCAAATATAGCTTGCAAGTGCTTGACATGAACTTCTAGTGTTAAGCTGTAAACCAGGATATCATAAAAAAAGACTAGGACAAATTTCCTAAGATAGGGAGCAAAAGCTCATTCATTAAGGATTGGAAAGTTGCAAGGGCATTGGTTAGCCCAAAGGGCATAACCTTGAACTCATCGGGCCCATGGTAAATCCTAAAGGCTATCTTTTGTATATCTTTTTCCTTAACCCTAACTTGCCAATAGCTAGATTTGAGATCAATCTTAGAAAAATATTTGGACTCTTTCAATTCATCCAATAGATCTTCTACAATTGGAATTGAGAATTTATCTTTCACAATCATGGCATTTAATTGCCTATAATCAACATAAAGTCCCTATGAGCTATTCTTCTTTTGGACAAGTAGGCAAGGTGATGTAAAAGGACTCTTTCTGGTTTGAATAATGGAGGAAATAGACATTTCAAAATTTTTTCTATTTTTGTCTTTTGATGGTAAGAAAATTTGTATTGTCTAAGATTAATAGGTTGGGATCTAGGTTTAAGAGGAATACGATGGTCATGTGATCTCTTAGGTTGTAGCCTACAAGTTCTTCAAAGATGCCCTTGTAGGAATCAAAGCTAATAAAGTATAATTCTCCAAACAATTCAGGATCCTTTCCAGCTATTTCTTACAACTTCTTACCTGAAATAATCTTGAGACAAGAACTGTTATGACCACTTTTAAAGCAAACTTGCTAATTTCCTTTTTTAAATGTCAATGACATCTCATTGAAATCAAAAGTGAGAGGGCTATATATCTTCATCCAATCCACTTCCAGTACCATGTCACTACCTCCTATGTGCAAGACTCTAAGGTCATGCATAAAGAATGGCCCTACATTAGCCACTCAAGTTGTTTCATGTAGTAGTACTATACAGTTTCTCTCCATTAGCCATAGTGATAGCTAGGGGACTATTTTGCACCATTTCAACACCATCTTTTGCCCACCTTTGTGTTATAAAACAGTGCGTACTCCCATTGTCTACAAGAATGTTGAGTGAATTTTCTTTGACACTCACTGTATTATCCAAGTATTGTGGCCTAAATTGCCATTGAAAGCATTCATTGAAATTTTCAAGTTATCCTCTCCTATGTCATACTCTTCTGTGCCCTCTTGCCCCATATCAGGCACATCTACTATACCCAATTGTCCTCCATTTTCCTCACCCCCCATACAAAGCATTTAATTACTTAATCTTATAAACATGCCTTGGAAAAAGCACTGATTTTGGATTGTTTCTATTCAAGGAAATTTGGCTGCGGATTTATAGTTAAGGCATTGTTTTGTTTTGGAAGTAATGATGGGTTGTTTGTTACTTTAAGGTTAGGAATTCCTCCTTAGTAGTAACCTTTTGGGTAAATTTGGTTGTATGAAGGGTTGTGTTTAGGAATCACTTTATGTTTTTGATGTAGGATACGAGATGAAGAGATGAAAACAGATAGGAGAAGAAAGTAGGATAGGTAGATTGAAGAAAATGAGGGAGAAAGGATGAGAAGAGGATTAAGAGAGAGAAGCTTTTAGCAATATCAAAATCAGAATAGTTTGTCCTTTATTGAAAGACAATAGCCAATTTATAGGTTTATTACATTGGTAAAATAGGAAACTATAATAAAGACATTAAATACTAAATTATTCTCAAAATCAAATTATTCATAGCATTAAACCCAATCAATCAAGGTTTTTATTTTCGCCTAAAATAGGTTTTTAATCCCCTTGATTTATGCGCTGCATCATTTTCCCTGGGGTGAAAAGAACTCAGCTCTGTCAAGTTATGCTGCAAATAAGACTCCAACAAGTCAGGATCAAGTTGGCGAAACTCATCTTCGATGATCCAAGTATCAGTAGTGGATGGACGATCCTTCCAACGTACTAAGAATCGATGAACTCCTCCAATGGAAGAAGTCACATGTTTGTCATCCAAAACATCAACAATTATATCGGTAGGGCCAAAAGAGGCTGCAGGAAGACTTGGTGCAACAATGGAAGATGGACTTGTAAACATAGAGGAAGGCAAAATTGGAGGCTCGAAGGTGCCTCTATAAGCAAATAAATCTGCCACATTAAATATTGGATTGATAGATAAATCAGGAGGCAAATCAAGCACATATGCATTGGATCCAATTCGACGAGTAATGGCAAAAGGGCCCATAGAGCGGGCATGAAGTTTTTTTTATAGAATTCTTTGGGTAACGCTCTGAAGTAATGCGAACCATGACGTAATCACCAACCTGGAATTCCATATGACTATGATGTGCATCAGCAGAAAGTTTATAATTTTCATTACTTAAAGCAACTTTTCGCTCAATCTCAGCATGTAAATTGTGGATATGGTCAGCAAAGGCTTGGGTGGAGTCAGAAGGGCGATAATCTATGGGCAAAGGAATGAGGTCAATAGGTTGTCTAGGGGAAAGGCCATAAACAATCTCAAAAGGGCTTTTACCTGTGGAAAGATTGACAGAGTTGTTATAAGCAAATTCAGCAATGGGCAAAATGACATCCCAAGTACCAGGTTTTTCCCCAACTAGACAGTGAAGTAAATCACCTAAACTATTGTTAATGACCTCCGTTTGACCATCGGTCTGCGAGTGAAAAGCAGAAGAGAACTTCAGTGTGGTGCCAAACAATTTCCAAAGTGTGTTCCAAAAGTAACTAACAAACTTGACATCCCGATCAGACACTATGGTTGAAGGTAAGCCATGTAATCTCACAATCTCTTTAAAGAACATCATAGCAACATGTGACGCATCTGTGGTCCTAGAACATGGGATAAAATGGGCAATCTTAGAAAATCAATCAACCACCACAAAGATGGAATCATGTTTGCTAACAGTCTTTGGTAACCCTAGGACAAAAGCCATACTAAGGTCACACCAAGGAGTATGTGGGACAAGGAGTGGAGTGTATAATCCAGTGTTTTGCTTCTTTTCCTTTCCTAATTGACAGGTGCGACACTGGGAAACTATCTGGCAACATCCTTCTTCAAAGAAGGCCAGTAAAAACGATTTTCTACCAAAGTAATGGTTTTATCCCTATCAAAATGTCCAGCTAGCCCCCTGCATGTAATTCACACATTAAAAAGTCTCAAAGAGAAGTTCGTGGAATACACAGTTTAGTACCTTGAAAAAGGTAGCCATCTCGAATAAGGAAACCTATATATTCTCGACTAGAGGTTTCTAATAGGTCTTTATAAATGAGGCCGAAATCAGGACATGGTAAGAATTCATCTCGAAGACGCTCAAAGCCAGTGACATGAGTAGTCATAGAATGGAGAACGAGAGAAATTCGACTAAGAGCATAAGCAGCCTTATTGTCATTTTCGGCACAGTGCTCAAGTACAAAGGTAAAATCTTGAAGAAACTCAACCCATTTAGCATGTCTATCACTCAATTTTCGTTGGGAGCTTAGGTAGCGAAGGGATTAGTGGTCAGAGTAAAGACCAAATTCCTTTAGCAACAAGTAATACTGCCAGTGACAAAGGGACTGGACCATTGCATAAAATTCTTTGTCATAGGTGAAGTACTTCTGCTTGGCATCGTTAAGTTTCTCATTGAAATAAGCAACAAGGTGGCCATCTTTGCTAAGAATCCCACCTATACCTACACCGGATGCATCACAAGCAACTTCAAATACTTTGGATAGATCAGGGTGTCTCAAAAGTGGGGCAATGGTCATCTTTTCCTTAATTTTAAGGAATGCTTTATGAGCAGCAAGGGTCCATTTAAACTCTCCTTTCTTCATGCACTCAGTGATAGGAGCAGTGATGGTGCTAAACCCTCTAATGAATGGTCTATAGAAGGAGGCTAAACCATGAAAACTATAAGCTTCTGTTAAAGTCCTAGGCTCAGGCCATTCTTTAATAGATTTAACCTTATCAGGGTCAGCAGAAATTCCTTGAGAAGACACAATGTACCCTAAAAATAGTACCTGGCTTTGCGAAAAGGCACACTTTTTAATATTGGCATACAACTTTGCCTCTTTAAGCGCTGACAAGACTTGACGAAGATGGTCTAGGTGTTGTTCCTTAGACTTACTGTAAATTAATATGTCATCAAAGTAGACAACAAGGAACTTACCTATGAAGGGGCGAAGAACATGGGTTATGACTCATGAAGGTGCTCGGTGCGCTAGACAAACCAAATGGCATTACTAACCACTCATACAACCCATCTTGAGTTTTGAAGGCAGTTTTCCACTTATCTCCAGGTCGAATCCTAATATGGTGATATCCACTTCGTAGATCTATCTTTGAAAACACTTGAGCACCAGCTAATTCATCCAACATATCTTCTAACCTAGGGATAGGAAACCTATATTTAACAATGATCTTGTTAATGGCTCTACTATCCACACACATCCGCCATGATCCATCCTTTTTTGGGGTTAATAAAATAGGAACTGCACATGGACTAAGACTATTATGAATAAATCCCTTTTTTAAAAGACCATCTATTTGCTTATTCAATTCAGCTCGCTCGGTTGGATTCATCCTATAATGTGGGAGATTAGGCAATTGGGAGCCTGAGACTAGGTCAATAGAGTGTTGGATATCTCTCATCGGTGGTAACTCATTTAGAAGTTCATCAGGCATGATGTCCTTAAACTCATCTAGAAGTGGAGAGACACTAGAGATATGGTCTATGTTGGTATCTAAGGGAAAGCGGAAGCTATCCTTATTGACAAGAGAAAAAACTAAACCAATCTTAGTTCCTATATTCTCAAATTACTTACAGGACAAAATCTGAAACCTATGCTTGCTAGTGTCAGCGAGAGTGGAAGACACAGACGTGTTCTTAGAGGTAGGTTGGGCAGGTTGTAGCAAAATGGTCTTTTTACCATGGGTGAATGTGTAGGTGTTGTCTCGGCCAAAATGCTTAACATCATGATCATATAACCAAGGGCGACTAATAAGACGTGTGCAACATCCATAGGTAAGACATCACAATAGAGTTCCTCAAAGTAAGGTCCCATCCTAAGAGGTACTAGATAGTGTTCTTTGATGGGCAGGGAAGTTTTATCTACCGAAACAACTCTAAAAGGATTGGGATGGGGTTCAGGCTTAAGGTTGAAACTTGTAAGGGCAGTGCTAGAAATCACATTCATGGTGCTACCGCCATCAATGACAATCTTGCAAGCTTTGTCCTTTAGAGGAACATAGGTATGAAAGATACTAGTGCGCTTCCAAGCATCAGGTGAGGCAGGTGTGGACAAGATGCATCTCATTACAACAGAGAGGTGACTAGGGTTTGCAAAAGAATCATCTACAAAAGCCTCAAATGAGTCATCGTCACAATCAGGATTCACTATAGGGGTGATAGCAATAATGTCAGTATCATCCTCAAGTGTAGTCTCGTTAGCATGCTCTAAGGCTAAAGTTCAATGTGGGCATCGAGAAGCTATATGTCCTTCAGTAGAACAGTGATGGCACTTTATCAGGGGACGAGAAACATTTGAGGTGGTAGTCTTTTTACCCTTGTTATGAGTAGGGGCAACAGAGTTTGAAACTGTGTTGGTCCAAAAAGGGCCAGGTTAGGTTCCAGTATTAACCCTAGAAATATGAGAAGGAACAAGGGTACGCCTAGGTGGAGGATATTGGAGGTACTTTTTAAATTCTAAAGCCTTATGATATGCATCCTTTAAAGAATCGGGTGATTGCACAATGACCTCCCTCTTAATATCAGCTCTTAACCCATTAACAAACCTAAAGACTGTGAGCCTGGGTTCTTTGTTGATGTCACTCCTCAATAACAACTCCTCAAATTTGGCAATATATTGATTGACATGAGAGTTTCCTTGCCTATCATTTAGTAGTTGGTCTAACAATTGATCCTTATAGTAAGGTGGCAAATACTTTTCTTTCAACTGTTCTTACATCTCAGCCTAAAGAAGAATAAGGGGATGCCCGAGATGATCATTGTTGCGTTAAACATTTTGCCAATAACACTTGGCAGATCCTACCAACCTCATTTTGGTGAAACGAATGCGTTGAGCATCGTTCATTTGGTACCACTCAAAATAATCTTCCATATTGTACAACCAATCCATAAAAACACCGAGATCTAGTCTACCATCAAACTCAAGGGCATTTACCTTAACCTTCCTAGATATATCAAGCTCATCATCATTACAATACCTAGGGCGATCCAAGGGATATTGAGGATTTGTCTTATGATAGCTCCCTTTGGCTCTTTGGGCATGTCTAACACGTGGTGGATGCTCTAAATACTCTTCCTCGGAAAAAACTTACTCATCGACAATAGGCGGGTGATTGGTTATAGGATATGTCCTAGGTGGTGTAGGCAACAAACCAGCTTGGGTATTCTTATTGTTTCTAAGACCGGGAGTCATAACAGAACTTTGACCATTGTTTGCTTCACTACCGATTTCCCCTTCTACTCGCTTTTCAGGATTCTTATGAGTTGCATAAAAGTCATCTCGAAGGAGGTTAACTGATTTGGCAAATTGTTCAACAGTGGTGAAAAGTTGGTCAAGTCGGGTTTCTAGGTGACTAACCCTTCCCTCGGTTTTGTTCACTCTCTCTTCGGTTTGACTTTGTCTTTTTTCAAGTTTTGTGAAGGTAGTTTCAAGTTCTTTCATAGTCATGGTGTGGAGGAAAAGATAATGATAATGATGCTGAGTAAAAACTAAAACAACCTTAAGCAATAAAAATTAAAATTTTTTTGCCAATAACAAAATAGGAAAAAAAATTACCATGTTAATAATCATGCAATGAGGGTGAGTTAATTTTTTCTTTTAAGTTGGATGGTTGAAAAAGAAACTTCACAAATGATAACTAAGACTCACTTTCTGGTTGGCAAACTCAAATAATATACAGGTTCAAATAAAGCAAGTCAAACAAAAAGGCTTAAATAATAAGATTTAAGTGCAATATGTGGTAGTAAGCCACACTAAATTTATTAATCAACCGTTTATTCAAAGGGTCAGAAATATTACTAACTAGGCACGAAGGATGCAATTTCTTATCAAGCCTGCAGTTGCAGTTCGTCGTCAAAAGACTGGATAGCGTAGAAGCAACTTGTTGTCGAGTGGCAAGATGGTATGGAAAGCGTGGTTTTTTTTTTTGGTCAAAGGAAGTGTTAATGGCTCTGATGTCACTTGATGTAGGATACGAGATGAAGAGATGAAAACATATAGGAGAAGAAAGTAGGATTGGTAGATTGAAGAAAATGAGGGAGAAAGGATGAGAAGAGGATTAAGAGAGAGAAGCTTTTAGCAATATCAAAATCAGAATAGTCTGTCCTCTATTGAAAGACAATAGCCAATTTATAGGCTTATTACATTGGTAAAATAGGAAACTATAATAAAGACATTAAATACTAAAGTATTCTCAAAATCAAATTATTCACAACATTAAACCCAATTAATCAAGGTTTATATTTTCGCCTAAAATAGGTTTTTAATCCCCTTGATTTATGCACCGCATCAGTTTTTTTGTTCTCAAGCTCTAAAGACATTTCATGCAACTTTGCTTGTCTGTAAGTTGCAGCAAGGGTTCTAGGTTCATTAGTTTTCACTCTCAAGTTATTCTTTTAGGCCACTCATAAAACTAGGCACAAAATAGGATTCATCTAATTGGTGGTTAAATTGAAGCATGAAAGGTCTAGGTTCTTCAAATCTATCCTGCTAATCTTCAACAGTGGATCTTTGAGACAACTTATTGAACTCCTCAATGGCATCCGAGTAGGTTTTGTCACGAGTCTGCAGCAAACTTAGACCAAGTCACTTAGGATGCTATATTCAAATATCCAGCAAACCAAGTTCTGCCCTTCTAGACAAATACATGGAGCTCTTTCAAGCTTTTGTTGTTTAGCTACAGAGAATAAGAGGAAATAATTTTGCCTTTTCTTATCCATCCTCTCAGATTCTCACCAACTTAGGCCTAGGAGTAAAAGTGTTAGCATTCATATTTCCATCAACAGAGTCATTACTTTTTGCAGGAGCTAAGCTACTTTGGCCTTTTAGATTATTAACATTCTACTGTTGCTGAGCTAACAGTCTTAGTTCTTCAAGTTTGTAACTAAACTTTCCATGTTCATCTACCACAATAATTTCTATAAGGTTCTTACCTTCTATTCTAGGTGGTAGAACTTGGTTTGCTAAAAGATTGCTGCCTGAACCATTTCCTCTAAGGTCAGGTTGAATTGGATTTGCTTCCCTTGCAACATTATCTCCAAGATCCTGTTGATATAAGTCTGGTTCTCTTAAAACTTAGCCTCGATTTCTTTTCTTTAGCCTTCCTACCACCTTGGTGTTGTAGTCTTATTAGCCTCCATACTCTCCAATTATGCTTGCATGGCTTGTACTCAATCGTGGAGTGTATTGAATCGAGTTCGTTCCACCATATTTTTTTTGTTTCGTGCTTTTTTCCAACTTGTTAGGTTAAATTCATAACAAGCTTTGATACCAAGAGTTGTTATTAATTGAATATTCAAAATGGCATAGAGAAGAAGAATGTGGGATCGAAAAGAGAGGAAGAGAGAGAAAGGACATAAAAATGGATACTTTTCATTCATATCAAAAGAAATCCATTAAATTTTGTCATATAGTACTTGTGTATTGAAATTAATGACTCAGAGGCCATACAAAATGATTCCTGTACATTCCTTATTTACTAAATTCTAAGCTAATGATCAACCTCCCAAGTCAACAAGGTCATTGCATCCTTCATCGGCTTCCAACTCACTTTACCAACTTCCTTGTTTTTAGATTCCAACTCCCTTGTTAGCTCATTTCTTTCGATCCTCATGTCCTTTCCAACTCCCTTTAGCTCCATAGCTACTAAGTTCATCACATGAATTTTTTCACATTTTAGAATTATTGAAAATTCTTTTCTCTTTTTCACATGTTGTGATTGTTGTGCGGTGATTCTTGTGTTTCCATTGTGTTTCTTGAGTTGATGCTAGTTTGGCTGATGAGCAGAGGTGGGAATTTTAAAGAACACAAGAGAAATGCTTGGATCGTTGAAGAAGATTCCAAGAATACAAAAGAGAATACTGAGAAAAAAATAAAGATTTAAAGAGAAATAAGACAAAAAGGGTTTTTTTTTTTATGTAAGCACAAGTATTCTCATCTGTTTACGGGCTGAGATTAATTCTGTTCGGGCCGGGAGTGGTAAATGGTAAAGTCCTCCCAACAGTGAGAACTTTTAGTTGTGGATGATTGGGACTATTTCGATATTGTTTCAAGTTTTGGGAGTTTTTTAGCTTGTTATTGTTTGGTTAGAGAGAATTTCGAAAAGGAATTAATGAGAAAAAAATTAATATTATTATTTTATTTTTAAAAAAATTTTAGACAAAAATCAATTTAAAAAATTTCAAAACCAATAAATTGTAGCCACTTGTCCTCTATTAGTTATTAATGGTGGCTTACAATTCTATCTAAAAAATTTTAATTGATCAACTCAGACAATGTTTAATATTAATTTAACTCAAATAAAAAAATATATATTTAATTGAAAAAACATTTAACCTTTCAAATATTGGCGATGATAAGGTTTTGAAATGTCTATTTCTATGGTTTGGGAAGATAGTTGGCTAACGCAAAAGGCCATCTGGCGTTGGCGCATTTCTTTGTTCAACTAAGAAGGATATTTGTAATTTGACTGTAGATCGCATCTCGCAAATGTATTTATGGTAAAGAAAATGTGAAGCATCAACGTCCAGAGTTTGGGAGAATTGAATCAAGATAAAGATTTAATAACTTACAAATAGTTGTAAGAAGTGAAAGTGAATTTTTTCTTTAGATACGTGGACATTGTTTGAATTTTGGAATCGTTGTTGTCATGAGAGTTTTACGATTTACCAATTTGATCTGAATAGGATTAATCCCAAACTGTAAAACAAATGAAAATATATGTGATTACACCAAAAAAATTTTAATGATAGGAATTTTGTTTAGTACTTTATTTTGGTTCATTGCAAGGTATAAAAAACAAATTCGAACTTTGAATTGGAACTAATCTTCTTCAAAATCTTCTTTAAAAAGAGATAATAATCGCTGAATTAGATCTTGATTGTATCGTTTCACATACTTTTTTTTTTTAAGTAAAAGTATCTTGGGTTGGAAAGACTGTGATGTGATGATGGATCTGATGATGAATTGGTGAAGGGTGAAGTGGTACGATGAATGAAATAAATAGACTGACCGGACTTGCCACTGCCACCTTTTCTTCTCTTTTTTTTTTTTGGTTGCACCTTTTCTTCTCTTTTACTTCTTGAGCATGCCCACATCAACCATATTACATAGGCATGTCCCTATAAGTTTATCTTCTCAACCGTATGATTCTGGTGAGAAATGCGTTGGTACAAATATAGCGTTTTATATTATAAAAAATCGAATTCTTGGCAAAGATGTATACATGCGTACGTGGGGAGTGATTCACATTAATCATTGTAAAATTAATAATTTTACTCTCATTTATAATTTTTAAGTTAATAAAAAATATTAATTATTTATTCAATAAAAATAAAATTTCAACTGTTAATATATATTTAAAAAGGATTTATATATGATGCACTGACAGTATATAATTTTTATACATTGTCAATGCACCAAAGATTAACACTTCATCAATATGTCCTTATATACAAATATAAATAAATTTTTTTAATTTACCCATAAGGACCTATTGATGAGGTATCAACTTCTGATGAATTGACAATGTATAGAAACTATACACTGTCAGTGCTTCATATACAAACTCATTGAAAAATATATTATTTTTTATCAAAATGATATAATTATTAAATTGATTCAAAAATTTACATGCATGACAATTTGAATAAATTGTTAAATTTAACTTTGATTTGTAAAAAAAAAAAGAATATTAATTCTACTTGGTGTCACAAAAATAAAAAATCGTACATTGATATTGATATCTCTTAATCTTCCATGTACTTTTAAAAGTGGCCATTACTTTACCTTTTAAAGTGATTAATTCATACATACATATATATATATATATATATATATATATATATATATATAAGTAAATATATCACACCATGTTTTCTTCTTAAAAATAATTTAAATTTTGGCGTTCTTTTTCAACAAAATATAGGTGTGCTTTGAAGAGTGAAAAAATGAAAAAAAAAAGTAAAATATTATAAATTCATTATCTTAACTTTCTAATGATATAATGGTCAAAATTAATATAAATTTATTTTTTTTCTTTTTATTTTTTAAGTTTACTAAATAATAAATGAAAAGAAAAAACAATGGATTTATATTTGTTAAATATTTAAGATTTAAAATTTTCTTAAGAAAGCATCAAATATAAAACTTATTCATAAGTACTGTTTTCTTTTTAAAAAAAAATCATCCCCTGTGTGATTGCTTAAACAAATTAAGAAGTGGAGTGGATTAAGGGCTAGGTTAGATCCTTCAGCACCAAAGCAGATCCAAGACGTACGGTGCGATAGGAATCAAAGCAGATCCAAAGCATATTTGCTTCGAATTGCACCGAAGTGATCCAATATGGCACAATGAGAGCAATTCCATCGTACCATCCCACTGGACCTAATAGGATTAAACGTTAGTTTGAATGGGTAGTGAAATTAACTTCGATGTGATTAAAAATAATGAAAAGACGTTTATAAATATATTTCTTTTGATAAAATAATTTTAAAAAATTAAAAAGTAAGAATAAAGGGATAATTTTACTTCCTTAATTTTTGTCATTTTGTTGGCCGATTGGCTCGCATTGGAACCAATCAACCATCCAAACAAAGCCTAAGTGGGAATTTGACATCCCACTGAACTGAGATGTTTTCTAAAATGCCCTTAGCTTTTTTTTTTGAACTTTTTTATTTTACATTATATTTAAAATTGTTTTTTATAAAATAGTTTTTTAATTTTATTTTTATTTAAAAATGTTTGGAATAATTTTATTAATTCAATATAATATATAAAAATTGTATTATTATATAATAAATTAATATATGTATAAATATACATAATATTTTTAAATATTTAATAAAAAATATTTATTTGATATAAAAATATTTTTTTAATTTATTAACAAGAATATTATTTGCTATAAAATATCTTTAATAATTTTTCAACTATTTATCTAATTTACAAAATATCAAATATAGACCATAAATTTCATTATATATAATTTTTATTTAATATTATTAATGGTCATTTTCCTTTTTTACTCCATTTTATCTCATTACTACCATTGCGTTTGCATCGAAGTACATATCTCACAATTGATCTTATTCACACCATTACAATATCCAATTTCAATACTATAGTAATTAATTTTATCTATATAGTTATTTTCAATTTCACTAAAACTAATTTCATTATCGATCCATACTAGCCTTAAGATTACAGTATACATTTTGTTGAAAAAGATTACAGTACACATTAAGTACATGGATTAATAAGTTCAGGTAAAAAATGAAGTTGCTTAAGAGTAACATTAATAAAAAAGTTGAGAACTGAGAAGCTAGATACTCTCACTAATACTAATATATGTACATGGTATTTATAAAAGAATATATCATAGCCGCAAAATGAATCATTTTAGCTTGGTTGCAATGAATTATTGACTAAAGAAGCAAAGAAGATTAATCCAAACTTACATTTTCATCTACAGAGCTATATATATAGAGAGAGAGAGAGCATTGACTCGTTTCATTAGTTATCAATCAATCCCCCATGCCAATGAGTAGCTAAAAGAAGTTGGGTCTCGTTCAACCAAACACCACTCCAGGAGGCAAGAGGTTACGTCTGAATCGGATGGATGGATTGATTCTGTCATATGCCATGCGTGCACCAACCCTTGATTAGCCTGTGCCACAACTCTCTACACGCAAGCTAAGCTGTGTGACACGCTGTGGCATGGGGCGTCACCTCTTGTGACCATCTTATCTGTGTCAGCTACCAAATTAAAGCCAAAGGCCTAAAAGCTTGTTGCGGCATATATCTATCTCTCCACTCACAGCACTTTATACTTAGCGTCAACCCAGTTTATTGTTTTGTTACTATCAGTATCAACACCTTTACAACCGAAGTGGACGGGACATTTCATCAATTTGGCCAAATGAATCGATTAGAACAAGTTAGCAACAAAAGATACTCATTTTTTTTATAAGCAATGATTTTATTGATAGAGAAAGAAAACTTCAGGAGTAGAATAACATCCTGAAGTCAATTACAGCATGACTTCAGCTATACTATCTTTATTAGCAATGGATTTACTGCGCGTACTTTTCCTTGTAAAAGCAGCGTGTAGTGTTTAAGAATCCATTAACAAATGAAAAGAAAATGAGAGTGGTCCTTGAAACTCCACAGGACACGAGAGATCCATAGCTAGCAGGAGGGTTTTCAAATGCATGTCACTAGAGGAGGCAAGGTAGGCATGAAATACTCTATTTTGAGAACTTCGAAAGTTTTGTTGAGGGGACAAAAGGCAGAAATTAAGGTAATTAATGGTGCAATATCAAAGACAGCAACAGGCACATACGGGTACTTAATGCAGAAAACAAGAACCCCCATGCATCTTCTTCTTGAAATCCACCATCAAGAGAGAGACAGGAATTTTGGGGAACAAGAGTGGTTCCTTTGCAAAAGACTAAGGTCTCTCACAGTTTCCTACCATTACTTTAACGAGGGAGAGAAAAAGAAAAGACAGCATGATATAGAAAAACCATATAAAATGAAGTAAGTGAAGAATCATTAGTATAAAATATAAAAATATACTTGTAGTAGAAGGGAAAATAAGCGCACAAATATAAAGAGACAAACAATCCAAGATGGTGCTTGAAAGTTGAAACTTTAATTGGAATATTAAATTAAGGCAATGAAATATTCTACATATCACAATTGTTGCCTACAGCAAAGGGTGAAGAAGATCCTCTGGTTACACAATTAATTAAGCAATAGGTTATGCTATAAAGAAGAGAAACCAAAGTAGAAAAGAGGGAAACCAATATGTCAACGTACCCAACTCTCAAAATTATACCATGATTTTTGGCTCCCCGAGAAAGACTCGAGTATTGAAGGTGCACTCCAAAAGAAAACAAGGATGATGGGAACTCGCTGGACCTGATGGAGCTGTTTCTTCAAAAGTTTTCATGCAACGTACAGATTCTCGTGACGCCTGACCCATGCACGCACTCCATCCATCGGTGAGTAGGTCGCAGGAAGTTGCAGACAGGGAAGTTCAGATTGCATTGCTATCCATCTTGTAACGAGCGGGTCTTGTTTTCTCAAATTGTAACCGGGGGTTTTCTTAAGACTGACATCCTCTTTGCTGAGGGTTGTCCAATTATTGCTTCTAAGGGAGGGAGCTAGTGAATGCTGAAGCAATAGAGATGAAATTGAGGGACCTATCTTTTTTTTGTCCCTATTTCATATGCTACAGGCTTGCTTGATGTATAATTAAGTATCTTTTTTGTTGCGCAAAGGGGCTTAATAATTAGAAAATAACTAGCAAAAGGGATAATGGCTAATTATATTAGCGCCAGGAGGATACAGAGAAAAGGGCACGATTCTGCCAACCTAGGAAAAAAGAGTTGTTGAGAATTTGAAGCTGGTAACCCTCAGACGGATAGTGGAGTCTAAGAAGAAGCTTGGCCTGTGAATGTGCAAATGGGCTCAACGGAACATTGGAAAATCCTGAACTCCTAAGCATCACTTCCCACGTCTCCAATCTCTCGTGCCGCTCTCTTCTATTCTCTCCCTGTGCTGCCACGATGTCAACAATTTCCCTGCCAAACCATATCTGCTCCATGGCTAGTCTCTCCCGGCTGTTAGGAGGCAGGGTAGCCTCTAGGGAATCGAAGATGGCTGCGTAATAGTCTAAGGCCTCGACAAACCTCTGCAGGAAGAGCGGGTGGTTGTGGTTGGCTTCCCTTTCAGCGATGGTCACCACCGTGGGATTCAAGGCCTTGATATTGTGAAGGAAGGCGCGCAGGTCACGAGAGTCGTCCTTGAGCAATCTGTGTAGATATAACATGCAGTTAACAGCCAGTGCCTCATTCGGAAGGATTCTGAGCATGGAGGGAAGGTTGATAGCAACCGAAGTAGGGTCGTCGTTGAGGACGAGAAGCGGGTGGAATTGGAATCTGAGGCCAAGAGACTGTGCAAACTTGAAAAGACGGTCACCAGTCCTGTGGAGGATGTTCAAGTCGTGACCGGTTCCAGTAATTCGAAGCATGGGTGGAGGGTGGAGGGTGTTGGCAGAGCGCTCGGCTAATGCCTGCATCAATGGAGGCCATTGCACTCCGTGCATGATGTCGAAGTCCAGAATATGTATGGATTGTTGCCCTACTTGTATTGCTTCTAGAATGGCCTGGTTGGCCGTGAGATGAGCAAATCTAATGAATGGGGTTATTTGGTTTAGGGAAAGATAGCATGACTGCAGAGACGGATCGATGTCGTAATTGGCAATGGTAGCGGTTGCAGTTGCAGCAGCAATTGGAGAGTTGATATTCATCATCATCAGCAGGCTTCCAGGACCATGAAGACGATTGATGCGGAGAGAAAGGGCTCTGCTGAACTGGTGGACCAACCTCTCGATGGAGTCTCCATAAGGGGATGAGTTGGAGGACAGAATGGAGAGAAGGCGGTTAGCAGCGGGGAAGTCGGATTGAGAGACAAACTCTGCGCAATTGATGAGTAATTGACGCATGTGTATTGCTTGATGGGAGAATGAGTGTGAGGTGAATCCAGTTGAACGCGATGGATGCCGCTGTGGGTGGTGTTGTAGATCTGAGGCCGAGGGATCCTCTTCTTCTTGATCGTTGGAAGTTGAATTCAATGAGCCCAACATATGTGTGTAATTAGTAATGAACTTATAATTAATGAGTGTATATACAATAGACATAAGCAAAACTAGCAGATGCTCCGCATCTGACGTTGGAGGGGCGGGTTTTAGACTAGATATATATGTCTAGGTAGGGATATGATATGATGAAGAGATATATAGGACAAAACTAACAAGTAGCTGGGCTCTCAACTCTTTTCTGGGCTGCCTGCCTGCCTGCCTGCTGCTGCTGCCTGCTGCTGCAAGGAGGTTTTGCTTTGCAAATTGCAATTCCCCTGCTTTAACGTAATTAACTAATGAAACCTGATGGATACTGACGATGCAGACTTCCTATGACAGAACATTATCTGCCAACAGGGAAGAGCTGATACTGGTAGTAGTTACTAATAGTAATAGTAGCAGCCTAGCGGAGTTCTTCCTTCCTCTCCCCTCTCAACGTGCGAAGACCTACATACATTTCTTTTATATATAATAATGTGTGTTTACGTTGATTTTATAATAAAATAAAAAATTTTGGCCTTAATATAGAATTTTCTGTTATTATCATAATGTTGCGAATCTTAGGTAAGTCTTTGCCCCTTGTGCTAATGATTATCTCGAAAATTTTCAATTTCTCCTAAGAAAAGAATGTTTAAAGTTAAAGCTTGGGTTAGTTTGTGCTCTTTATTAAGCATTAATTCAAAATTTATATGTGATAATTAAAAAAAACATAATTAAAAGATTAATTGATATACATATTTGGATAAATATGAGTGAAAGTGGAAATAAATTATCAAAATCGATCAGGTTATTCTTTCTCCTCTTCTTCTGTTTAAGCGACTTTCAATGAGCAAATATGCCTTGTGAGAGGTAAGAGGGAACTTAATTATGCATTTATAGTCAAACCCTAATGCTATGTTTGGATAGTTATTAATAAAAGAAAATGAATGGAAAGGAAAGTGTACATGTATCTTTTGTTTGGATAGTTAAAATGAATAAGGGAAAGGAAAGGAAAGTAATCATAACTACTCTTATTTGGTTAAGTAATAGAAAGTAAAGGAAAAAATTCATTATAATATTTTTCCAATTATAGCTTTTTTATTTTAAATTTTATAATACAATAAGTTTAAATTTGATATTTTATATGTTAAAATTTTTTTAAAGTTTCCTTTCCTTCTTGTTTACCATAAATTGAGATATTAAAAAACTAAGTCAAAGGAAAGTAAGAGGTACTCACTCCCTCTCTCTTTGCTTTCCTTAGTTAAAAATTTTTCGCAAACAACGGAAGGTTTTTAATCTTCTTTTGTTTTACTTAGCTTTTCTTTCCTTTCCTTTTCCTGCTTCAAATCCAAACATAGGGTAATAATTCTCGACAAAGACTTATCAAATTTATACCCTACACAACCACTAGATCACTGAAACCTCAACAATTAATTAATTTGGCTCTCTAGCATATTTCATATTAAGACTAATCATTAGTTTGTTTTATTAAATTGTAAAATCGTCAATTAATTAATAATAGTTCATTTTTATTAGGTGGTATTCAACCAAACACAATATTTTTTGCCTAAAAAATGTTTCTAATTAAAAAATATTTGAAACTCATAATTTGGAGTACAATATCACATAATTAGGCGCCGATATCACATGTAAGTATTAATTCAAGAATCATATGTGGTAATTAAAGGATCAAATAATTAAATAAATTAATTTATATATCTATTTAAATAAGAAAAAAGCGAAAGCGGAAGCAAATTATCCAAGCTGGTCATGTTATGATGATGATGATGATGATGATGATGATGGCGGCTCTGAATAAGTAGATATATTGTGTGAAAAGTGAAGAGTGACTTGAAGGAGACTAAAACAAAGTTACAAAAGAGGTATTCTATGTTAAGAAAGTGGGATAATGTTCTTCCTCACTTACTCTTATCGTCTTCTCACTGTAGAGGTGTAAGACCTGATTCTACATTACTGTAGAATCTAATTTAATAAAATAGATGATGGAAATTAAATAAATAATGAATATTGATTTTCACTTGGGTGAGAAGCTCCTTAGCTTGAGATGTGAATGGAGCAATTTCGGTAAAATAACGTATGGGCGAGTATATGGAACAGTTCGCCAATGAGTGAGCAAGGTAGGATGATCGCCTAAGGTGATGGCGAGTTGGATGATGGCAAGGGCGAATAGGTGAGTTCGCCATGTCTATTGGTTAGGATGATCGCCCGAATGGGCGAAGGTTGTGATCGCCCATATGAATGAAGTAAATGTGATAGCCAACAATGTGACAATTTCTGTGATCGCCAAACCTATATGAAATAGCCAAGAAAAGGAAATCATCTCATAATTTCCAGATATTGAGTTGGCGAACTGAAATTGAGTTGGCGAGCTGAGGTCTCAAGACGAGGAGGCGAACTGGAATCAGCTTGTGTGAACAAAAGGGAAATAAAAGCTAACGATATAGGAAATAGATTTAAACCATTTTGCAGCTAAAATTGACTTTGTAAGTCATACGGTTGAAGACAATAAATAGAGAAAAGTTAAAGTCAATAAAGGAATTAACCTTATTGGACAAGAAATAAAACAAAGTCAATAGAAGCAAAAAAAGGCGTGTTGAATGGAGACTTTCACGCCATCTTGAGCTGCAGTTTTTCTTCATGCACTAAATGAATGATAGACCCATGAAATGATGAAGGAAATGAGATAAGGCCAAGTGATGAGTTCTGATTGGATTAGCATGGCTATATAAGAAGAAACATTTAAGGAAAACCGATTTAGCAAACTTCATCCTCTTCACGAAAACCATTCTACTGCAAGTTATGCTCTGTTTCTTCTATTTCTCTGCCATGTTTGATCTACTAAGCTTCATCCTTAAGTTGGCTAAACATGTAAACCTGCTTGCAAAACCTTTCCTCCATCGTTGATGAGCTAAAGGGATAAGCAGAGTAAGGCCAACGTGAGACAGGAAGTGTTCGTTCTGGAAGTGCAATTGGTTAAGGTGAGCTTCCTTATTTCTACGGTTATCTTGGTATTTGATGATATAGTTTGATGTTTTACAATGTAATAAACATAAATGCAGCCTTGTTTTAGTTAGATCCTTAGAGAATATGAAAACAAGGAAAATAATGGAAAAGTGACGAGAATGGCAACTATTATGATCGCCAATGATGAAAATTAGTGATTGCCAATGAGGCGAGTAGGTAATAAAGAACTCGCCAAAGTTGTTGTTCAAGTGGGCGAGGTCGCCCAACACCAGTTTAAGTTATAGGCAAGCCTAAATCTGAATAGAAAGCCTTGTAGGGCGAACTCACACGCATTAGGCATTGGGCGAGTTGAATTATGGGCGAAATCCCACAACTAAGCCAATTATTCAGTGGCAAGTTGAAGTGTGAGCAATCACCCACATTTAAGCCAATAAAGGCTTGACGAGTTGAAAGTTGGGCGAGCTCCCAAATATATTAATGGCGAATAATGGCAGGCAAGCTCCCACTTGTAAGCCATTTGATGAATGGCGAGGTCACTTGGGCGAGCTATTTGATTATTAAGTCTCGCCAAAATATTGGAAATATTGGAAAAAGGAAATATTAATAGAATTTATAAATTATTTGCAGTCGGGAATTTGGAATGGCTATTGGCGAGCACGAAGCAAGGCGAAGCAAGGCTTCGTAATATCAGGTAAGGGAGATGTGTGTGAAGTGAATGCATGTCCTGTGGAGTTAAATTTTATGAAAACATTGTGAAAATGTTTTGGTTTATGACATGCATTTCGTTGATAATTATTTTTATTTGGGCGAGCTAAAAGCCGACCCCTAAATTGTTTGTTGGGCGAACTGATAAGGGCGGGCGAGCCTATTTAGGCGAACCCTTTTATATTGTCTTTTGGGCGAGCGACCCTATTTTAATTGAAATCCGGGCGAGCCAATAGAAGGTGACCCCTTTTATAATGTTTTAGGGCGGGGGACCCCTTTGTTAATGAAATTATGGGTGAGCCACTGAGGGCGTGCCAGTTTCAACCATTGTTTTTTATTATAATGGTTGGCGGGCGAATACTGATTCACCGCATTGTTAAGTTGACCATGGGCGAGCCGAACTGGCGAGCTGACCATGGCGAGCAGATTTCAATTGTATTTTCTTAACGAAAAATGAGTTATTTTAATATTTTTGAAAATAGAAAATATAATTCTTTTTGGGCGAGTTGAACAATAGGCGAGTTGACCTTGGGAAATGCAATAACAGGCGAACTGGTCGTCGGGTGAGCCATTATGGGCGAGCTAGCGTTTTTGTTTTAAATGATATGGTTGGCGGGTGAACCACTAGTTCACCTCAACGGGTGAACTGATTTTGGGCAAGCCACTATGGGCGAGCTGACCCTGGTGAGCCAAGTTAACCCATATTTTTCATACGTAAATTGGTGAAAATGGGTTGTTTTTAATATATTTGTAAATAGAAATATGAAACCTTTTGGAAAACAAATCATTTTGAGAAAATGATAATATGAGTGAAATAATTCCATAAAGGTTTTTCATGAGATATAAAAGTGATTTTTGAGACTTTAGGCCCTGAATTCAGGCATTATTATTCATGTAGTTGCGTGACCCACCTGGGGTGGTGGTTCGGGTCGATGGACCAACAGGTGCACCTCAAGGCGTCACAGGGCTGATGGACCCTCCAAGTCATCAGCGATCTCGAGGTCACTTGGCAAGTGGACCCGAGGACCACCTATAGAGGGGACCCGAGGACCACCTATAGATTATGGCCATAGATCTAGCAGAGATAGCTGTGAGGGACGATGGCCTACGGGTGCACCCCAAAAGCGGACTTGTGTTCTTAGGGGAAACAATGAGAGCATGATTTGTTTATTGCCTAGTCTCAACTTATTGATTTCTATTTACTGAAAGGATCTATCGAATCCTGTTTACTGCTGCACTAATGATTTTGAATGGTGTATTGAGAGGGTTGTTTACTATATCCACTGTTTTCCTATTTGATATGATTTTAGGAAGAGCAAATACTTGTGGTATATAGTTTTGCTTTAATTAAAGCAGCATACGTTTCCTTTACTGAGCGCGTAGTTCGCTTACCCCTTTGTTTTAACTCCACAGATAAAAGACACGGAGTTAGAGAATTAGCTCCCAGATGGATATAGCTAAATATAAAGCACTGGGGCGAATTATGTTAAACGTGACAGGTACAGTCTCTTCTCTTTTACATTTCGGACATAAGTATACAGTACTACTTTAGAGAAATAAAGATAATAGGGGATGTCAGATGTAAGGAATAATGAAAAGAATTTCATATTCCGTAAATAAATGTTTATCATTTATTACTGTCACTATGGAATGTTAATGGCATCGCAGACAGCCCAATTGGTAAAGTTGTATATAAATACGCGAAAAATGTGGTAACGGGCTGTTACAAGAGGACATGAGTTCCAAGTTTTAACCATTGGTAATCGTCGATTAGATTAGCAATTTGGCAAGTAATTCTGTTCCTTAATTTAGTAAATGGTGTTCTCTGTCTTCGTCAATAATCTCCCTCCAAACACCCATTAGAGATGGTTACAAAAAGTCTTCAACCACCATGGTAGGGTTGTTGGCACCTTTGTTCCATAAAAAAGAAATGCGAGGGCGAACAAGTCTGGTTTTGTCTACTTCAGTAACCTTCATGATGCAAAAAAGCACAATGGAGCTTGGCTTTTGGATCACAGAATAGAAGTCAATCTCATAAGGTTCAATGAAAGAACCACATATTGGAGGGGATCTAACTCAAGAGGTTTTAATGGTAACAAAGACTCTTCAAAGTTGCGTAGCAAACGACTTTATACCCCTAAAGTTGTTAGACTAGAAAAATACTTCTAAGAATAAAACATTTAAAGAGGCTTTTCTGACTGAAGAAGTAAACGCTAGTTTATACAGGAAATCTGCCATTCACACAAAGAAAAAAGGCTTGAAGTTTTTCTCAAGGAGGGTTGATGAGGATGCCTTGCATAATCTCAAAAGGTGTATTGTAGGCACATTAAAGGATATTTTGAACTTGACCTCGTTATGGACATTTTTAAAAGTCCAGGGATAGAGGATGTTCTTGTTAAAAGAATCTTAGGGAAATACATTCTGATTTTCTTTGAGGAGGAAGATTCTTTGCTCAAACTAAAAACCCAAGGTTGGTTGTGGCTTACAAAGTGGTTTGAAGGCATTATGGTCCGATGATTTGGAATTTGGAAGCAAAATCCCATGGGTCTCAGTCATAGGGTTTCCTATTCAGGTTTGGAACTATTCCACATTTAATAATATAGCAAACTTATGGGAGGGATCTTTTATATATTTATAGCAACACGTTGAGCCTCAATGACTTCAGCAAAGAAAGAATTTCTATTTTGACAAACCAACTGAAAGAATAGATGAGGTCATTAAGCTTGAATGTGGTAGGAAATCAGTGATTGGAAAAGTTTTTGAATTTAAAGTAGGTGAGGAATGTTATTATAAATTTCACAATACACCGAATAAACTCATAAACATGGATGTGGAGGATCAATGTGAAGTTGATATTGCTTCTACAAAACCTCAAAACCAGGAGTGCTCCCTATGGTAGGATGATGAATCAAAGCTGGACCTTTGGTCTAAAAATTTGGCTACATGCATTGACACAATCAATGATGCAGGGAACAAACAAACCTCCCCAGTTAGCTATTGCAAAGTCCTATTCTTAAGGCTACTTTAGGCACAAATAGCATGGAAAAGGTGGCCAACACTTTTGATAACCTTGATTGCCTTGAAAGTGGAAAGCAAGGACAAAAATAGTCTGACTTGTCTATAAAGGTGATAACCGATTTTAAAGATGAAGGCAAAATGAAGGCTGATCTCTCATGCAAAAGTTCTAATCCTTTGGACAATGTTAATGACTTATGCTCAAAAACAGAAAAGGTAACTAAAATGATCAAGAGGTCAACACTTCAATTTTGTCTCTTGACATAGCAAAGAAGTCTCAATTTCAAACAAATGACCAGATAAGAAGGAAGAGATCTATATAGGGCAAGTTTTAACAGAAAAAGGAACGACCAGGAGAGAGAAGTCGATAATTCAGAGCTTTGGGATAAGGAAATCAACTACGTAAATCTGCCTCCTACAAGTACATGGAAGAATAGGTCATTTTTGGGTAAATCTTTGATCCGTGGTATACGTAAATTTAAATTTCTAGATGATATTGATGACTCTTATATTCAACACTTCGCAAAAAAGCAAGAAAAAAATAAAAAAAATGTGAAAAGGAAATAACCAAAGAAAGCTAATTCAAGCAAAGAGAAAGTCGCCAATAAGTCCTTGTTTGATAGGGACTTTATTAACAAGCAAAAAATTTAGAGAAAATGGCCCGTGAAACCTAAGAAATAGCTAAAATGATGGGGTTCAAAACAAATCTCAATGAAAAGCAAATTATGAAAGAACTGATGATTCTGGAGGCTAGAGATCAAGAATGAATTTTTTTCCTTTCACTCCTGCAACACTTGGAAGTGGCGGTACACTTAAGCCTTGTGTTATCTTATATCAAAGAGTGGGATCCTATGCAATAAAGGGTTTGGATTTTTTTGTCATAATATGATCATGTGTGATAAGGGGTTCGGGTAATGCATATTAAAATTTATTTTAAATTTTAATAATGATGATGAATCGGCATTGAAGAATGTTAATCAAAGGAGTTGGAAGCTTATTATGAAATGTCAAGGTGTGCATTCTCTTTATATGTTTTTATTGTTGTTGAGGAAAGTTTATATCTTGTTCCATATCTTTTAGGTGAATAAGAGCAGTAAGGATTTAATTAAGAATACTTATGATCTTTGATGTGTAAAATAATGTTAGGAAAGTCTCTTACCTTGAACCTTAGATCACACAATGTGTTTATGGGTTGTTCAAAATGATTTTTCAGTGTGGGTTGTTGCTATAGAGTCCATTTTGAGAAGTTCACCTTGAAAAATTAGGATTTGTTGTTGATGGTGAAAATATTTGAAAAGGATATTGGGGAATTAGCTACAATGTTGCCATGGTGAGGATTTGCTAACCAAGGATTGAAATGTTAAGGGAAGTGAGCTCATGGATGGGGTTTTTTCATCTGGCATGAAAATGTGCTCCTCTTAATCATAAATTATTGGGTTAAGAGATTTATTTTGCTTTTTTTTCTGCATTCATATATAGGGCAAAATTAAGGGTTGTTTAATTGATATTTTTTAATCTCCTTGCATCACAGTTTGATATGGTGAGATTGAAATATGTAAGGTCTAGATGATCTTAAATTTTGTCATCATCTGATGAATTAAGGAGGAAGTCTAAAAATGTGGTAGTGCACCTCCTGTGTCGTTATCTGTAATGTGTTTGGATTAATGCTAAAGTCTAAAGCATGACTAGTATAGGGATGAAGTTAGCTAGGTTTATGCAATATTTTTTATTGAAGGGGTAGATGCAATTGGCCAGGTTTGCTTTTGTTGTTGCATGGAAGGTGGTATGCTGAGTTTATGCTTGGTGAAAAGACACTACACATCCTTTCAAAAAAAAAAGACACTACACAAAGGTGGGGTGTAGTTAAGTGAGAAAGGGCCATTTGAATCTTGGCATATTAAGAGGCTTTTGCTTATTTGAGCATCTTTTCTGAGGCCATTCCTACTGCAATAGCCAAGAAACTCACTAACACCCCTACTGTAAAAAATTCTACCTCTGTTCAAGAAGGGCATTTTTCATATCATTAATCTTAAAGTTGTGATTTAGGAGGCCAATCGTCCAATGTATGTTAAATCAAGCACCTAACTCCCCTACTTATGTGTTGTCTGCTTCTATTATTCTAATATTCCTATTTTGTTTTTGTATTTGCTGTATTGTTATGATATACTCAGTTGAAGTGGCACCCATGAAGATTTTTATCTTCTTTGAGCTATTATTTAATATCGATGAAATGCATTGCTTATAAAAAAAATGAAGAGTGGCATGTATTTATATTGTGTTTACATAATATTATAGTTGACTTAGGTTGATTAATCACGTAATATTATAATTGACTTAGGCTAATTGATTGCGATTGATTTTATGACTTGATTATAGAGTTGATTATGATTTTGTTTCCTTATTATTATTATTATTATTATTATTATTATTATTATTATTATTATTATTGAGGAGGGATCTACTTACACCAAGATAAAACAAATTATTTTACACTTTTTTTTTATAAATTCATGTAGGATTAATATTTTTGCAACCCAACAGTTAGATTTAACAATCTATTCGTATTTATCATGTTCATAATTTTTTGAGTCAAGCCGGCATTCCTATCATTTTAATCGAGAATAGCATTTTTTAAAAAATTGTATTAATGTTGAAATTTTATTATCATGAAACAAATAGTTAGATATCTTTGATGAACTTGAAATTTGGTGTGAATGATCTACATGAATAGAATATAAAATTCAATGGTCATATTAAAAAATATATAAATCGTATAAAAAGATATGAAAATGCTATAACTAAATTAGTTTTATATTAATGTAAGCGGATCTCTACTTCTCCTCCTCTTCCTCCTCCTCATCATCATCATCATTATTCTTATCATTATTGTGGCGCTCGATGGATAGATATCTTGTGTTAAAAGTGAAGATGTGACCTATATATTTATAGTGTATTAACATAATATTAAAATTGACTTTGTTAATGTAATATTACAATTGACTTATGCTAATTAATTACATAATATTATAGTTGACTTAGGCTTATTAATTACGATTGATTTTACAGCTTGATTATAGGGTTAATTATGATTTTGTTTTCTGATTGTGATTGTATTAATTGTGATTATTTGTAACCAAAAAAAAACTTGATTGTGATTATGTTTCCTTTATCATTGTAGTTTACTTTCTATATAAATGCCTTAAGCCTTCTTATAATATACACATAAAAAAATACAACTATTTCTTTCTTCCTTCCTTTTTCACTTTTTTTTATGGCATCGAAGAAATTTTTTTGTTAATTCTAAAAGTGAATCACTTTGGGCTGACTCATTTCATTCTCTCTTTCATAATTTTGTTTTTTTTTTAATAAAAACTAAAATCACTACTTGATCAAAATCAATTATCCAGAAATGATGAAAAGTACTTAAAGAGAAAACATGCAACAAATCAAAATCATTCTCGATGGATATAAGTACAATCAATGGGCTGCAAATATGTGTAGTTATCTAATTGGAATGAAATTATAGTTCAAAGTCACCAAAGAACGTATGGTACCAGTCAAACAAATAGAAGAATCTAACGACAATTAAGCAAATCGGCTTGAGGAATGAGAAAGTAAGAACATTGGATCCTTACATACTTCAACAACACCATTGTTTCCTTTATAAACGTACATTTTGGATGTTTTGAACTTGCTAAGGGGGCTTGGGTTTCCATTATTGCATGATATAGCCTTACTACTTTCTCTTATTAATATCATCTTACGATACTTTGCCTCAATTTCATCAAGAATCAGGTCAGTCTATTGATGAATTTCATTCTAGAATGCAACATTTATGGGATATGCTTGAGAATTTTTAGCCAGAATTTAAAAATGACCAAGATTCTTTCCTCACTTATTGAAATCAACTTTGACTTCTTTCGGGTTCGATTTCTACTAAACACATCTTTGGGGAGAAGTGAAGAGCCTTAACTGTGACTAAGCTTCAAGCAGGAATATTTTCAAGTCGTTAAAACGGATAAGAATACATGTGGTTTACACAAAGAAAAGAAAAGAAATCAACTTTGACTTAATTGTTTCGTTTTTTCTTAAAAAAAAAAAACAAATTTAAGTTCACTTACATGGTACATGTATAAATCTATTTAATTAAACACATATGAAGTTCATGGTAAAAACCAGAGGGTGCACTATGCGCATGGTGAACTTTTTTAGTCCTATATATTAATAATTTTTAGTTGAGATACTATGTCAATCAGCATAAATGTGAGTAATTCGCGAGTGAATGAGATATAATATAGAAATTTGTGATTTAGAAATGTTATAAGAAGGAGAACTCTACGAAAAGGTATAAAATATTATCTTACTATAAGGTCAACTAAATATACATTAGTATCAATAAACATAAATTTTATTAGAAATATTGTAGATAAATGTGAATAAACATAAATTAATATTAATAAACGTAAACACATGATAATCTTATTAAAAGATATATTTATGTTTATAATTATGTATTTATAATAATTTTAATATATTTTGCGCCTCTAAAATTATATTTACGTTTATTATTATTATATGTTTATAATGATTTCATAATAAAGTAAAAATTTTGATCTTAGTGAATAAGTTCCTAGTACAAGAAGATAGGAGAATGTTTTACAAAGTGAGCAGTGAATCTGACGTCTCGGCGTGGTCTTCTTTGCATAGAACCTTGTTAGAAGAGTCCGGAGGGATTATTATATATACGAAGAAGCAAAAGAGAAGAAAAGAAAAAAGACAAAGAAAAGGGTAAAAGCAAGGATATTTTGATCCCTGCTATAAATTAAGACACGCAAAGCCTTAAATGCGGAATTACATATGCGGCTCTGGCTTTAACGACACCTCTTTTTGCCTTGCTTGTCCGTTTGTTGGATTCGCTTAGCGTAGCTGGGTCATGGCCTCGTGGTCTCATGGGGTTACTTTTGGCTTTTCAATATTTCACACTTCACAGGAGAAGTAGACAGGAAGGATAGACAGATGAATCATCAAATGACTTGCTTACCACGTTGAGTGGACCGTGGAACAACGGCAGTGCTACTGTTGCTTCAGTGCTTGGCCTGACTTAGGATGTATACGATCTGCTCTGCTACTGCTAGGTAGCTGCCAGCTAGAAGAATTTACACATTACTGTTACAAATGAAAATATTTATATATGGAAGGATACTTGTATGGTATATACATACATTTCTGCGTGTATGAGACGGTGTGTATATATATATAATTTGCAATAAGTTTGTAAGAAATTACAATACAAGGCACTTATATTATTAAGGGGATTTGGTTTTGGAATTGACAATAATAACAGACAATAGTATATATGGTCAGTTGGCTTTAGTGATGCAATCACTTTTAGCCTAAACCACACTTACTTGCAGGAAACCACCAACCCTTTTGCTGTCAGCACTCAGCAACAGTACTGGTTCTGGCAGGCGCAGAAATTGCCACTAGCACAAGCAACCCCCCTTCCACTGCTCCACTCTTATTGTGCCCATGCCATTGCTCCACGCGCACGTGCGCGTAAAATGGCTGCTTTCCTTTTCTGTGCAGCACCTACCCACGGCTACAGTGGCCAACATTAGAATTTTGTGTAGCTTATAGCATCTTCACATGCAAAATCCTTTAAAGCAATTAGGCCAGGCGCTTAACATTAAGTAGTGAATCCAAAGAGCAAACTGAAAGACCAAACAGTTGCCGCATAAAAGGCCAAAAAAGAAATTCCAGAGCCACTTGAAGCTATGCATCCATTTCTACGGAACATCGTTTTTCAGAATTGTTATTATCCCATCTTTTTTCTATATATTTTATTACAGCCTATTGACATTCCTACCCAAGCTTGGGAATTGATTTCTATGGATTTCATAGAAGGGTAGCCAGTATCTTAGAAATTTAACTACATATTAGTAATAGTAGATAATTTTACTAAATATGCTCATTTTTGGCATCGTCACCCTAATACTGCCCTTGATGTAGCTAAACTGTATTTGAGTCTAGTACATAAGCTATATGGATCACCTAAGGCTGCTATCTCAAATCGAGATAAGGTATTCACTAGTTGTTCTTGCAAGAGCTTATAAAACTATTAGGGACAATAAAATTGAGTACAGCTTACCATTCAAAGTCAAATGGTCAAACATTGCTTGGAACAATATCTCAAATGCATGTGCTGCTTGAAACTAGGGAAGGTTACCTCTTGTGGAAAAGTGGTAAAACACCAACTACCATTTTGGTTTGGGAATGACACCTTTCCAAGCACACTATATGGGTATAAACCTCCTGAGCTGGCTTGAGATGTATGTGTAGTTGCTAAAGTATCTACCATGGAAGAACAGTTGAAGGGAAAAGAGAAGCTAAGCAAGCTAATGGTAGACCAATTAGCTAAAATACAACAACGAATGAAGTTTTATGCAGATAAAAGGAGTGAACGTGAATTTCAAGTGGGAGATGAAGTTTACTTGAAACTTCAACCCTGCAAACAGACTACATTAGCACTTACAAAGAATTTGAAACTTTCTTCCAAGTACTATAGACCCTATACTATTTTGGAGAAAATTAGCTTTGTGGCTTATAAACTACAACTACCACCTACTTCCAAAATTCATCCAGTTTTTCATATGAGCTTGTTAGAAAAAAAGATAGGAAGTTGTTCCTAGTATCTCTCCTCCAAGGGTATGTGCAGAAGGCCAACCACTAGTATGTCCAATTGCAGTCCTAGACAAACGGATGGTGAAGAGAAACAACCAAACCGTCACTCAACTTTTAGTGGTTTGGTCCAACTTGGGGCCTGAGAATGCTACTTGGGAGAACTACACCGTTTTGAAATCACAGTTTCCCTCTTTTGATCCTTGGGGACAAAGATCTTCTGAAGCAGGGGTAATATGATGAACTTAGCAGCTATGGAACTAAAGGGAGCTGGAAAGGAGCTAAGGATCGAAAGAAATGAGCTGACAAGGGAGCTGGAAATCATGCCACTGCGATTCAGTCTCTGTATCTAATGTGCTTCATCCATCTATTACAGAAAAAAAATAAAATAAAATAAAAAGAGAGGAGAGGTTGGGTGTTTAACTCAAATGTTCAAAAGTTTACTGCATTTGCAACATGGGCCGACTCTTTTCTTTCATGTTTTACTCTCTTAAAAAGAATATTTTTCCCGTTGCTATGATCCCACAACCCATAATTAACAATTATACTAATACCTAAATGCCTGTTATTGAGGCATAATACTACTTATTCCCCACAAGCCCTCAACCATTCTTTTTTTTTTTTTGATGAGAAACCACCCTCAATTTTACCAACTCAGAATTGAGAACTCTCCCAAGCTTTGAACACGATGAATTGGCAAGGTTCTTGAAGCAGCCAGGGAGGGAACATATAGCATGAGCTGCATCCACCATTCTGCTTTGATTATATTATTTGTCAGAGACATTTGGCCCTTGCTTCTGTTATGAGGCCATCCATTCATCTATTTAAAAATTCGCAAGTACATTCAAATTATAGAGGAAACTCCTTCTGTAAAAGCTCTAGATTCCTGGAATCACAAGCTTCAAGCATGTCATTCCGCAAAGCACAGCTGCATGATTAATTGGTAAAAGAGAGATGTTAGTTATAGTTCGCTTGATTATTTGACCACAACTCTTTAAATCAGGGTACCTTAAAGATATTCTTAGATATTGCCATCCATTATCAGACTTGGGGTTCATTGTGAGCGCTCGAACATAATAGCAGATTGAATCCTCATACATGCCCTGGAAGTAAATTTGTTTTAATTCAATCAGATTCAACTGCAATGTTTACCTCACCAGAAAAAAGAAAGATCTAAATAAGTCAATGATATACATATCTTTTTGTCTCAATTAATACTCAATTTATAGGCGAAGTTTAGTAATCGACAATGATATTTACCTATCAAAGAATTTCTGCAATTCTATTATGCCACTCAATTCTCTAATCTATATATTAGGGAAACTGGGAAAATGATAGTAACATGGTTGATACAGAAAAAGCAAGTATTATTTCTTGTTGATACAGGAAAAGCAAGTGTTATTTCTTGTTGAGCAATTTTCCAGTCCACAAATGAATAAAGATCTATTGTTGCTATATCAGGACCAGCAAATCAAATTTTCAGTCCCTAGGCCACCACTGCAATTCAACTTCTCTTTTTTTACACGAAATAGCAAGAGATTAAGGATTTATATTGGATGCACTGTCAATGTATAAATTCCATACATTATCAGTGAATCATAACACGCCACCTCATTAATTCATAAATTTTACAATAAAAATATTTAAAAATAAATATTATTAAATTAACTAATTAATGAGATGTCATTATATGAATTGATGACAATGTATGAAATTTATACACTGAAAATGCATCAAATATAAACTCAAAGATTAAACAGCATATCATTGTAATCTTAGAATGAAACAAGTTAGACATTAGGACTGTATCTATGCAGATGCTTAGAGAAGGTATGTTTTACAGATCCTTCTGCTCTTTCAATATATTTCAAAAATCTTTCTTTTGTTCAGGAAATCTTTATTTACTGTCAAATGTTGTTCTATTCTGTTTCTTCTATTTTTTTTTTCTCAGGCATTCCAGGTAAGATCATCGATTAGGATTCCTTCAAGACTTCAACTTATCCCTCTAAGAGTTTCTGTAACAAAAGCATTTTATCTCAACATATTGTCAGGTTGGCTAAAAAATATTACTAAAAGTAACCTACTTGTAAGGATATAAATCTTAATAGACTGATATTCCTTAATAGCAATCTAAAAGCACCAAATAAGAACATCAGCTTTTAAAAGAATATCATTCTTTACATATCGCTTAAAGGAGATATGTTCCATTTTTTATTTAGTTTAATGTAGCCCTATGAAATTTGTGGAGCCTCAGTATGCTAGTAAATTTCATTCAGAAGGATTTACGATTCTCAGAAATATCCGAAAAGAAATGAATACATAAACTAACAAATACAGTTCTTATTTCATGAATGCCATGAGAGAACATTGCAGCATTTAACAAACCTGGTTGGCAAAACTGACACCCATGTTTGCCCAAGCACGAACATAGTTGGGCTTCAAATCTAGTGCCTGAAGATCCAGAGATAGACCAAAATAATAAATTAATAGACCTGAAGAATGTAAGTGCTTCACATGGAAAGGGAAGTTGATCATCAAAAAATTTTATTAGGACGCAAAAGCTCAGAAACAGAGACTAAAAGGATTGAGATGAATATACAAGATCTAATGCACAAAATTGTATTTTCAAAAAGATGATCAAGAATATATTTCAATTGAGAAAACACCTAATCAAACCATTTGAACTAACTAATAACGTCAACAGATCAAATAAAAAATTCCTCTAAGAAAGCTGAATGGAAGAGAAGATTGATTATTTAAGTCTAATTAGGTGCAACATGATATTCAAAATATTTTTAGCGGCTTTAGCCAATATAGATTAATCATGCTCTAAGACTTTTCAGCAAAATTTTCAAGCTTCCTCCTTTTATTCTAGAAGGGCCAAATGCATCACCATACCGATGTAAGATAAGAAAGGAGAGAAAAGGAGGGAAAATTAGACCAGCCATAAGAGTCTTTTATCACTTGGCACGCTCAGGATTAACATGTTGAGCTCTACAAGGGTTGTTAAAGCATCAGGATACGAGGCCTAGATAAATAGGTTGCAACTTCTTGGTACATTGACCTCCCATCCTAGCCAAAAACAATTAAATAAAGAATGATGCTTTGCCACCCCAGCTATAATCTCTTAACTGATCCATGAGCATGCATGAAAAATGAATAACCTCACTCATCAGTGGGGTTTTTTTTTTTTTTTTTTTTTTTTTTATAATTGGAATAGGAAATGAGGTTACTTGGATTCGAACCTAAGCCTTACAACAAGCCACAACACTTCAGTAACCACTCGATCAAGAGGTTATTAGCCACTCATCAGTATATTTGACATGTTAGTTTCATGTATAAAGATGAGCTTAACTCAAATTTTCTTTGGGTCGTAATAAGCCTAATGATGGGCTACACTAAATAAAATTTGCTCCATATTAAAAACTCTAATACTAGTATATTCTGATTTTATACATATTACAAGGATCCTACTAAACAAACCCCTAAAAAGTTTGGAATAGGATAGTATCAAAATCCTTAATTACAATCCAAAAATAAAAATGAAGTTAACAAACCCAAGAATTATAACTGAGCATGTGGCATTCAATTGGGCCACCACCATTAAAGGGGTAATCATGAAGGGATTACCTGCTGATAAGCTAATATTGCATCAGCACTCTGCACACTGTTGGCTTGTGTTGCACCCAGCTTGTTCCAGAGAGAGTAATCGTTAGGTTTAAGTTTCAAAGCAGTTTTGAAAGCCGCAATGGCCTTATCATATTCTCTTGACAAATTATATAGAACACCTAGAACTATGTGTACATCAGCATCCCCGGGAGACATCTGAGCAGCTTCATTGAATAATCTAGCAACCTGTACGGCAGAAAAGGTTTTGATGGCCACCAGAATAGAATGATATATTACCAAAATGTCTTGACTCATGGAGGAGAAAGGGGAGTAGGGAAAAGAACACAATTTTAGGCATAAGCAAATATGTTTTTCGTAGTCTTCAGGAAACTTGTCTCCTATCACCTTAACTAATTTTGCAACCCAAAATCCAAAAGGTTATAACTGCATTTATGGAATTCATCTACGCAAAGATGCTCTTGTAATCCACAACATCCACAGCACAAGCCTTGTGTTACATAGTAGTAGTAGTAGTAGTAGTAGTAGTAGTAGTAGTAGTAGTAGTAATAGTCATCCAAACAAACCTAGATTGTCATTCCAAGGCATTATTCCAAAAGGCAAAGACAACTAAAAAGGGAAAGAAAGAATTATACCAACAGTGCACTTACATCAGCATAATACAAAGAATCAGCGGGCTCTGGCAGTGCAAGACTCCCATATTTTGGGTGATGATATAACCATCCATACAAATACTTTAAAGCAGCTGCCTGCTCCAATTCTGAATTTTTTTTAAAACGGTATTATTTGTTTGACAGTCATCAAAATTTTAACTACATCACTTCTGAATAAACGGACAAGCAATCACTAACCATTTGTATGACTCACACCAAGTGCAAGAAGCACTTCCAGATTGGTAGGATCTGCCTCCTGAGCATGCATCATTGCTGCAATAGCCTGAATAGACATCAATTCAGTTCACTACATTTTTTTCTAAGTCAAATATTGTGGACCCAACCCAAGAGCACGTAGATCAACTGGTAGGGGGTTGTTCTAGCTTAACCAGAGGTCTCGAGTTCGAGTCCCTGGGTATGCAGCTGTGTTAAAACTCTTGAGGGAGAGCTTTGCCGCCCTTTGGGTCCTGCCCGGCTCGAATCCGGAGTAGTCCTATACCAAAGGTATGGGGATACTGGATGGTCTAGACCAAAAAAAAATATTGTGGACCCTAACAAAGACTAAATGAAACTTCAGATGCATGAATTAAGAATAACAAGAATTTAAATGGCTCTCATATAATCCATTAAAGTTTCAAGATGATGACAAGCACGCATAGTAATCATCCAAAACAATTTGCAAGAGATGCAAAATAATGCACTTCATGGGCTTCACATAAAAATAATTTATGATAGAATCCCAACCACCCAAATACGAGAGCAGTGGATTTAATCCTGCCCAAAGTTCTCAGATGGTTCAAGGAAAAATGTGATGAAAAACAAATTCTAGTAGACTAGCAGTTGATATGCAATGAATAATAATAGATTAGATCCAGAACATACACCATGGTGCAAGTGCAACCTCAAAATCTAATACTAAGAGTGAAACCTCAAACCACTCATGATATACATCATGACATCAAAACAAAAAAGTAGTGGCACAAGAAAAAAAGGTACCATCTTTTGAAAGATTTTATTGCTTTCTCTGTCTAACGAGCAATCGCTCTCTTTCCTAATATATGATGGCAATCATTACACCTTAGACAAGCTTCAAAATGAGTTTGATTCATTTGGAATTTGACAAGGTATACAAATGAACTTTCCAGGCAAAGAATCTTATAACTAAGGTGCTGAAAGAGATGGTGGAAGTAGACAAGCAGTCATATCTCTTAAGGAAATTCTTGCAGTATTGGAAAAATAGAAACCAAAATTTTTCTTTTGTTGTAAGAATATGCATAAACTATCAAACCATAACATACAAGAATGAGGATAGGTACCTGTTGATCATCATCATTCTCTGCATGGGTTATTCCTAGCAATCTCCAACCTTCAGCATTCGCAGGATTTTTCATAACTTCAGCCTCTAAAGCAAGCACCGCTTCACTCAAAAGCCCTTTCCTGAATAGCTCTTGACCTTCTTTTAAGGGATTTGGATGACCAGCATATGGATTCATATCAGAAAATACATAGACGCTCCTTGAAGCATCCAACTGCTGCTTAGCAGCTGCTTGCTCATTAAGGAACCTACATGTTTTCACCACAACGCATTCATGAAGATATTAGGTGATTTAGTTACAAACACAAAACACAGATAGAAAGAGAGTTGAAACTTCACAGAATTTGATGCTAAGCACTTGGTCAGAACTACTTATACCGTATTACCCAACAACTAACAATAACAGAGAGGTGACAGGAACATATGGTTATGTAAACTCTTTACAAAGTAATTTTCTTAAAGGTTGCAGACTTACTCATCATATGCATTTGCCCAGTTATCAGATGAACTATCTCCCAAAGCTCCTTCACCAACTTGATGTCCAAATTCTTCCTCCCAGTCATCAAAGTGCAACTTTGAGAATTCATTGATCCATTGATCACCAATCAACTCCTTTTGCTCTTGTTTAGCAGTAAACTCATTGACCCATTGGTTAGGTCCCCGGGAAATCTACAAACCATCAAATCAAGTAGAATTTCATAAAATAAAGAATATTGATTATTTATATAAAAACAAGAGGTTCTGATGGTTTGAGTGTCTCAACAAAAATATATTATTATGCAGAATCATCAGTGACAGTTTGATTCCTGAATACAAAATCAAGGGACCCTACATGTTCTCGTAAAGAAGCAAACTCTTTGGCCCATTTGTGAGGTCCAAGTACACAAAGGAACCGCCAAAGAAAGTAACAATTTCTGTAAAATAAGTAAATTTGATTGTTTCATATGAAATTAAGATGTTTTATCGGTTTAACAGTCTTAATAAAAACATACTATTATGAAGAATCATTAGTCACAGTTTGTTTTCTAACTTATAATCAACAGACTCTCACACCTCAATTCAGTTGGGTCCACAGAAAGCCTAAAAAACACCAAATGTATGTTGCAGATTTTGTAAAATAACAAACATTAATCATCTCATATATGATTTAGAGGTTCAGTTGGTTTACGAGTCTTAACTAAAAAAATGTTATAATCAGAATCATCAGTCGCACTTTTTTTGCTAACTATATAGATAATTATCATCAGTGAAGTTCTTCCTCTAGAACTAGAAATATAGATAATGGTATTACCAACATTATTGTAGAGATCCTAAAATGTCAATCCCACTTTACTCTGGGCAACGCAAAGAGCAAGAAGAGAAGGAAGAAATTGTTAAAGGATTTCATCAACTTTTTGAGCTTCTACAAAATCTTTACTTGCCTCATCGTGAACAAAGTCATTGGCCCAAGTAGCACCTCCATCGTACTGTTGCTGATATTCCGTTGCCCAGCTCCCTGATCCCGGTTTGACCTGATTATCGTCAATAATAAGTTCACCGCTACTCATCTTTGATACAAATTGAAGAAATTTTGAATTCTGCATGACCCAAAAATGTACAGAACATAAGTGCATATATCACATGCCTATGAAAATATAGTTGACCACTGAATCATGCATAGAAATGATGACATTATTAAGAGCTATCAGGACACATTGTGTGTATTTTTCCAGCCAATTATACATTACCTGAAATTTAGGATCATCATTTTGAGAGAGTGTATGCGCAAGCATGCGGCTCTGCTGAATTGCAGCCAAATTTGCGATATTTCCCCCTCTTAAGTGATCAACCGATGTCAACTGAGCTTGTTCCTGATTTAGTAGCTCGTTAATTGTTCTCCAAAAATAAAGCAGGTTAAAGACAAGGCACATGTAAAAAGTAGTCAAAGCACAAGATAGCAGTAGAAGGAAAAGGAAAGCAAAAGTCAAAATGGAACTTATATCCGTCTTTAATAGCACAAATGGATAGAAATTTAGTTAGGAAGAGAGGAAATAGGATAGCTAAGATGATAAAGACCATCAGTGTTTGGTAGTAATTGCCAGCAACATACCAATTTAGGAAGAGACCACAAATTCCAATTTGTTTGCTATAAGAATCCACACATCTATATAGAAGTGACAAATTTTGTGTTGCTAAAAGGGATCCATTCAGTCAAGCAAGCTACAACTGGTAGACTTATTATCCACTTCCTATAAATATAAATACTCGATAACCATATTATTTTATGTAAAGGAGATGGTGCTTTTCTACCTCCTCAAATTCAGAGGCCCAACCACTAGCACCATGCCGTTGCTCAAATGAGTGTGCCCAAGCATCAGGATAACCTTGCTGTGCTCTATGTTGGCTGAATTCAGAAACCCATCCATCCGCAGCATGAGCACCAGGCTTCAGGATACCTTGGGATTCATTCCAGTACTCCTCCATCTCTCTAAATCTCCCAGGCATTGGTCCCCTGGCATGGATATCATTCTCTATTTCTAAGGAACTCAAGAGTGCATTTACCTAGAAATGAAGTTTCGGAAGGTTCAGAAGAGAAACTTGAAATGGAGCGTTAAATTAAAAGTGTAATTTTATAAAAGATAACACAATGTAGCTCTCATCAAACAGAGGACAGCCAACCTGAGCATTAATAAATTCTTCACTGTTATCTGCAAGAAAGTGCCGGGCCATTATGCTGCTCCGATCACGTATGCACTGTTTATCACCTTGAGACAATGCCAAAAGCGGCAGCGGAGTGGGATGTAAAGGAATTCCACTGCGGCTACTGTCAACAAATGAGTGCAAAAAGCTTGACAACACCCTTTGAGGTGGTCCTGAAGCAGAGTAAAAAGGTGTGAGGCGGAAGGAGTAAGGAACAATATAGAAAAAGATCGATTTTCGTTATGTTTAAGATGAGAGGAGTTTGATATCCTTAGTTGATGTGTTAGTGCAGACAAAAATTCAGTGTATCCTACTCTAGCGCCATTTTTGAAGTATATATTGAGTTTACCCAATTTGAAGACATTTTTGCAGAGTTTCATGAGTAGTCAATAGCAATTGTGTTACTTGAATACTAGAAAATTTTTTTACCCCTGTAACTAAAAGAAAAGAAAACAATAACGAAGATGAAAGAGTTAAATACCATCGAGAGTTGGTTGAATTCGGGAAGCAGCTGCAGCATCGTAAACGTGGTCCAAGTGAGGTTGACATTGTATCTCTTCCCATGCATCTGCGAGTCCACTGTCATCGGCAGTGCGGAAACTCCTGATGAACTCAGAGCCCTAAAGGTTTTTTTTTTTTTAATATGGATAAATTTCATTAGTTCATTAGTATTAAAAATAGACACTCCACCCTAAATTTTTCTATTTCGGAAGACAAGTCCTTCCATTAGTTAACCTTTAAGTAAACGGTTAAAAACTTAAGTTTAAGACCATTTTGCCACTAAATCATTTGAAATATTATAAATACTCAAAATCAAACAAAAATGAAAAAAAAAAAATAAGAAATGCTAAAGAGCTATTGGGTTTTGAAAAGTTTGTTTTATTTTTATATTTCTAGTTTATTTTTTTGTTTATTTATTTATAATTATTTTTTGTTTACTTATTTTTACTTCTAATTTACTTTTATTTATTTACCTCTAATAAAAATGTGAATAACTTAATTTAAAATAACATTAAATAAAATGATTTATATTTAAAATTATTCAAAATCAAAATAATTTGAAAATTTGATTGAAATTATAAAAATTTAAATTAAGTATAGTTTTATTTTAGATAATTAATAAAATTAAATCTAATACATTTAAGAAGAAAATCATGGATTTAACAATGCTCTTGAAATAAAAAATTGTGAAAAAGAGTAAAAAATTGCGAAAGATAGAGAAAAATAGAAAATGAAAAACTATTTATATTAAAAGTTCAAAATTGAGTAATTTTGTAATTGCATAGATTTCATTAACTTTTGTTAATAGTGTTAAGTTATTTTAGAAGGAATGTCCGTTTTAATACTAATGAAGTAAAATCGAATTAAGTCCAAACTTCAAAGATTTAGACAAAATTTATCCTTTAAAATATTATATATAGTTGTCAATGGATTGTTTTCTAAAATTAAAATATATATTTATACATATTACAGCGTGCAGAGGAACCTGAGCGTTAGACTGGAGAAAGGGACGGTCGAGCTCAGAGCCAGGAAGGGCAGCAATAGGACCATCAGTGTGGGAAGGGGTAGCTGCTGCGTTAGGAATCTCCTTGAGTCTGTCCTGCTTATACACACACATGGGTACATGGAAATTAGAATAAAAAACAGATGTTAAAGAAAGAAATAATAATAATAATAATAATAATAATAATAATAATAATAATAATAAAAGGACCAATAAAGGAATACCGACCTGGGTCTTGGAAGAAGAGCCGATAAGAGTGTTGGCGAGAGCACCTAGGGGATTAGAGGAAGAGGAAGAAGAGCCAGGAACCGCGCAAGCAGCTCCTCCAGTTACCAGGTCACGCATCGACATCCCTTCTTTTTTTCTGATTGCTCTGTCTCTCTACTATTTCCTTTCAAATTTTATTGATTGATGGATGGAGAATTGATGAAGAATTAAGAGTTAATTTTTTAAGGAGAAAGAAAGAAATATAGTGGTTATGGCTAAAGACGAGACGACCTCCGTCCAGGGTTCCAGCTGGCTCTCCTCTTATCTCTTTTACTCGTAAGATTTTTTCATTTGGCCGGTGCGGTGCGCGTTGTGGGCGATGGATCCATCTAAAAGATTTTTCATTTTTTCCAGATAATTACTCGTAATTATGCTTTTCAAAATCCTACCACACGCAATATATACTTACGCGATACTTACTATATGATTTGATTTATTATAAATTTTTTATATATTGATAAAAAAATTAATTTTTATCATAAATAGATAGCTTATTTATGTATATACAAACGAATTAATGCGTATATACGATACAGTAATACATTTTATAATAAAATTGGACTAAGCTTAATAAAAATTTGTTTTGATCTAATTAATTAAAAATGTAAATTTAATAGTTTTTTAATCTAAAAAACACTTAAAAACATATTCTCTATATAATATAATCTTGAAATATTAAAAAAAATTAAACTTTTAGTTACTAAATTAAAAATAAAGAATATATAAAAATATTATTTAAAAATATATATTATTAATGAATATGTTAAGAGTTTGAAAACAATCATACTTATTTTTCTCATATATTTACTTAATCCTATTAATATGTATAATATTTTATATATTTTATTTATCTAATATTTTATATATTTTATTTATCTTACATGTGTAAATATTATTTATAATGAATTTTAATATTATTTACTGTATTTTACGATACAATACTCTATATTTGATTCTTAAAAATATAATTTCGATTCACGATATATATTTCGATTTAATAACTATACTCGTAATTATAAATCATATTGGATTTGTACCAGCGCGTTGCTGCGGATTAGAAATTATTAATATATTGACAATGAATTATTAGTGTATTTTATAGTTTTATTAAAACAATTTACAAAATAGCAATAGCCTATATAGATATTGAATGCTTTCAAAATAAAAAAAAAATATTATAGATTATCCAACATTTACAAAGCAATGTACATGCTTGATATCAAACATTATGCAAGTTAATAGAATATCTTTTAAAATATCAAAGTTAATCATGATGGAGTATCAAACATTCATAACAATATATATATATATATCAATGGAGATATAAAAGAACATAAAAGTATATATAAATTTGCAAAATCCATATCTTAGCATTATCAACTAAGAAATCAAAGCTTAGTAAAGTTTTTGGTTCATTTAGATTTATTTTCAAAGATGCATTCCTATTATCATCGTTTATAAGAAATTATTTTTCATTTGTACGTAAAAAAGAAATTATTGAAATTTTTGCTCTTTAGAATTTGAACAAATCGAACGACAAAGCAAATAAATTAATTTGGACATAGTTTTAATGTTGTTTGTCGGCCCAATAATACTAAAGATTGGTCATGAAATGGCCGGCCTAAATATTGGTTATTGGGACTTGAACTCAGGAGCCCAAAATAATTAAAACCAGCAAATTGTACAAACAATAAATACAACCAAACAGATTAAAAAATAAAACATAAAATATGGAAATAATTGACATGGTTCATTGAGAAGAGAGCCTGCGAGACTAAAATATTTGTATGTATAGGAGTGTAAATGATACATTGGTACTCGTAAGCTACTTGAACTCGACTCGATTTTTGTCAAGCCAAACTCGAGCTCGAGCTATCGAGCAAGCCGAGTTCGAGTAATGAGATACTCAGCTCGAGTAGTTTGCGAGTCTTATCGAGCTTTTAATATTTTATTATATATTTTATTATATTATTGTAAAATTACATATATACCATAAACTAAATCTTAACCTAGTAATTTTGTTTTATTCACTTTTCCCTTTCATCACTTCCGCTGCACTTTCACTTTCATCTCTCCCGTGCCGCATCTAGTCACCCACCAAACACTCATTCTCCCTTTCACTATCAGCACTGCCACATCGGCGACACCCCCTCCCTCAGCTCCGGCAACCCCTTCCGCCCTCAGATCTAGCCTCCCTTCTCCAGACAAGTGCCATCGATACCTAGATTTAGCGCCGACGAGCCCTTTAGCAGTCAAATCTGGTGCCGACGACCCCTCAGCAGTCAGATCTGGTGCCGACGAGCCCCTTAACATCAGATCTGGTGCCGACTACCCCTCAGCAGTCAAATCTGGCACCTACGAGCCCCTTAGTAGTCAGATCTGGTGCCGACGACAGCCTCAATAGTCAGATCCGATGCCGACGAGCCCCTCAGCCCTCAAATCTGGCATTCCCTCAACCATTTTCCTCACTTGTTAACAACAACCAACTTCCTCAGCCTCGCACAGTCATGCACGGAGTCACCTAACGAACGCACAATCATCTCTCCTCCCTCACGCACGCAGCAAGCAGACAGCAGCCAAGCTATGTCCCTTCTTTGCTCTTCTAAGGTAGTGAAAAGGAATGAACCCGACAATTATCTAGATCTTTTCTTTGGATATTTTGGGATGCCTTGCCTCTTCAAACTGATTCTAAATGAGCTTTGGGATATGTGGTTTGTGTTTGCGATATGCTAAGATGTTCTGCAGTCTTGTAAGACTCGATTCTACTGTACTGTACATGTAAAATACAATTAATTTTTGAGTTTTAATTATGACGACCACATTTTCCTAAAGGATAATGGGAAATTTACTTTTCAAGATGAAAAGTCAATGAAAATGAATGAATTAATTTATTGAAAGTAATTAGTAAATTTAATTAAGGATCGAAAATTTTGAAGATAAAAATATCATGAGGCTTGAATTACCAATCGATAGTGTTTCGATTATAAATTTTGATCGGAGTTTCTAAATGATAAACCGTAAAATTCTTTGGAAATTTAACTTAATTATCTTTCCAAAAATATAGGCCTCTTATTCTAGTTCCTTATGGATCAATATCAGAAATTTTGTAAAGTTACCCCATGAGTAGTAGATTCTACCAACCAACCTATTTGTAAAGATTCACCCATAGTGGTTGGTAGGAAACTTCGATTAAGGTGATTCAAAATCCATTAGAAAACTAACTTAAATATCTTTTTATCCATATAAGGCTCATATTTTAATTCATTATAGATTAACAACAAGAAATTCCTACATTCACGTCACATGTAGGGAATTTAGAATTGAGCAATCAATAAAGAGTCGGACATAATTTTTAATAGGGAACTCCAATTGAGGTGATTTAAATTGTGTTGGAAAGTTAACTCGAAGACCTTTCCGGCCATGTATGGCTCATATTTTTACACATTTTGGATTGATCTCGGTGAATTTTTAAAGTTGGTTATAAGTGCAGTAAAGCAATTAGAAAAATGAAACTAATGTTTTAAAGATAGTATATGCCAATGATATATTTATACTTATAAAATTGTAAATATATATATAAATATATTTTAATAGAAAATATGTTTATAATATATTTATATAATATAAAAAAAAAAGAAAAAGAAAAAAGAAAGAAGAAAACATGTTGTATGTGGAAGGGGGGCTGCTGAAACAAACAAGAAAAGAAAAGGAGAGAAAAAAGAGTAGAATTGTTTAATATACATGTGGCAATTTGTTATTGGTTGAAACATGAATAAAGGGGCTTGAAACTCAACTAATTGGGTCTTCATTCACCGACTTATGCTCTGTATTTTGCTGCTAAACCGACTTATGCTGCAGCTCAATTCTTCTCTCGTTTTCTTCATGTTTCTCTCATTTTCCACCATGGAAACCTTATGTTCAACCCCTCTACTTGCCACACATCTTTAATAATCTTTATTCCTCATCTTAGGAGCTGATTAAAGATAAGAAATGAAGAGCAGAAGCCAACGTAACAGGGCTGGAAATGGCCAGATTTTGTTCGGCAATTATGAAGGTAAGATAACTAGTGTGTGTTGCTTGAGTTTTGTGATGGTTTTAATTCGTTCATGGCTGAAATGATGTGTTTAAAACTTCAAATGGAATTAAACGAGAAGGAAGAAGAAAACAGGGGGTTTCGGTTGAGGAAGAAAAATTGAAAATTTATGTGTATTTTAAATGTTTGTTGATGGAAAATAAAAGATCATGATGAGTTGAAATTAAAGGAAATAGAATTGTGGAGATAAATTGTAAGCTGAAATTTTGCTGAAACAGTAAGGAACGTGAAGGTGAGGTTCAGCCATGGATTTGGCTGCACGATGATGATAAAAATTTCTGCCTTAAGGGTGTTCAATAATAATCCTAAGTGAAGTAAGATATATGTATCTAAATTGATTAGGAAAGAAATAAATGGAAAACCAAGAGGAGGAGTCAAGAGGGAGTTCGGTTATGGCCATTTAGAAGCTGTCAATAGTTCACAAAACGTGAACCAGAAAAAGAAAGGAAGACAGCAAAAAAAAAAAGAAAAAGAAAGGAAAAATAGAAAAAGAAAAGAAAAGAAAAATGATAAAGAAAAGTCATGTGACTAAATGGCCATAAGAGCAAGAAAAGAAATAAACATCAATAAAAATTTAGGTAAATTTGATAAATAGCTATCAATTGAAAAATAAATATAATAATGACAAAAGTCAATTATGGAGTGGAAATTGAGAAATATTGAGTAAGGAGTTTCGTTAAAACATGAATCATAATGGATCATGTTAAATTCTCAAAATTAATAGTTAAAATAAAGTAACAAACTGGTGGTAAGAGTAAGTAGAAGATTAGATTTATGAAAAGAGAAATCATGAAATGAAATCAAATTTGGGACTAATTGAAATATTTGGTTAACCAAAATTTCTATGTGTAATGTTGAAGTTTAAGAAGTAAGAAATAATAAGGTAAAATTCATGGATGACCATTCGGCCAAGGCTGTTTGGAGGTGATATCAAGCTATATTTTATGATTTTAACATGTCAAAATAATATAGAAATTAAGAGAAGATCAACGGTGCATTCGGATATGAAATTGGAGTTAAATCAGTGAAGTTGTATTTTACTAACGGTGTAAATTTAGATGATTAAACATAAGTAGTATACCATATGGCTACATTTAGTGATGAATAATGGTTCAAAAAAAATTAGAGAATAATTAATAGAAATTATTAGTGAAATTATTTTACAGCTTGAATAATCAAATTTCATGTGATGACATCTGGAAATTCGACATCACGAAATAGGTAAGAGATGCGTATGTGAATTTGTAGGGATATCCGAATGCATGCTCTCATACTATGAATTTTATAAGATTTATTGGATATTGATTTGCTTCCAAATGCTATGAAATTGTGTTTTACTAACTGTTGAAACTGTGGTTCGAAGTGCAAAGAGGCTAAGACTCTGACAGCTATTATGCTATTAGAAATTATTTTAGTGCACTATTGGTTCTCATCCTAGCTTCAAAATGATAAATTGGTTATTTTTCATAAATGGTGAATTTACCGAAAAGTACTTATTAAATATTCATGATATCGATTTTGGTAAATGTTAAACTATCGAAAATCCATACCACGTGTTTTATAGTGAAATGCGGGATTGGTGAAGTGAAATAGTAAATATTTTATAAATTATTTTTCAGTATAATATTCACTTTATTACTATAGTTTTCCTTTATGAATTAAATAAAAATTTTCATATGTAATGAATTCCATAAAGGCTTTATTATCAAGTAAATATGGTTTTTGAGGCTAAATTGTCTCTACACGTGTTTATGGTGGAAAATGTGTTGGTGGAATTATTTTATTGTGGAAAATAAATATTTTATTTTTCATAAAGTAAGAAAATATTGGAATTAAATTCCAATAATCTTTAAATTTCCATTTTGGAAAGAAAGCATGCAAACATGTGCGTATGTGTTCTACGGTGAAAGAAACAATTAAGAAATTTTATTATTACTGGGTGATGATTTTATAAACTGTTTTCACCGTACAAAATACCATGATTTATACCTTTATGAATTTTCTGAAAAGTATCATTGATTTTACTAATTCCATAAAGGTGATGAGATTTCTTATATACTGTTTTGAGATTGTTAGGCCCCTTATCATACTCACGTGTTCATGTGTACCCTCTCATGTGTTAAGCTGTTGACATTGAGTCATCTTCAGCGTCTCGGTTGTCACCTGCTTAGTGTACGACCGAAGACACCTATAAACTATGGCCATAGATCTCATGTGTTTATTATATTGTCCCCATAGGGATCTCACATGTACCCTATTATTCCCTACAGGACTTATAGCATAATATTATCAGGGTGTTACCTAGTCTCCATAATTATTTCACGTGTTATTACTGGTTTTGATGATCATTATCGAAATATACTGTTTATTGTGGTGCATTATCATTGATTTGCAATATATGTGAACGGTGTATTTTACTATTGCACGTGTTTTAAAGTGAATGATTTAATTGGTGGAAATTAAACAATTTCAGGTGTTGTTCACGTGATTTAATAAATTATTTTATTTAAACATGTGATATTTCATATCCAGTAAATATTTTAGTGAGTTTTATATTAAAATAAATTCCTACTCCCTATAGTCGCTTTGAGTTTTCGAAACAAGACAGGTATTTCAAAATATCTTCCATACTCTATTTGGATTTCCTGGCCGACTATAGTATCCTTCTTTTTTAGTGTGCTTAGCATACAAATAGGAAATAAAGGATTTTACGGCATATAGTCTTCTAGATATCAAAATTTGCATATAAATCTCTTACTGAGTCATGGTTTGCTCACTCTCTTACTTTTATCATCACAGATTTG